>OY720105.1:38061474-38619131 GCA_963082835.1 Leptogaster cylindrica
AGCAAATCCTTCAGTTTTTGAAAAGCGAATGCTTCATTTTATAAATAAGAAAAAAGTAAAACCTTGTACTTTAAAGCAAAACCTCTCACCTCGAAGCAAAACCTTTTCCTTTACTTTTTTTATAAATATAACTTGAAGCATATCCTTTATTTTCTGCAAGTAAAAGGTAATACTTCTTTTTATAAATACGGCCTATTGACTTTTATTTGATCATCAACTGGCGGTGTCACCCAATTTAAAACATTATAATATCTCTATTCATGCATAGAATTAAGTATATTTGCGTTTGCATTTTGTAACCTTTACTATGTTTAATAATAAAGAGTACTACTATTAATATTATTATATTATTTTACGCCTTTTTGTATTGTTTCAGTTCAGACTTCCTTTTCGTTTTTCCTTACTCCTAACATTTCTGTTTAGGGGCAGTGCCGTGCTAAAGCCTATGTGCATTCTGTGCATTGGAAACATACTGACAATACTGAAGCGTGCTTGGAGCATGATCAAAAGATCAAACGTGTTGGAAACCAACGCCAGCTCCAAACGCGCTTCAGCTTTGTTAATGTGTTTCCAGCTTAAGGAAGTTCTGAAGTCGAATTGAGGGCGACTGGCTCGGGCGGCAGTGAAAATCGTTAGAACAAAAGAAAAAACCGACATGGCGCTATACTTTAGTCTATCATGGCACTGTGGCAGCGGCCTCACATGCGAAATATTCTAGGGCCTACCTATTTCTAAATCCGTCCCTGGATGGAGCACCGAACATCTATTTTTTGAATGACAGACGGCAGACATACAAAATCAATTCCAGTTTTGCTTTAATTGGATAACCACGGAAGCCATATATCTCTCGAGAGCTATCAATATTGTAAAAAATGGAATTGTTATGGTAACGATACCTGCCCATACGGCCACACCTCACACAAACTGCAATCACTGGACTTGATATTCTTTTCTTCGCTAAGATCAGCATTCAAACGAGAATGTGTCTCTTATGTAACTAAGAAAATAACGCCATATCAACTGTCGGAACTGTTTAACAAAGCATATGTGAAGGTGGCTACCATGGAAAAAGCCCAGTCAGGGTTCAAATCTGGTAGTGTTTGCCCCCTGAATCCAGATATATTCACAGAAACTGATTTCACACCGTCTGTAAACCTTACAAATGTCAGATCATTACAGTATTTAATAAAGTAGTCGTTCGTTATAATGAACAGCTGGGAAGAATTATTTTTTCGGTTGGATCGTACATTTTCGCATCAATTTTGCTCAAATCGGAAACTTTAATAGATACTCTAACTCGATTATCCTTAATGGAGTGCGTTGACAGGAAGATTATGCTTTCGAACGAGCCAAGAATGGAACCATCAGCCATCTGAAATAGTTTTCCCTAGTTATGCCAGAAAAAACACCGATAAACCGACATTTTCCGTTAGTTCCTACATTTCTTCGCAGCTCTGGATTTATTTCACAAATTCCAGAATAAGATTTACTAAAGTTGATTATAATTAAAATTTATTAATAAAGTTTTACTCTTCATATCAGCACACAAAAAATCGCGCAAAATGTATGAATTGTTTATAAACAAATATTTCAAACAAAACTTACCCGACCCTGTGGAATGCAGTGCGATGTCATCCTGGCACGCATTTACGATTGGTATAGAACAACGCCGCCACAGCACATAACCTAAAACCCATTATTGGAATATTAATCGATGATTTAGTATTTAAAATGCAGAGCGTAATATGGAAGAAGTTATATCCCCATATCTTGATGAAAACTTACCTACCTTTCCTCGTCCCGCGCACTTGATTACTAATTCCGGATGGTGCAGAGGGGCACGGAGCACTCCAGTGATTCATTACAAGTTTTAAAGCACATTTCTCACAGCATAACACTTTACATAATTTTACTGTTTCCTTAAAACTTGATCATTAGAAATTTTGTGCAAAGACCCGGCAAGAACACGAAAATCCTGCGAAATGGCAATGGCAGTGTAAATTAATCTAAATCAACTGTGAACTGGGTCTCGACTCTCGAACTCCCGAAGCTTGCCGCAATTCACAAATTACTCAAGCATTGCCATTTTACATCGATCCGACAGTTTTTCCGACAAAGTTTTCGACAGTCCCAATTTCTGGATGATATATGGAACATAGGGAGCACGTTCATAAACCCTACTATAGTCAACTATAGTTAACTAGTAAACTTTGGGAGGTCAAAAACGCCGTAGTTTACTACACCATAACTATGAGCATAACTATTGTGCGTTCAAAAACTCTTGTTGTTTACCACTTCGTGATACAATTTTTACTTTAGTCAGGAGCATGGTAGCCTGTAGTAAATATTGGAATGACAGAAAGAAAGAAGAAGGAACTGTGTAAAAATTACACTTCTTTAATAGAAGAGCCGTGTGTCGCAAGGTTAATGAAAACGCTAATTTACTGATGTTGTGCATTGTTACTGTTTTATGAAAAATGAATATTATGCTTATGTATGCAGCCAAACTTATTGCTTTTATAGATTTATTAACAGTATTCTGAGGTTACCGTCGCCAACAACAAAATTTTTCGTTTTTCTTCCATTGTACAATAAATATATTTTTACTAAACAAAATTTAAAGCCTAAATTACAAAATAACGCTAATCAAAATAAAATGATTGATTAATTTACCTTACTTTACCACTGACAACTAATTTTGACAGATTAGCTTGGTTCGTGAGGGAAAGAGATAATTAATGAATGTTGATTCTATTTTTGACAGAAACTCGTAGTTTACCACGGGTTGTTCAAAAACTCATGGTAAAACATAATTTCTGTATGGTAAAACATAATGACGGTCTGCAGCATAACTATGATTTACCACGTAGTTTACTATAGTAAAGTTTTTGAACGCGCTCAAGGTATGCCAACGATTTTATTGACAGCTGGCGTGACGTGACTACGTGCGCGTATTTTCAAAGGCGTAATATTTACCCAACACTGACGTGAGGGAAATAGACAAGTAATAATTGCTGATTTTGTTTTTTGACAGCAATCTCCTAGTTAACTACGTGTCGTTCAAAAACTCCCGTGGGAATGCATAATTTCTGTAGCAAAATGACGTTCTGCAGCATAACTGGGGCTTACTACGTAGTTGACTATAGTAAAGTCTTCAAACGCATCATTCGTCAAACTAAAAATTGAAACTATCAACTGTTGACAGCTGTCAGTACCGCCAATAGTTAAATGTGAAAAAGATGACAAGAGCTGTGTTTTTTTAATACCAATAAAAAACGAAATAAAAAACGGCAAAGGACATTTACAAAATCTTAAAAAACTGAAGCTAAGTTCAGTGCTTACAGATGTCAGGCTACGAAGTGTCAAGATAATTTAATTATTGCGACAAATATTTGTCTTATAAAAATGGAATTACATGTGAGTTTAAAAAAGGAATTTTGACAAATATTTAACAAATTCTACTGTATATCGTAATTCTACTGTCAAAAATTGAAAATGTCAACAAAGTTCACAAAAATTACAGTTTATTAAATTTGCTCTGAAGTTGCCCACATTCTCACCGGTGGGAATTTATGAAATTTCCCTTGATCTGTATAATGAACTGGATAGAAATCTGGATCACCGGTTTGTATGGAGAAGATCTGTATAGGTCATTAAAAAAACACAGCAAAGAAGGCAATAAGCAGACGACAGAAGTAAAAGCAAGGAGAGCCGTCATTGATCTTGCAAGTTTTTACCGCCGCCGCCATCATTAATTTAAGACGTAAATGTTAACTGTAAATAATTAATATTTAGAGAATAAATTGGGGTGAAAACTGTTTCTCTGGAACCACTAAGCCGATTTTCATGAAATATGGAATACTTCTACAACTTACTTCATGTGATCGTTGAGAAGCACTTTTTTTTAAATTCAACTTTTAAGGGGGTGAAAACTGGTGAAAACAGTTTCTCCGGAACCATTGAATTGATTTCCACAAAATTTTGTATACTTCAACTTATCTCATAAGTGCTTACTAAGAACCGGTTTTTGAAATTCCATCCTTAAGGGGGTAAAATAGGGGATGGGGGAGATACCGATAACTGTGGCAAATTAAATTTTGTATTTTTTCCGAAAGATTTTGGTTCGCTGATCACGAGAAAAATAATTAAAAATATTCAATTCATCTTGCTCCCAAAATTCTTCGGAAACTGGTTTATTTACACTTTAATTTACATTTATTTATCACTTTAAGGGCCTAATAACAATGTAGGGTACTTATTTCACAATAAAAGGACTTTTACTATTTCAATTTGCGTAAAATTTACGCATTTTCAGTATTTTCACTAAAACTCACGCCACGAACAGTTTCAAAACAAACTTTGTTCAACTGTCATGTCGGTTCATTCGGTTTTATTCTTTCTACGCACTTTTACTTAAAATTAGAGTATTCATTCATATAATAATGTGAATGCGTGCTTGGCTTGCAAATAATATTAATACAATAGCTCTGCATTGTTATTAGGTCCTTAAGAGGAGGATACACCTAAATCTCGAAATTGACCAAAGTTGATACCAGATATCTCCTTTATTTCTCAATGGATATCAATGAAAGATACATCATTTGATAGATTGAAGGTTCGCATTTGATGTGAATAGAGCGATTTTTAAACAAGGTCCTAGATTTTTTTTTATAGCAGTTTTAAAAAAGTGGTTTTGCTAAATTTGGCGAATTTGGTAAAAGTTGATACCAGATAACTCCTTTATTTATGAAGGGATTCCAATGAAATATACTTCAGTTGATAGATTGAAGGTTCGCATTTGATGTGAATAGGGGGATTTTTAAACAAGGTCCTAGATTTTTCATAAAGGACATTTTTCTAAGAGTAGTTTCTTGAATTTTTTAAATGCATTTTCCTCTATTTTTGGACGGATTTTTTCAGATTTTCCTTCATTCATATACAGAGAAATGTCATTTCTTTTATTTTTTTAACTTTTTTCAATAAAGAAGTGCATAATATTAGCGATATTTTGATGTAAAATTCAGAGAATTTAATTGTAAACGCCTAAGAATAGGCAAAATTTCACACTTTTTGACCAACAATTTGTTGACAACATATACACTCAAACACTTTGTGTATCATATGAGCGTGCCGTTCATGTACACGATTCCTCTGAGAGAAATTTCAGCGACGCTGCGAGTGACGTAGGTAGACCATGCAAAAAACAAGCACTTAGAGGCTGCGCTGCGGCGGTGTAAGATTTCAGGATGGCTAGTGGGATGCAATGTAGAGAAAAGTGGATTTTTGCTTACGCTCATTTTTCTTGTTCGGGCAATTTAGCCACTTGACACATTTGGAGAAGGGGAGCGTAGATAAAGGGGCAAAACGATTTCTCATTGGCATTCGTATTTTTCAATGGATTGTAAATTTACGTTTTTTATAACGGGGGGTGACGTACACAGCGAATACATTTCGTTAGAAAACTTTCATTCTTGACTTTAGAATTTCGCATGTTCGAGAAAAGGAGTTTGGCTTGCTTTTATGAATATTGTCTACTTTCTAATACCAATTTAATATGCAACTTGTCTGTAAAAATACAAGTTGTCTGTATTTTGTAATAAATTGAAATGCCAAATGAATACGTTATGTAATCATGTGTTTATTTTTTACCTCCAAATCAGTAAGTCAATTAATACCGCCACCTCTCTCTAATTATATTCCAAGTTGGTAAAATAACTCTTAATTAATAATCTTTAAAAAATCATACTCCTATTTGACCAAGTGTAAATTAATTAAATCAAAATGTTTCATAAGTAAAAGCACAGAATGCAGGTAAAATGCAAAAATATGTCCCTCTTAGATGATGAGAAAAAGATGATTTTCAATAATTAATTTATAAAAATTCCATAATAGCACTCTAAAATTGATCTATTATTTATAATAATCTAAATTCTAAAGTGTCTAAAAAATTCAAACTAAAAGAAAACAAACCCATCCAAAAAAATTTTCTTATCGGGCATTTACAAATCACAATCGTAAAATTCACTCAAGAATGAAATTTACCCGAAAACGAAAGACCTGCGATCTGCCCTGTCCCCTACGTCGCGGTCGACCCTTTTTCATTCATTCGTTTTTTTCCGCAAGCGCCAAGTACTAACCGAGGTGATCTCGATGCACAAGACAAGAAAGCAGAAGCACAGCAGAAACCACCAAGCGAAGGCAATCGGAAAATCGATATTTTTTTGCGTGGCTCTGAAACCAGAGAGCAGAGAACAAAAAGGCGGTCGCTACAGACACAAGCAAAAGGGACCTACGATTGTGTGGGTGACCAAAATTTTGACTTGTTTGTAGTAGTTTTCAACTCGGAAATTTTTTTAGGTGTATCCTCCTCTTAAAGAGATAAATAAGTGTAAATAAACCAATTTCCTGAACTGAATTTTTTCGAAGGATATCACGTAAATGGTTCACCAGAATTTTTTTTATTATTTTTACCGTGATCAGCGACCCCAAATCCTTCGGAAAATATCAAAAATTTAATTTGCCGCAGTTATCGGTATCGTGCCCATTTTCTGAGTAATTGGCCAAAACATATGACTTTATTCTAAATCAATTTCCTTAAAGTTTCTCTCTATATATATAAAAGCGAAATACCATGTACTCACTTATATATCAGCGAATCTCCGGAGCCACTGAACCTATTTCAATGAAATTCCGAAAACTAATATAACTGACCTCATAGGTGCTCACTGCTCACTAAGAAACGCCTTCTTGAAATTCAACCCAAAAGGGGGTGAAAAGGAATGAAAACTGTTTCTCCGGGACCACTGAACCGATTTCCACAAAATTTGGAATACTTCTTCAACTTATCTCATAGCTGCTCAGGTTCACTAACAACTGGTTTTTGAAATTCCACCCCTAAGGGTGTAAAAGAGGAGATGAAAATGTCCATGGATATCCGACATTTTTAAAGTAAACAATTCTTAAAAATTGTTATTTGGGCTTTTTTTTTCTTTATAAAGAAACATGTGTATCAGAAGAAAATGTTTTATATTTTGCATGGAGTTTGATTCCTGGACAAAAGTATTATTTTCAAAATGAACAAATTGGTGGTAGTAATTTCTGTTGCGATTTGGTTCGCACGCCATTTGCAGGGCATGGGTCATTTTAGTTTTAATAAAAGAGCAGGTTTACATTTAATTTAGTGTTAATCATCATATATATTCTACATCTAAAAAATAACTTCTTCACTTTTTCTACATTTTCATCCTTTGCAATAATTAACAGTATTTCGTCTTTCGGAAAAGCAAATATTTTCAACGATTCTTCACCCCATTTTCTTTTCATAATATTTTTACAGTTTTTTATTGCACACTTAACCATTTTAAATAAAAAATGGAATATAGCACTATATTATTTATGTTAAAAACTATTAAAAACTATTAAAAACCTTTAAAAACTTTTGCACCTTGCACACGATTTTGAGCGCGTTCAAAAACCTTACTATAGTCAACTATTGTAAACTTTGGGCGTCCAAAACCTCCGTAGTTTACTACACCATAACTATGAGCATAACTATTGTGCGTTCAAAAACTCTTGTAGTTTACCACGTGCGTCGTGGTAAAATTTTTACTCTACTCAGGGGCATGGTAACCTGTAGTAAATATTTGAATGACAGAAAGAAAGAAGGAACTGTGTGACACTTACACTTCTTTAAAAGAAAAGCCGTGTGTCAAAGGTTAAAGAAAACGCAAATATATTGATGTTGTGTTTACAGCATTCTGAAAATGATACGCAGCGGAGGTTACCGCCGCAACAACAAAATTTTTCGGGTTTCTTCCATTGTACCATAAATATATTTGTACTAAACAAAATTTAAAGTTTAAACTACAAAATAACACTAAACAAAATAAAATGATTGACAAATTTACCTCACTCTACCACTGTCAACTAATTTTGACAGATTAGCTTGGGTCCGTGAGGGAAAGAGATAAGTAATGATTGTTGTTTCTATTTTTGACAGAAACTCGTAGCTTACCACGGGTCGTTCAAAAACTCTCATGGTAAAACATAATTTCTGTAGTAAAATGACGTTCTGCAGCATAACTATGACTTAAGCCCTTAGGACACTGGCTATTTTATATGCTGGAATTCTGTCCGAATTGTAAGCACAGCATGAAAAGGATAGGAAACGTTAGAAAGAGACAAGCAATAACTTATTTCGCGTAGTTTGAAGTTGACAGTTATCAGGAAACATTTATTTTATTTAATCTTTTCACATTTTTGTTTTTTAAGAGTAAAATCGAAATATACACTAAATTTATCGATATTCCACACATATATAAAACGTTTAAAAATTTATCCATTGCGATTTTCCAAAAGAGCTCGTCACCGAAATCATGCCAAAACAATTTGATTGACAGCAACTATCATCGAGTAAGCACAAGTGCACGAAAAGTGCTCGAAAAGTACCCTCAGCTCGATCTTTTCGGTCACTTAATAGCTGGAAACGCTGAAAGAACTCGAATTGTGTGCTGCTTTTCCAGTTTATTATCTCTAGGTCTGCTCGTTTTACTCCTACTGAAAAATCACAATGAAATATATTTGTACGCTATTCGCAAGACTTTTTACGTACTTTTTAAGCATATAAAATAGCCAGTGTCCTAATGGCTTTACCACGTAGTTTACTATAGTAAAGATTTGACCGCGCTCTAGGTGAGCCCGGTGACGCGCAAATTGGCACGGGCGCGTATTCATTGGAATATACCTTATGTTCCTTGTATCATGGTTTTTTATTTCTTCTGTTTAATGTCAATTTGTTATAATTATTATCATATTATCTTCTGAAACGTAAAATCTCAAAAATATAATAGCATTGAACCAGTACTAATGAAAGAGACTGAGCTTCGGAAGAATGACAGTGGTAAAGCAGAACAAGATATGGAGAAGGAGTCTGATTTCTAACAACCGCCGTGAAAGACGCCATTGCATCGAGCTTGCGAAATAAATTAATAAAGAATTAGAAATAATAAAATATTTATTACGAAAATATCTGCGTTTTACAGAATATAACGTTTTAATCTCCATAGCACAATTTAATTATCATGCTAATTTATTTGACGTATTCTGCAGAAATTGAAACTGTCGAAAACTTTGTCGGATAAGCTGTCGAATTGATGTAAAATGGCAATGCTTCAGTAATTTGTGACTTGCGGCAAGCTTCGGGAGTTCGAGAGTCGAGACCCAGTTCAAAGTTGATTTAGATTAATTTACACTGCCATTGCCATTTTCCAGGATTTTCGTGTTCTTGCCGGGTCTTTGCACAAAATTTCTAATGATCAAGTTTTAAGGAAACTCAGTAAAATTATGTAAAGTGTTATGCTGTGAGAATTGTGCTTTAAAACTTGTAATGCATCACTGGAGTGCTCCGGCCCACTCTGCACCATCCGGAATTAGTAATCAAGTGCGCGGGACGAGGAAAGGTAGGTAAGTTTTCATCAAGATATGGGGATATAACTTCTTCCATATTACGCTCTGCATTTTAAATACTAAATCATCGATTAATATTCCAATAATGGGTTTTAGGTTATGTGCTGTGGCGGCGTTGTTCTATACCAATCGTAAATGCGTGCCAGGATGACATCGCACTGCATTCCACAGGGTCGGGTAAGTTTTGTTTGAAATAATTGTTTATAAACAATTCATACATTTTGCGTGATTTTTTCTGTGCTGATATGAAGCGTAAAACTTTATTTATAAATTTTAATTATAATCAACTTTAGTATATCTTATTCTGGAATTTGTGAAATAAATCCAGAGCTGCGAAGAAATGTAGGAACTAACGGAAAATGTCGGTTTATCGGTGTTTTTTCTGGCATAACTAGGGAAAACTATTTCAGATGGCTGATGGTTTTATTCCTGGCTCGTTCGAAAGTATAATCTTCCTGTCAACGCACTCCATTAAAGGATAATCAAATTAGAGTATCTATTAAAGTTTCCGATTTGAGCAAAATTGATGCGAAAATGTACGAAGCAATCGAAAAAATAATTCTTCTTAGCCTTAGGTGCCGATAACACGAATATTGAATTGCACTTGGGAACTAGTTTATCAACTGTTTTATACTATTCCTGTGTTTCATGAAAGTAACAATTTTTTACTTATGGTTATTAAATTGATACCGGTATAACTTGTTTAATTCGATTCTGCAAGAGATCCTAAAAATTAATGGATTAATCCGGGAAATCGAATAAACCAATATTTTTTGTATTGGATTTTTGGCTACCCCGACAAAAATAATAATTTTACTTCATAACCAAATATTATAATAGCAGAAAAATCAGTAAAATATATTTCGAATTTAAAATAATTTAATAAAACAACAAAATGGAAAACATAATGTTTGAAATATTGCAACAATTTACAATTTCTCACATAACAAACATTTAACCAGTTTCAAAAAATACTTCCATTTCATTGAGCATATTAAAAATATTTGGTGGCACCGCAGATCGCATGAATCTTTACTTTTTAGACTAGACGTACGACGTCCTGTTGTAAACTAACATTAATCCTTAGATCTATTTACACTTTCTGTAATGTTGGTTAAAATTATCCGCAGTGATGATGACTCCTTTGTCTCCTTTTTGATTCTTCCTGCGATCCAGTGTTTTCGTCAGTTCTAATACTGTTGCTTTCCACAAATATACTTAGCCCTATCAAATTTAATGCGTCGATTCGCATACTTCCACAGTTCCTGAATTTCATTCGCCGTTGAAAAGACGTGCGCTCATTTCGGAGAGCTGATAGTGATAAGCTGTACTGCCGTCCTAAGGAAGAAAGTCACAAACGCCAAAATTCCACTTTTGAGTTAGGGGCATATTCCTAGCCGTGAAATAATTTCTGATTTTTCTGTTATTTTAAAAGTGCCTATTTCAAACTGCAAATGACTAAAAAGCGTGAAGCAAAATGGTCACATCTACCATGTTCTGTATGTTTCCTAAACATAAAAGTCTTCTGCCATGTACTACGATAAAAAGTCACATTGACCAAAATTTGTTGGCTTATAAGACTTTTTTCCTTAGCATCGCATTAAAATTTTGGATTTTACGCTTTGGATGCGCAATTTTATGCACAAATTCGGCAGGAACTTAAGTGTTCCAAGAATTAGAACACGAGTTTTGTGTTTGGCCCTGCGTATGATATTCAGTTCAACTAAATTTTCAACGTGGGAAGTTTAGTTTTGTAATATTGAGTGCCTATACTAAGGAAAAAAGTCCTAAGTCCCTTTTCTCAACCTAATCCGCGATTTTTCTGCTGTATGTTTACAAATTAAAATTGAATACCCTAATATGCTTTGAATTCATTTCTGAAATTAATTAAAAATATTTAAAATTAAGGCGCCAAAGTCAAAAAACGTAAAAACTAAATAACTCAAAACTACTAAAATGGAGATGTGACTTTCTTCCTTAGAACGGCAGTGTAGGTGTGTCAGTTTTTCGACGTCGGCGATCATTTTTGTTTCGTCCATTCAATAATTTATTTCGAACCCAAAAAATCGCCTAGCTGAAACAAGCTGAAAAGTCCATTTCCGGTGGCGGGCTGATGGCGGGCTGGCGACATGTATGTCACCAGCCCGCCACCCATATCTTTGCACTGAAAATAATCAGGATTTGCTCGCCACTGGATTCGAACATTTTATCGTCAGCCAGCCCCAAAAAAATGGACCCGACTCCAATTCAAATACATTGGTGGGCTGGAGACACTGACATAATTACAATTGTATTTTACCTTCTCCTATTATATCTCCGATGATTTGCTTTATCATTTCTAATAATCCGTCCAAGCTTTTGCACAGAAACTACGAGATAAATCAATGACAATTTGTTTAAAAATCAAATGTCACCTGACAACGATCCTAACAACCTTCTTAGTTCTGCATTTCTATCAACTTTTTGTTTCTTGTCAGATTGCGTTTATATAAAACACTTTTACTCTTTTTGTTCTTCTAATTTAATTTATTTCCTCTAATTTTATTAAGCCTAAACTATTTATCTCTTTAGTTTACATTATTATATTTTCTATTTTTGTCTTGCACTTAATCAAATTTACTTCCTTGTTCACACTTTAGTTCTTACTTCCCAACTGATTACTGTTACTAAGACAGTATCAGATTATCTTATTTTTCGTCAAATGTTTTCGCTCTATATACACTTTATATTAATAAGGCATTGGTGATCTTTTTTTTTTCTGGCACTAGATCGCCCCGATTGATTGTCTTTTCACTTTTTAATTCTGACAAAGTTCTTTACTTAACTCTAACAAAAATTTTACTTAACACTATTACACTATTCCTTACAATCTACAATAATTGTCGACGGAGTGTCTATATGGCCCACATCTGTAGCACGATCCTCTCTGCCTGGGAGGTAGAGGACACTGCATTCTCTGATGTCCGAACTGGTTGCAGTTGTAGTAACGAACCTTATTGGGACACTCGAAATAACGAAGTTCGGGGTAACGGCATTTGTGGAATTTCAGGTCCCGCTCGTCAGTTTGGCTGGGGCCCGCCTGCGGGTTGGAAACGCTATTCTCCCTCTTAACATGTAGTAAGTGTTCCTCAAATCAGAGACCAAACGATGATTTATATCTTCGGTTCTATTCACGCGATCCTTGTATCGCATTACTTTCAACTTCATTAGATCGATTTACCGCTTTAATTCCATATTCTTTTCTTCTAATTTTTTAAGTTTCTCGATCCAGTCCATCTTCTAATTTTTGATTTGCTCTAAGGATTATTTAGTCTAAAATTTCAATAAAGATACAATTTAGTAAAATTAGTTTATAGGTAGTTTTTTTTTTCTCTAAATACATAAAGATTCTAAGTGTATCTAATTCATATAACAATTCTAATCATACTACAAATTTTAAAAGTTCTACAAATTTTGCATATAGTTTTTCTTTCTATTTTGCTTCTACATTTTTATATGCTTAACTTCTATTACTCCTAGTCTCCTGTATAAGGTATTTGAGTGACTTGATGTCCTTCTACATCCTTTACCAAATACCTTCCATTTGGGTATATTTTCGATACGACATAAGGTCCTTTAAATTTAGGCAGTAATTTTTTATATTTTATACCCGGTGCACTAACATGATTTGCCTATTTGATATTGTTTAGCCGGCTTATGTTTTTTATCATAATATCTTTTCGCGGACTTGCTTTTTCTCTACTTGATTCTAAATTTCGACATAGCTCAGTCTGTACAACTTCTTTAAGTGGATCTATAATTTCACCTTTTTGTAGGACTCCAAACAATAACTGGACTGGTGCCTTACCAATTGAACGATTTACAATATTATTAAGAGCAAACTCAACTTGTGGTAAAACCTGGTCCCAGTCTTTGTTAATACTGGTAATTTTTCTCCACAAAAGAATTACACTCCTGTTTATTCACTCGATTCCTATTTTCATAGTGAGTTTTCCACGTTTCTAACGCTTCAAGATGGCGGCAACATTGTACGCAATAACTTGTTTGTCTTTCTTTTGTATGCGTTTGTATGTGCACTGTAAAACTGTAACGCAAATAATTTTTTTACAAATAGTTCTTTGATATAATTCTTAATAACACACTTATTCAGCTTTAGTGAAGCATTTCGTGAATCATACTTCGCATGTCTTCACTTCCATCATTGTTGTATGAAGCCTCTTGATGTGCGTCGGGAGGTTACCTTTCGTAAATTCCTTTTTGCAAACAGGACATTTTTCCCGTTTGTACGGTACCTTTTTTTGGATTTTTTGTATATGTTTTTTTTTTACAGTAGATTTATCGAAGAAAGTTTTATCACACTGCAATACAATTTAATTAAAATGAGGAGTGCGGAAGCAAAACTCGCTAATTTCACTTTTGCTGATTTTTGGGAAATCAAAAAAAACGTTTGATTTCTTTCGCTCTGTACGTATTTTTAATTTGAAAGCGCCAATCGCTTCACATTGCCCTTAGTCACATATCTACAAAATTTCGTCCTTCACCGACTTGATTTAAGACGTCCAGCAATCCTTGAATTTTAAAATAAGAGACTTTTGCAACCGTACTAAGAAATAAGACAGTTTTGTTGCAGGCGGTCGGGAAATTAGAGAGTTTTGCTGCAGCAACAATGAACATTGAACATGCGAACCTGTTGTATTTGATCATAAAAGTTACCAATTTCTTCTTAATTTTAGAAAAAGAAACAAAAAGTTTGTTTGTTTTTTTGGTTTGCAATTTTTATTGTAAGAGTAAAAGTTAATCTATAATAATTTTACAGCTTAATGTTGATATTTTTTACTTAATATACTAACTAAACGTGTAGATTATCATCTGCTTCTACTTGGCACTCAATAAGATGGTCCCCATTACTTTCTTCTTCGTCATTTCCCATTTCCCGCCAGGATTTTCCAAAATGTTTTTCAAGCAAGTTCGAAATATCTCTAATTTTGGCACTTTTAAGTGGTACTCCCATCGAAATTGGTTTCAACTCTCTTTCAAAATTATTAAAAGTGGCTTTTGTTTTCAACAGTGACCGAGAACGCGAAAATTCGCTTCTATAATTTACTTCACCCTGCACCGTAATATTTTTGTTTGACTTACGAATTTTTATTATTTTGCATTGAGCAAATTTGAAATGCCAAGTAGAAGTAGACTTAAGGATTGCATTAGCGGCATCTTTCCAAGTAAGCACCTTCACTTCATCACCAAATTTTTTCACAGTTCCAAATTCATCAAAAATATTTTCGTATTCGGTACGGTGAATGATGGTATCCTTTCGTTTTATTTTTTTCTCGATACGCCCGAATACTCTATCTGGTGGAAGAAATGAATGGCCAACCATTGGAAATACCAGTTGTATTTCGTGAATGTGTCGAGGAGCTCTCTCGTGTAACCAGTACATTAACATGCCAAGAACTGTGGAGTTCTTATTTTGACCCGGACACCCGTCAGAAAATAGCTGCACTATCGAGACTTCTTCATCGAGCTGAGTATTTTCCAACTGGTAAAATAGGGCAGAAGCAATCAAATTGGAATTTCGCGAAAATTCGGATTCCAGACAAGTATATATTCTGACTGTTTCTGTGTTTTGTTCAGCATTCGAAGGTCCTTGGCACACGGTAAAATTATAGAGATATAATTGCCGACTATAATAAGCAGACTGGTCGGGAACCTTTGGAAGAACCAAATTTTTCTGACAGTCGAAGGTCAACTTAAAAACGTGAGGAGTATCACTTTTCAATTCACTATAAAAGGCTTTTGCCTTCAAACGATGAACTCTCAATAGTGCCATGTTTTGAATTCGATTGCTCTCAGATTGTTTTATTTCGAAGCGTAGTTGAATACATCTCGAACATGCGTCAGTTGCGGGAGAGTTAAAACTTATGTTGTACTCTCTAGTAAAAATCGTTCTAAAGTAATCGTACTTTACTTTTAGATGGACATCCGACTTATCATTATATTCTCTCCAGAGTTTCCGTATGCTCCAATCACTTTGTAAGTAAAATCGCGCGCTTTTTTCCCTGGTGTAATGAGATTCAACACAGTAGAGACTTTCAATAAAAGATTTTACATTATCCTTCTTGTGGGAAAACCGTTTGGTAGCTCTGTCACCACCTCGATGTTCTGTAGGAGTTTCAGAATTCATCAAATGACGGCGACACAATCTTTGAACTCTATCGCGCGAAATTCGTAAAATATTTAGGAATGCTTTCTGACAAACCTTTACGCGGCCTGTTTTCCTTGGTACGAAGTACATTGTGGATACTGATCGCAATCGCTCCAGGCTCATATACTTGTCTTTTAGACGGTTTTTAGTTAAAGACTGTGTGGTATAATTTAATATGAGGCAATCTTGGAGCTGTTTGGTTTTGTTCTCATACAACATTTTGTGAAACGCGTTCACCTCACTTGGTTTTAGCTGTTTACACTTGAAGCATGATAGCTCTTTATGACGACAAGTGGGCATCTCGGGAGGCTGATGCGGCATATATCTAGATAGTACTTAATTAGTACTTACTAGCAAAAAAAAACTCTTAGCGAGTTTAAAACTGACGGGGTGCCCAATAGCGCATTAACTTGTATCCACAAAAGAGTTGATATAAATTATTGTGGTGTGCGTGCATTATTGTTCCTTAATAAAATCAATAAAAATTTACAAATACCTTTGCGCATGCAATTGTTTCTTTGAGGTATTTGCTTTTATTTGGTGGTATAAAAGTTTCCAATATTTGGAAATGAATGTTTCTTTGAGGTATTTGTAAACTCTTATTGATTTTATATTAAGGAACAATTGCATGCGCAAAGGTATTTGTAAATTTTTATTGATTTTATTAAGGAACAATAATGCACGCACACCACAAAAATTTATATCAACTCTTTTGTGGATACAAGTTAATGCGCTATTGGGCACCCCGTCAGTTTTAAACTCGCTAAGAGTTTTTTTTTGCTAGTATCAGTATGTTTTTTGAAAGCAACCATTATTATTAAGTAAATAATTTTTCCATAAATGTTGAAATAAAATAAATTTTAATAAAACGAAGCAGTTGCTATTCGTTCACGAAACCGATTGCATTTTTTGCTCTCTTTATTTTGGGTCAGTTAAAATTAAAAATACAATTGTGCATTTAAATAAATTTCGTGTATCCAACTTTACCCTACAAACATTTGAGGGGTTTGAGAAACTGGAAAATTCGAACTGCTGATGTTAGGTTTAGGGGGATTTTACAATTATTTTTCATAGTTTAGAATAGGTTCATGAAAACTATAGAACAAAAGCCTGCCTATTCACTTTCTATGGTGTTTTGGACTCATCAAGGAATGCTGCGATTGAAATTTTTATTCGAACATTTTTCATTCTTTACAAAATTGTTGAAAAACTCACTTTTCCCGGTTCGCGATATTATTCGGATGCCATTTTCTCCGGAACTAGAGTTTTCCCAGAATTCACATGATAAGCCATCGACGCGTTTGGTTGTCAGCTACAAACGACTAGTTTTTTAACAAAATTGCTTGGTTCAATTTTGAGTAATAGCCGAATAATCGAAAATTTGGCAGTGTCACTTTTTAGTTTTTTCTATATTTTTCTTGAACTAGATGTCTGATTAAGATCGTCTGGCCACCATTTGAAAACTTAGTTCAATACCGATCGACTGATTCATATACGGACGCCTTTCATTGGATTTTAGTGGAGATATTATATTTTTAAAAAAGTGCATCTGGCTCTATTCAAAAGTCCATATCTCGATCAAATTCAAAGAAATCTTAAAAATGTTAACGGATTCTGCAAGCCGCACTTATCCCCCAAAAATAGAGGTATAAACGACAGAAATCGGTTCAACTTTTGTACAAACAAACTATTTGAGGTAGGCAATTTTTCATGAATTTCATGAAAATTAACCGTAAATTTTGGAGGGCTATAACTTTTCAACGGATGGTTCGATTTTAATATATAAGGTACCGTTGGAAAGGTCTTGATAAGTAGCCTCGGAAAACACTATAGCTGAATAGTTTTCGACACCCACCTTTGCGTTATATTGGAAAAACTAAAAATTTGTTCAAATTTTCAAGTGGCCATATCTCGGGTTGTAGTGGGTGGATTAGCAGTTTTAATATATTTTCCTAGTCTATGGCCCAACACCTTTCTAACGATACCCAACAGTCATGAATTGAAAGCTTGGTTCTCGATTTCGATTTATTCCTGTATATATAGTGGTGCATTTCAACAACAATCATCAGATCTTCAGATTTTTTGTTTTGCGCACCCCGCGGAGAACTACCGTTCTCCGTGATTCAACTGATTTAGTTAATTCGGCTTACCTTAGGGTTTTGGCTTTTTCCCTTTTCCACTTTTCTTTGTTTCGGAGTTTTTTTCTCCCCATTCCATTTTCGCACTCGCGAACTCGTTGATCCATCTGAGTAGGCAAAAATTAGCAATAGCAAATGAAAACAAATCCTTAATTTTACTCACTTGTGGCACTTATCTAAAGCACTTAATTCTCTTAATTCTCTTCGGCCAAAGAGTCTCTGTAAGTCTGTTAAAAAGATATTTTTGCTACCGCACAACGTAAAACACTAAGAACATATAACACTCTCGACACTCCACACTTCAATCTTTTTCGGTTATAAACCCGATCAGCATTTTGTCTAAGTTTATATAATATATTTTTCTCATGCACTGATTTCTCCCTACTCAGTTCATTTCAATATCCTAAGCAATTAATATTTTCCTCGAGAAGGATAATAAACACTTCTCAGGGATCCGTCTAACAAGCCCTTTAGCACAGACAATATTGTCTGTGCCATTAGTGAATTGCTTCTTACTTTGGATTTCCCAAGGATATCAAGAAACCCGCATGCATTTCTGCCAATGATCGCAATAAAAAATAAGACAGTTTTGCGCCAGTACACTTCGAGAAATTAGACAGTCTTGCAACAGGAACTCATTTAGGGTGGCTATTTTCAGGGCAATGAACTATTAGTGGTTAATAATTTCAACATAAAATTGTAGCTAAATAGATGGTGATCCAAATTGCGTTCGCAGTTTAAAATTTTCAAAAAATGGAATTAGCGAGTTTTGCTTCCGTACTCCTCAAATTTATTATGTAATATACCAATTAAAATTATCTCTGGGCATTTTACAGTTTCGATGTGCACTTTTATGTGCGTATTAAGCATACGTTTAGCCATTGAGTTTTTTGTCGCACGTAGGTCAAGCGAATTGTTGGGCATAGTTTGAATGTTTGGATGTTATGTGGTATCTATAATTATTATTCGGTTATTTTTGTTATATAGATATTGCCTTTCCATAAAATATATTTACCTCAAACTTTCAGCGATATTTTCAGTTGAACGGCGACCGGGAGGAAACGTGGAATAGTGTTTTTATGTCCTGGACCGAGCCAGTTGACTCAAATTTCGATATTATCTTTCTTACTCGGCCCTCCGTTGTACGATTTTCGTAGTGGATTTTGGTTTATCATTCTCTGAATAATACACCTTTGTAGTCGGTTCGGAAAAAGTTTTTTTAACACCCCCTCAAATTTTTGTCTTACGTGTCAAGATGCGTAGAGTCCAAAAATGCAATGTCTGTCCACCGCCAGCCGTGTCAGCGATATCTACCTTAGTTACCGATCGAAATAAATCGTTCTTTCGCATATAGGCTATATTAATTGGACCCTAGTTGTGTTCCGAAGCTCGGCAGCTTGATCGGAATACACCCTGGGGTTTTAGGAATGGAAAAAGGGGGTAAAATTACGCATTTTTAAAGTTTTTGTGAACTTGGGCATGTGGGGTATCGTTTTTTGTTTTTTAGGTTGAGGAGATCGGATATGAATTCGAATTTGACGAAAGAGTGAAGAATTAAAAAAAAAAATTAAAAAAAGTGTTCAAATTTTTGTTCTAAAATAAAATTAATGCTGCTTGGGAGGATAACCAATGTTCTTGTATTCAGTCAGAAATAATAAACCCATGTGTAATGACATTGCAGCGTTTTACTATATTTATGCGGTGCTTTAGTGAAATCGATGAATTTAAAACAAACTAATTTTAAAATCGAATAATTCGGCAGAGAGAGCGAAACGGCGTGAATTTTATGAATTCATTTTATTCCCGAACGAATCTATGTGAAAGAATTTACCTCTCAAAGCAGCAAACGAGTGGAATGGTTTGGAAAAGAATATTCTTTTAAATTCCCGGGCCTAGAGTGCGACCATGCTGTGTGCACGATTGACTGCTTTTTACTCGACTTGGGCAGAAAAGGAGGTTAATGTGTTTAGCAGTCTATGTATGCGGGTATGGATGTTTATTTATTTATTCACATAAGTTCATCAATGATCTGATTACTACCATAAAAAAAAAAACACAGGTTTAAAATAAAAATATCCCTCCAATAATTGAAATAATTGAAAGTGTCATATTTCATATTATAGGCGCGCGACATTGGCGTAAGAGGCTCTGACTTGCCATAATTCGTACGGTGAAATGGAATATGGAAGAAAGAGTGGTCTCTCAAAGACCGTGTGGGGATAGAAATCTTGAACAAAGAAACAATCATGGGTGAATTTTTGCTTCCCAACCTACAGTCGTGAGCAAAAACAATTCCAGCATTGGTACGGCGTTGTTCCAGAGACTGCAACGAAAGCAGTTTAACGCGATCCTCATAAGGAGGCAGAATGAGAGGTTTTATCCCAGGAAGACCTCTAAGGGAGAACCTAAGAAAGCGTCTTTGTACCGCATCAATACGAGCCACCTGAGTCTTACACGAAGGAGATCAAACTAAACTAGCGTACTCCAGACTCGGCCTGACAAAGGTGTAATAAAGTCTCTTCGTGACATAAGGGTCATTAAATTCGCTTCACAAAGCCAAGGGTAGAGTTTGCTCTACAGACTATGGCATCTATGTGGCCGTTGAAAGAGAAACGACTATTTAAACAGACACCGAGATCCTTGTAAACATCGAGTTCTTGAAGCATCCTTCAATAGAATAATTAAAGCTTACTAAGTTTTTAGAGCGTGAGAAACGCATGAATGAACATTTGTCAATATTTAAAGGAAGCTAGTTAAGAGTACACCACCTAAAGAAAGTAGTGAGGTCAGAATTTAATAGAGTACAGTCATGTTCGCTAGAAACAGCAGGGGGGCCAAGTGACTGCCCTGAGGAACGCCAGATGTATTAAAAATTTCGCTGGATAAAGCGCCACGAAATGACACACGTGGGGAACGCTCACACAGGTAGGAATGAAGCCAATTGACGAAAAGCGACGGGAAACCAAGCAAAGATAATTAATTTACGTAACAGAACGCGGTGGTTAATCCTGTCAAAAGCTTTATTAAAGTCTGTGAAGATACAGTCAGCTTGTTTGCCATTTTCAATATTATTTAGACAAAAATTGGAAAATTCAAATAAATTAGTGCAGGTTGACTTACCTTTGAGGAAGCCATGCTGAAAACACTGCAAAAAAGGTCTATAGTGGAAGGACAGTGTATCACATATAACTGCTTCAAAAGTCTTGGCTAAACAATTAAGGCTCGCAATTGGTCGGTAATTCGAAATATTGCACTTTGAACCCTTTTTGTGCAATGGAGTAATGTGAGACACCTTCCAAGATTTCGGGAAAACTCCCAACGACAATGATGAATTAAACAAATAACACAGAATAGGAGCAAGGGGAACACAGCAACGCTTGACGAAAGAGGCAGGAATGCCATCAGGTCCCAAAGAGAAACTGTCAACCAATGAAGAGATGTGGTTTAAAAGGCGATTTTCGTCAATAAATAAATCCTTAAAAGTAAGAGAGGTCGGCGGGAGCGTCGTCAAAGCTGAAAAAAACTTAGAACTAATATCACAGTTAGAAATATCACAATTATCAGGAAGAAACGCTGTTTTGAAAAAGTCATCAAAGAGATTAGAAATCATATGAGGGTCGTCACTAACGGTATCGCCTAAACACAGAGAGGAAGGATTACCATCAGAGTTACGCTTAGAGTTGACAAAGCTCCAAAATCGCGTAGGATCGACACGTAAGGAATGCTTCATAGTATCAAGATAAAGATAATACGAAGACTCCAAAAGGGAAGTAAAGTGGGAACGTAACAATGAGTAGAACAAATTGGTAATCCTCATCAGTTCGTGAATCACAGAATCTTTTTCATGCTTTGGTTTTAAGCTGTTTGAGATGATGTAAATCGCCATTAAACCAAGGTAGGCCAGACCGAGATCCGACGGACCTACAAACTGGAACAAAAAGCAGAAAACATTGGGACAAAATGGAGTACAAAGACTGAACAGCCAAGTCAATGTCGCGCTCATTCAGAATAGAGCTCCAGTCGCAACTCGATAAAAAAGAATTCATAAGGGCAAATTCAGCCTTTTTGAAGTTGTAACAAAAATCGAAAGAAGAAGCAGAGTTGAAAGCCAGGGTATCTAGTGTAATCACAACATGAAGAGCCGGATGGTGTCCAGTCTCAGGAAGCAGCGGGGATAAACAACGCCTGACCGAAACACAAGCGTGGTCACTGGTCAGTCGAGAATATGAGGTCGAGAAGTCTTCCACTAATGTTGAAAATTCCCGACGATTGCGATAGGCCAGAAGAAAACAAACTCTCGATGAAATTAACAACATGGCGAGGAGCAGCAGCGAAGACCGGGGACATAACGCAGTCATCTGACTCGTTCGTCTGTTCCTTCGTAACTGCCAAACTACTCATCAGACTAATGGGACAAATGAGGTGTCGTAGGATTTGTATAAATGCTCCGCGTAACATAGGCTTCATGACGTCACGTTAAATCTTATATACATCTTATATACACGTGTTATCTTAATTCAGATAATTATTAATGTTGTGTGACTACGGCGTTTTTACTAATAGAGGTCGAATTAGCATTTACTAAGTCTTGTTTATAACTTTTGAATGGGCATGCCCATCATGACGTCATGTTGGACGAAAATCCGTCATTCACCACCTTCGGGGTGGAATTTCGAAAAATCCTTTCCTAGCGGATATCCATGCCATTATACAAATAAACTGTTCAATTTTCAGCCCTTTAGAACCAGCGAACAGTGGTTCACCGCCATGTTAAAATGCGACAAAAATACCGAACATCTTGCAGGTCGGTTTAATATGTAAAAACCAAATCAGTTACCATTATAAATTATATATTATTCAAAAAATAGCCTAATAAATACAATACCAGGAAATTAAAAAAAAAAGAAAAAAAGGAAAAGTAATAAACTAAAAAACATTAGAACTTAAAAATTAGTTCCTTAAAAACTAAGTAGTTCCAGTACAGATTTCGAAAGTAATGATTTTTTTCTTTTGGGATAGCTTTCGAAGTCCACTTATAAATGGATCAGAACTCAAAAGCAACCTATTCAGAGGTCCTGATTATTGACTTTTCTTGACATCTTCCGAGTATGCCGTAATCTAAATGATTTCACCTCTTTATTTCTGGCTTCTGCCGCTTCCTCAGATAGTTCACCAATAGATAATAGCGCATGATCTATGACGGCAGCACCATGAATTAAAACTTTATGAACAGAAGCTGGCAGATAATACCACGGATAATTTTGAACAATTTGCTTCGCAGTTTCGATAGCAAATACTTCAAACATAGCCGCATTTATTTTGTAGCCGGAACTCAGACCCTGTAAAATGATAGCACCACGCTCTATTAGGCTTTTATCGATGCCTGTAATTTCGGAAGAACTAACAGGATCCTCAAAGCACCTTCTAGCCGTGTTACCATCATTTGAAGTCCCACTTCCTCCTGGTTTAGGTTTATCCACTATCAAACTCATTTCTTGCCAAAATTTATTTAAGCTTTTTTCTTTCTTCAACTTTTTCCTTTTCTATTCGACCTCTAACCTAACAATTTTTTTAACCTAAAAGAAATGTGCAAAAAGAATTCAAAAAACCTAATCCAGGAGTGAAGTGGTGACAAGCCAAAAGCATAACGATCTTCATTAACGGCCTTTGAAACACATAAATCCAGATTATTATTCATTACTTTTGGAGTGGCTTGACATATATAACACTTAGTGGAAGATGTTTCACTTAACTTACAAACAAATTGCTGTCACCTTCATTTGCAACGGCAGGGTCACGAAAGGATTGCTTGTATTCACTTTGACCACTACTCCCATCGAACCCCCATTTGCCTATTAAAACAAGGTTGTTTTAGATGTTATGTTAGTGCAACCGTGGGATCGGCTCGCACACCGTTTTTTGGGATGTATCTGAAGTTCCTAATGACAACGCCAATGGGCCAAAATGACATGACGCATTGAATAATTTATCCCACAATACAGCAGGGACACCAATCTTGAAATTTATAAATTTCATGCTCGAGAGATCCGCGTCACGTTTTGTCAGCCTTTTGCAAACAATAAGTTCAGGTGGGATATCAGCATTCTTTGTGATGAACTTACATATTTTATCGTATTATTACATTATCGTACATGATTTACTCAAAATATTTATTTGCGTATCAAGAAAACAAATTATTGTTAATTTGGCGTGTTTGGTAGTTATTGCATTATTTTTTCCGTAACGTTCAGTTAATTTCGAAATTATTGTTTTTGGATGTGGAGTAAAATCGTTAGTTATTACTCCTTCTAACTATGTTAAAGTAAATTGACAATCTTCGTTATTTTCTATATAGTGAAATGTTTCATCCATCGCTAACTTCACATTTTCATCCTGTGGACGACCTACTTATATTATCCCTTATCCCTTATATATATAAATGCGAATGTCCGGGATTTTTGTGTAGAGTAACCTCAGAAACGACTCGATCGATTTGCACGTAATTTTGTACATGACTTTATATCCTTCCAACTTACGACATAGGCTACTTTATATTAGCCCTCGATCGCATTTTAATATAGTTCCAATACAAAATATGTCCAATTTATAAAAAAGCTTTAGATAAGCTTTAATTACAGTTGGTTTCTGACTTCTGGTTTCGGTTGAAGTTAAACCTTTTTCTGCTGTATTATGGTTCTAACCTGAGATTTTTATGCTTACAATTACAACTGCCATCAAGTTGTAAATTTTATTTAAAATGAAATAAAAACTGTTTTCGACTCTACATAATATGTAAACGTTGTAAATGTCTGCCGGGCGGTAAAGTGAGCGACAACCGCGAATTCGGCATCAGAAGTTGAATCCGTGTTTTCATCTTCAAAATTCAAAAAATTGGTATTTGGCCTTTTGTGAGAAATAAAGAAACACGTATACAAGATTTTTTTGAAATTTCGATTAATGTCGGATTATGTATCTTCCTAAAAAGTACTTTCATTTGCAACGGGAGTTAGCGAGAGTGTGTGGTGAGTACTGAGTACTTACGACTACGTACAATACAATTAAAACTCGAAACTATATGAGTATGCTGTGTGGTGTTGCATGCTAGAATAACTGAGAGAAAGAGTGCATTTGGACGATTATGTTTGCTGAATGTTTGATGCTTGAGAAATCTTGATAAATGGTAACTTGTGAAAATGATGGAATGTCACAAGTGCAAAAGTACAATTCGTGGCGAATCTGGATTAGCCTGCGAGGGGGTGTGTGGAAAGGTGCTCCACGCATCTGCTAAATGTGCGGGAATCGACCAATATAGCGTGGGAATTCTGACCACCGGCAATATGGTTAGATTTATGTGTGATGATTGTCTGCAATATATACAGAATGTAGACTTGGTCGTGAGAGAGTTGCAGGATAGGGATAGCTTTGTTACTTTGGGAGTCATAGCTGTTTTCCTGAAAGAGTGCAAATCGTCGTTTAAAGGGGGTTTTTTTGGGGGAAGTAGAGACGGGGGACACGGAGACTTTTTTTCTGTATTCTCCGTACCCAATATTTCCTACCTGCCAATTTTCAGCTTTGTATTAATTACTTACGGGTCAAAACATAAAATTCCTGGACTTTTCCCATATAATATATTATTCCTATGGCAGACAAAAATGGCTATAACTCTAGAACTAGGAGTTCCGCAAGGCTCAATACTGGGGCTCTACGCTTTATATTATATATTAATGATATGCCTGAAGTTTTAAAAAAGAGCCGGATTGCTATGTACGCAGATGATACGTTGATATATGCGGAGGGTAAAGATGCTGTGGAATGTAAGTTCAATTTAATGGAGGATAATCAAAATATTATGAATTGACTAAAAATGAACAAGCTAAAATTAAATGAGTCGAAAACTAAATTATTGGAGATAAACATGGACAGTGGAACAATTCTGGAAATAAATGGTAAACAAATTGAAAACGTGAGAAACATGAAGTACCTTGGAGTAATGTTGGACTCAGACCTGAAGTTCAACGATCATGTCGACTACATATGCAGAAAAATCGGAAAAAAGATTGGTTGCTTTAAAAGAATCCGCAATAAAATGGACACTCAATGGAAACTGCAATTAATGTGTACAATACTATGATTAAGCCTCACTTTGAGTACTGCTCTTCAATTCTATATACATACTGCAACAAAGACCACATTGAGAGGATGCAGAAATTGCAAAACAAAGCGATGCGGAGTATCCTGAGATGCAATAGGTTTACACCCATTAGAGTTATGTTGGATACCCTTAAATGGTTGAATGTCAAGCAAGAATTCAGCTGAATACACTTAGGACGGTGTCCAAATTAAAAAAAAACGGAGTAGCCCCTAGGTACCTTGCTGATGGTGTTGGTTATGTGGGAGATGTGCAGCCGTACCAACTGCGGAACGTGGGCGACTTCAGACTTCAGCGAACATACACAGTGCATGGTTTGCCATGTACCTACTAATATTAAGAATGAGTCAAATATGTTATATCATTTAAGAGAAAATGTGTTGAGTATGTAAAAGGTAATGTTTAAAATTATATTAGCTTAGTATTTTGTTGCTTAACTGTGATTATTTGTAGAGTATTGTAAATACTAATAATAATAAATAACATAACATAACATATAACTTTTCCACCAGTATTGTATTTTTTAAATGATACCAAACAGTTATAGTGGTATTTAGCTTCAGCAGCTACTAAATCGTATTCAAAATTAACTCTGTTCCTCACAATTTCACTGAGTATGTCACCACGTAACTCAACTGTTTGAATAATATTCTCATTAAATGAAAGTGTGCTAACATGCTGAATTTTCTTTCGACATTCTCGTTTTTTCTTTTTCTCTGCTTCTTCGTCGGCTTTTTCACCACAAAAAAGGCATAGCGTTTGAAAATCAAATTCACTTCCTCGTTTTTTATGTGGAGGGTTTGATGGACCTGCGTCGTTTTCATTACGGTGTCTTTTAACGAAAACAATGCTTTTCTTGTTGGTATATTCCTTACGACACTGAACATGAAGAGTCACCGAATTTAAACTACTTAAAAATTCAAAATGGCCATCGTCTCTTTCATTACTAGCGTTGTTCAACGTTTCTAATCCACGTTCAACATTTACGGTTTCACCGACCGATAGCGAGTTTTTACAAATAAAACAATTACCGACCATTTAGATCATAGATGATATAAACGTATTAGATTTTAGGTTATATAAATGTATGAATTGCGTAATTATATGTATGCAATACTCAGCAAAAAAAAATATTCACACTGAACGAGTACAAGTAAAGCCGCTGCCGGAAACACATAGAATACGTTTCTGCACGGCTATCAAAATCCAAACCAAGCACTTGCCTTGGGCTGCCTACATAGAGACGAATTGCTGCCGTGCGGAGCGTGCGGAAACGAATTGGTTTCGTACGTTAAAATTCGGGTACCGAAATAACGGTAGCTTGTATATAAACAAAAAACAACAACCTTATAGATAATTGTCTCCTCTACAATTTTTGTTAGAACCTTTTTTTCGTACAATCTATATAAAGTGAGATATTTACGAAAAGGCGATGCGCTTTTAATAAAAAATTCATATTTCTTCAAAAGATTGTATATTGTAGGGCTTATAACTCAAAAACCATAAGTTCTCCATTAAAAAGTCATCAGACCTTTTTTGTAGATAATTATCTCTTCTATAATTTTTACTTTTACTTTTTGTTGTAGAATGAACGGAAAGCGAGATATTTGCAAAAAGGTCATTTTCGTGACCTTTGACCTTGAATAACCTTTGCTTTAAGCAAACATGATCTTGTGGCCGATTTTTCAAACGTTCTTTATAACGACGTTATACAGGTGTGTACAGTAGTCAGCCTGAGTGCAGAATTAGGAGTCACGCAAACGATCCACCCATAACATGAAAAGTGTTACGTCTATCCATAGTATGCGCATTGTAGTCCGCATTGTCGAAAACGAATTGCATATTTGCATACATATAACCGTTGTCGACTTTCGGGGTTTGAAGAGCAGTTACCGATCTTTCAAATTTCAACACTTCGCTAAAATTAAGGTTAACACACACACCGATATTGCAGAGCACATCGACCAAATGCCTTGATCCAAACTTCCTGTGTCCCGACTTGGACAGAATACACAAAAATCCTTCGACCTGAACCTGGACGGACTGCAGATATAATGCTGTGACATATAGTGGTAGTTTTTCTGTCATTAATTTTTTTCATTCATTCTAAATTCTCGGGTGTTTGTCGCTTAGACGTAGACTTAATGATTTCATATTCATATATAACTACTTTAAGTAACGCTGGAAACTGGTCGCCACCACCGCTAGCAATGTCATCTACATTTGGAAACTGTGAACAGTCTTATACCCTGGACAGACGAGAGCACTTAAGTGAGTTAGTGACGTCATAACGATGTAGCCCATTTAAATTTTCCATAAGAACTCGCCATCGAAACCTACCTCCTGGAACCCGATTAGACTCGACACACTGTTACCAGCGCCGTAAGTTCCACATGGTAGAAAATCTTTGCATTAAAAAGTAATCAGCTGTGAAATGTGTTTTTTTGTTTTTCTAGATGTTTGCGTGGTATCGTTACTTGAGTAAATACATCAACATTTCACCTTGTAACCTCAAGCTCATCGCATGAAACTCACTTGATCGCTGTTGCGAATCCATTTTATGTTTACTTTTCATGTCAAATAATATGTCAACCCCAAACTCCGTTCGGCGGCACGCGACACCTAAACCCATTTTACGTGACGTCACTAACCCACTTAAGTGCGCTCGTCTGTCAGGGGTGTTAGCATCGAGATTTCACTTTGCGGCGAAGAATAACAGCTGCAGTTTTGATCAACCTTAATTCTTCCTGTACTAGATTGTCCTTATTTTTATTTTTGTACCACGTTTCTGATAAAATAGTGGAGGCTGTTTTAATAGTGGTATTAATAGTGTCAAATTAATACCACAACCTAAGTGGACATAAGCTTACTTAAATTAAACCTACTTTTTTAACAAGTACTATATGACTCAACTTCAGGACTTTAGTATTTTTTGGAGAACTGTCCCTGTAGCATCTGAGGCGGCTGTAGCATTGGTTCGATGTAACTGTCAAAAAACGGTCTCGAATGTTGTGAGTTGTTCTCTTGCCAATATGTTAAAACATAATGTACATATATATAATTCACATATTCAAATGTCACTTATGCTGGAGTAATTGAAGTAATTGCTGACGTCAAGTGAACCAATTCACTTCGTCGTTTGTTACCTACACGAAACTGATCTGTTTTGGTAAAAAAAATTTTTTTTTTTTTTCACAAAAGCCATTGATATATGGAATACTAGCAGGTCTACCCGGTTTCACACGGAACGGTGAAAGTCTTAATATAGTGTCCATCATATTACATTTTGAATGATTGGAACTATCCCCAAACGCAACCTAGACCGGATATAGACATTTATAGAAATTTTAAGGAATTTGATTTCGAACAAAATCTTTTGTTTTGGCCAATTACTCAGAAAACATGACAAAACTATCGAACTGTCAACTCGACTACTCAACCCGCGTTTACATGCATTTTAACTCTACTGCTCACTCGAGCAAGATAGCAAAGCTGGGTGGAGTCGAGTTCAACCCGGTTTGTACTCGACCCGCGTTTACATGGAGTCGAACCTGGGTTCAACCCATAGTCACAGATACATCATTCCACTGTGCACGCATGCGCATACTTGTAGTATCGGTTGCCCCTCTTCGCTGTGGGATCGTTCCCGCATACGAACATCCGCACACAGAAGAGCAGGGTAAAAAATTGCTCTGACGTCATGTCGGACAAAATCACACTATTTGCAGCATCATATGATTTTTGTTGTAATAGTATTATTTCATTTTAAATAAAATTTAAAACTTGATTACAGTTGTAATTGTATGCATAAAAGTCTCAGGTTAGAACCATAATACAGCAGAAAAAGGTTCAACTTCAATCGATGAAAAGAAACCTGATTGTGAGTCAGAAACCAACTGTAATTAAAGCTTATCTAAAGCTTTTTAATAAATTGAAGTATTGAACATATTTTGTACTGGAGCTATATTAAAACGGGATCGGAGCTAATATAAAGTAGCCTATGTCGTAAGTTGGAAGGTTATAAAGTCATGTACAAAATTGCGTGCAAATCGATCCAGTGGTTTCTGAGATTACCCTACACAAAAATTCCGGACATTCGCATTTATATATATAAGGGATACTCATAATTAAAAAGCAAATACATGTCCTCTACTAGTCGTAAACGTAGAAAACATAAAACAAGAGAAAGTTCCGCTGTATACGGTTGTTATGCGAGGCACTGAGAGGCTTTCTGGAAAGTACCCCCTCAAGGCTGGCAACCCCAATAACTCGCAGTCTGCACTACCGCCGGTCTTGGAAACATTTTGATTTTGAAGAGTACTCCTTAAAGAATATCTGTGTCAAGTTTCATGCTTTGATCACAAAATGCAAGGTGAAAGCTACTAACATTTAATTAATTTAATCCGGACTATTACTTCTTTTACAGCTATTACAAGGTCGAAAGACATGTCCCTATACCCACACACATATTTAGATCAACTGATATATCTTTCATTATGGCCAAAACCAATCTACCTAATAGTTCAGTCAATGAAGGAATAGAAGCACTCATTATCGCAACTAATTAGGGAAAAGCTGAATTTTGGTAGGCTGTTAGCGCATGTTATAGGGTCTGTAAAACACCAAATTCTCAACCTCCTCCCCACTTGCATTTTCCCCCACCCCCTCCCAAAACTTGAAAGTGCAGTAGTTTGGTTAAGTGCTTATAACTTGCAAACCAAAAAAGTTATCGATCTGGTTTTTGTTGCGTTTTCTTTCGAATGAGATTCTCTATAAATTATATTATATGCATATTTTTCGCAGCTAGCGTACTTTCGCCGCTATTCCTATAAATATTGAAAAAATTGGTATTGCTAATAAGAAAAGCTAACTTCAAATCGTTACACCTATTTACCTATATATAATTGTGAAAAGTGTTATCTCTATATCTTATAGACAACTTTACTAGCTTTCGAATGATATACAACAAGGCTTACTAACAACCTAAATTGTTATACAGAGAGCGAAAAAACAGTTGCTGGCTCTACCCCGCGTAGTCTTCGCTGAGCACTGAGCAGCAAGCGCCCCGCCCCACAGTGGACCGAAACGCTAAAATCGGTGGACATTGTTAATAACTCGAGAACGCTTGTAGCTAGAGGATCGAAATTTGGTAGAGTAATACTTCGTGGAAAATATAAGGTTAAGATTGAATATGAGCAAACTCGGGTAACTCCTTTGTAGTGTTGCCATATAATCCTGAATTATATTTAATATAATAATATTGATTTTGTTTACATTTTCACTTTTTCTTTAAATATTGTTATAAATACGTAGTAAAATTACTAATTAATTTAACGAACTGTTTTTACGTGATGCACAAATATGGTTTTAAAAAAAAATGTTTTTTTTTCAGATAAAAGAATTATTTCAATCTGAATCGTTTGATTCTTCGTCTGAACTAATGTGATTCAGGGTTGTATCACCTTCTTCATCATTTATCGGCTCTTTAAGCAATTCATCGACTTCTGGGAACATATTCGTTTTTGTCTTATTCGAAGAAGGTCTTAAGCTGGATATGTATGGGTCAGAAGATATTAATAAAGAAGACATAATATCTTCATTTGTACATTGTCTATTCCTTTTTCTTGAGTTGTTAAGTCTAAATTTGCGAAATTCCTTATGCGTTGCTTCTATGACATCTTCGGACAATTGTCCTACAGGAAGAATGACATTCCTGATTCCAGGTGGATATTTCCGCCCCATGAAATAAAATTTTATGGACACTGGCTGATATGTAATACCAGTACCACCCATATTTTTCAGTCACAAGTCTTGCTAATTTCTTTGCAAAAGTATCGAACTTTTCAGGATTAATTTCCAAACCAGATACTATAGTCTGTAACAGAATGGCAAATTTCCTTATTATCAATTCATCTAATTCAGTAAGTAATTTCTTCTGTCACTGAAGGATTTTGAAAGAATTTTCTTGCCGTGTTTCCATCATTACTTGTTCCAGCACCCTGTTTTACCACATCTATTAGTAATCCAAGTTTTCGTCTGAATTCTTTCTGGATATTCTTTTTCCGTACTGCTTTCAAAAGTTTCAGCTCTGGGTCCCTTACAGCCCATTTCTTATCCTCAGATTGTAAGAAATATGGAGCAAGAACTACATAGATCTGATCCATCCATGGAGACTATACATACCAAACTTCAAACAATCCTTATTGATTGTTAATTTTAACTCAGCCCTGTTTAAAGAATTCAATTACTTTGAAGTTGGTCTACATATATAACAATTCATTAACGCTAAGTCAGCTATGGCTGACCACACTTTCCCGTCCATCATCGTCGTGTTTTACCATAATATTATCGTTCAGATGAGTCCAAGATAAATTTTTTATTTTACTTTCAATATTCGTTTTTTCACGTTTAATAATTAATTGCTTTCTTTAATAAATTCAAATTTCATAGATCGACATAATTTTGTTGAAGAAGGTTACGAATTTACCGACACAATATTTTCATTATCCAGCAAATTTATAGGAACAAGATTAATTGTGAAAACTGTTTCATCTCGCGGCTTATCAGCATCAACAATATTATCGCTAAACCCTTGTTTATAAAATGATTGGCCACTAGAACCATCGAAACCAAAATTTTGAAATTAATTTACTTACTTATTTACTTACTTTTGAAATTGAATACTCAAAATTTGCAGTGCTCGACTTGATCGACTACAGCGATGTCCAAAGACTGACTCCCAAGTCTTTTCGTTGAGTTCGCGAGTTCATCCATTGCCACCTCCTGCTGGGCTCCACTTCCTGGATCTTCTAAAAAGAGAGGTAAAAAATCCCGAAATCCTTGGGTTGACACTAATTGTCAAAACTTATAGTGGTGATTTATTGCACTATTTAGGAACGGTCAATACCGCAAAGGGAATCTATAATTGCACCGATGTGCGTCTCAACCAATCGATGCAATTGTTTTTTGGAAAAGGTCATGAACATTTTATGGCAGCCTTGCAATAAAGACCGTCCTTTCGTAAAAAAGGCGTGTCCGCCTAGCGATGGGGTGAGAATGTCACTAAGAGTTCTAAATGCCAATAACAACCAACAACCTTAAATAACGGTCGAAAAAAATCGTTCTTTCGCATATAGGCTACATTTGGACCCTAGTTGTCTACCGAAGTTCGGCAGCTTGATCGGAATACACCCTGGGGTTTTAGGGGTGAAAAAGGGGGGTAAAATTACGCATTTTTAAAGTTTTTGTGAACTTGTGAAAATTAAAAAAAAAATTAAAATTTTTTTTTTTAAAAATGAAATTTTTTTTTTAAAAAAGAAAATTTTTTTTAGAAAATAAAATAAATGCTGCTTGGGAGGATTACCAATGTTATTGTATTCAGTCAGTAATAATAAACCCATGTGTAAAGACATTGCAGCGTTTTTTCTTTCCACAATTGCAAAGGAATACCTCACTTTCATAGCATGAGGACATTCAATTTGGGATCCCAACAACTATTTGGCCTTTATCCTAGCAATGGCACATAATCGTGCAGGATTTTATACAATGAGCAACCAAATGCTCGAGAAAAGACATTCCGACGGAACAATATTGGTCACCGAACCTTACTCCTATTTGCTTATTCTATCACTGGATGCGACACGACATCTGCATTTTCTGGGTTAGGAAAGATGAAGGCAGTTGACCTCATACTTAAGTCGAGTGAAACGAAATCCCAGGCTAAGCTTTTTACAAAACCACACATCAGAAACGAAAGCCTTCAGGAAAATGGAAAACGTTTCATTCTAACGATGTACAATTTAGGCCGATTCAAAGTCCTTGTGATGAACACTTGTGGTGGGTGTAGCGGTATGAAAAAGTCTGTGGAAGAAATTTCAAAACGTTTATTCCCAAAACAGGACTTATTTGATTACAACACAAAACAGTAATAAACAAGAAATTAAAAAAAAATAACAATAAATAAAAAATTCTAATAAAAAAAAATTAATTAATAATTCCCGAACACACTCCTTTAAGTTCAATAAAAAATAAAGAAAGAAAAAAAAAATTAATAAATTAAAAAAATTAAATAACAATGTTTTATTTTAAAAAGCACTAAAAACTAATAAATAAACTTTCTACTTATACCACAGTATTTTGGTTACATCTAGTTTAAAATAAAAACTTGTGGTGCTGATGAAACAAAATGCACACACACACACTTCTAATATAATTTTACCGATAACTTAAATTTAAAATTACCAATTGGAAATATTATGAACAGTTAGTGATTGCTTTTACTTATCATTGAAACGAAACATATACAAAATATTAAATTTTATCTAACTATACGCAGATGCACCCCTTCGGCTGATTATGAGACGCATAATAGTGAAGCATTTCACGAAGGCAGCGAAATTTTTTGGATACACTTAGGGGGTTAATATAATATATTATTCATTGTGGAAATATTTTGTTTCCACACTACTAGGTCTAAGGCGCTATGGAGTGACACATAAGGCGTTAATTCAATATGTGCTAGAGCGAGAAAGAAATAGGCTTCCTTTTTTATACTCTAAGATGCACCCCAAGTTTTTATTTTAAACTAGATGTAACCAAAATACTGTGGTATAAGTAGAAAGTTTATTTATTAGTTTTTAGTGCTTTTTAAAATAAAACATTATTTAATTTTTTTAATTTATTAATTTTTTATTGTAGTTTTTCGTGCTTTTTAAAATAAAATTTTGTAATCTAATTTTTTAAGTAAAAATTTATTTCTGATTCCTTCGGCGGACCTTACCTTTTAACGTGTGAGCCGAGAGCACGGTGTTATCAATAAATATAATACTTATATGCGCAATGCGCATACATTGTCCAGGTGTTTACCACAAAACATATCCAACTGAATATATTCATATAGCATTTATTTATTATTATAATATATATAATATGTAATACAAATATTACATAGATATATATAGGTATTTAATAATATGCAATTAATGGTGCTTTCAGCTTTAGTAAATGATTATAAAATCATATTAGAAAAGCTCCCACTCCATACTTCTTGCGGTGTTACTCATTTGAGAAATAGAAAACATTTCTTTTAAAAAATATGAAGAATAGAATTACCCTCCCCTCAGCTATAAAAGAATCATAACAAAAATGTGCATCGACCAAATAGGCGCAAATTTATCCTAATTCAGAACTCGCCAGCACACAAAAATCGCCCCCTCGTTGAGAGCAAGGAGAAAATATGCGTGCGTGTTTCGAAGCAGGAAACTTGTTTTCGGCAATGAACCACCGCTGCTCAGCGTCATAAAAATGTGCGCAGGCAGTAAGCAGTCTTCTTCTTGGCAAATGTTAATTTTGCCTTGAAATTGACTGAAATGCGTATGCAATTTCAGTAATACTTGATTAACAATTATGCTCTAATTGCAATGATTTTGACAATAAACATATTATTTTTTTTTGTAAAACATGTTTTAAAATGAAATCTGTGCTATGTAAAAAAAACTTCATGAAAATTTATGTGGTAGAAATTAGTTAAAAACTGCAATATTTGTTCCGAGCAGTGAAACAGAGAAACAGAGAAACCGAAAACGAAGTTAAATAAAACCTTGTAAAAAAACACATTAAATTCTGTAGTTTTCTGATGTTACGCCGCCACTGGCATTCAAATCCGGTATGTACCACCTCGAACTTACGCCGACACTGGATTCACAAAAACCCCAAATAACTAACGTATAATATGATTTCAAGAAGCCGCATGTAGGGCAGAGATACCTCACCCTGTTGTTAGAATGGGAATTCGCCCGATGCATGCCCTTTTAAAATTTTCTTTGCTGCTGAATAATAACACTGTGCAACAGCCAAAACTCAAATTGAGCAAACTAAACGATTTTAAGATAAAATTGGGCCGCTGAGCTCGAATTTATCATCCGTTTTGCTGTAGGTCGTCAAAATTTTGAGATATTTACAGTTCAAGGTCAACTGGACTGCCTTTGAAATCGTTACCTGTAATTCATTATTTTGAACTCCAATCAAATTTATGTCTTAGGCAAAGTTGTTCGTTATTTAATTCTACATATTTTTTATCACCACACCCCCCATCCGCCCCCTACCATTACCCATTTTTTTTGCAAATTTCTGAAGAAGACATGTCGTACAGAGTGAACCGTTAGGAAAAATAACAATGTTTTTTCGGAAGAAATATTCCTCATCTATTTTTAGGTGGGGTCTGCGAACATCAAAATTCTCTCAGACCTAACCCTAATGGCAAAACCCCCCTCCAAAGTGAAACATTCTGATTTTTTGTCACCTCTTTATGCCGTGAGGGGTAAGCAAATGCAGTTAAACTTCATGTATGTTAGGAAAAAATGTTCCTTTTTGAAAATAAGATAGGGTCTACGAACAAAAAAATACCCCTACTTTGTCTTTTGTCTATATTAGTGAATTTGCAGGTTGAACTTAGGGGGTGAAAACCCAAAATTACTGAAACCGGCTTTTTTGCAAGAACTGCCATCCCTACTTTGCTTATAAGTAATTTATATATAAATATTTCAAAATTTTCCATTAAATTTTATTGTATACATGCACATCAGTCTTCCTTAAACAAAGTGAAACGCGCATATGCTGGTAAATGAGTTACTGAACGCATTTGAGGAAATTGGAGTTCATAATATGTCTTCAAAAATACATTTCCTTCATTTGAATTTCTTCCTACAACAATTGCGAACCGAATCGGAAGAACATAGAGAGCGTTTCCATCAAATCGCTGCTCCTTTGGAAAAGTGGTATGTCGGACGAAGCTTGATATCATTACTTGCGGATTTGTGCTGAAACCTTATCGAAGAAGAATTATAGCAAGCATAATTTTTTTTAGTGTACAAGAATAATGAAATGTAAAATTTTAAAGTTAAGTCACTAAGTTAAGGCAATAGGTTAAGTTTTTATTTTCATAAGTTAAATTTCTAATTTAAGTCAAGAAGTTAAGTTATTGAATTAAGTTATTTTTTATGTGAAAAAGTTCAGATTATTTACTTTGCAATTATTGCTTTCTATAAGGAATGAAAAAATTAAAGATTTTTGCACTTTTATTATTATGTTTTTTATAGTGATAGGTCTGGAGTTACTTTTTTGTTCGTAGACCCTATCTTATTTTCAAAAAGGAACATTTTTTCCTAACATACATGAAGTTTAACTGCATTCGCTTACCCCTCACGGCATAAAGAGGAGAAAAAAAATCAGAATGTTTCACTTTGGAGGGGGGTTTTGCCATTAGGGTTAGGTCTGAGAGAATTTTGATGTTCGCAGACCCCACCTAAAAATAGATGAGGAATATTTCTTCCGAAAAAACATTGTTATTTTTCCTAACGGTTCACACTGTACGGCATGTCTTTTTCAGAAATTTGCAAAAAAAATGGGTAAGGGTAGGGGGCGGATGGGGGGTGTGGAGATAAAAAATATGTAGAATTAAATAACGAACAACTTTGCCTAAGACATAAATTTGATTGGAGTTCAAAATAATGAATTACAGCTAACGATTTCAAAGGCAGTCCAGTTGACCTTGAACTGTAAATATCTCAAAATTTTGACGACCTACAGCAAAACGGATGATAAATTCGAGCTCAGCGGCCCAATTTTATCTTAGAATCGTTTAGTTTGCTCAATTTGCGTAAAACTTTTTAAATTTTGTTGCACAGTGTAATAAGCATTTAGTACTGCTGCTCGCCGCCTTTTATATCCTGCCAAGAAGGGGAAGTGACCGAATCCCCGTCAATGCACCCGACTTTGAACTGCCCAATTAATGTAGATCTTGCGTTTTCACAAATTTTATTTAAAAACGTTGAACTCCTGCCTTTGTTTTTGCCTTGGCCTACTGACACACTTAAATAAGATTGTTCTTCAGCTTATGCACCAAGTTTAATCATTAATTGCTCCAAAAATTAATTCTACGTTGTGCATAAGTGGCAATCCTTTTTCTTCTCCGGTAATTTACGCTCCACAGATCCTAGCGGAATTACCCCTTTTTCGCCTTCTCTTTTTTAGACATTTATGCTTATGACCATGATTTAAAAATCAAAGTATTTATTTATCCGTGGATTTTTCGTCTTTTTCGGTAAGAAATTTGAATTTGCCGCATTTTTATTATAATTATAAGCTTTATATACGTTTCAGTACGAGTTTGTCCGGGCGGATTCTCGCAAGTGAATTTTGACCCACTTCTAGTGGTACGATTAATTTGTAATTTGGCAAGTGGGTAGATTTCAGGTGACAATAGTTGTTTCTGTAATTTTTTTGTTTAATTATCCAAATTTTTGTAGTTATCGTAGGAAGTTGGTTAAGCAAATTTTTGCATATATTTAGGCATTTTCGGCAGCCAATTTTCAACTAAATCATTAATCTATCATAGTTAAAATATCGTGATTGCATACATATACATGTTTTGGCGGAAATTTCATTTTCTGTGCACACTTCTTTTTAGCTCAGCTGGTTTGTACATTACACTAGCCTGAATAGTTTTATACAAAAACTCGAGAATACTCGTAGCTAGAGACTTGAAATTTGGCACGATGATACTTCGTTAAAGTGGTAAGATCAAGTTCGAAGTTGAGAAAAATCGGGTAACTCCTTCTTAGGGTTGCCATATAAGCCTGAATCGTTTTTATACAAAAATGTTGATATAACAATGAGTATATCTTTCCACATCTAGGGTATCACGTAATTGGTGTGACCAATTGCTTCCTTACTAGTTTCTCTTTGAAAATACCGTAGTGGCTCGAGGTAATTAGGTTGAATTGCATCTATACATTTCTTCTTTTGTGGTTAATTGCTCTCTTTCTTTTCTGAATAGTTTGAATATTACAATTCGAATTTCTTTCGTTAAACATTGTTATATAAGTATTACAATTGATTATTGGCGACAAATTTTGTTTACACGGTTTCTTTCTACACGATATTAAAATTATAGAAATGGAAGAAAATTCGGAAGTTTTAAAGTAGTAAAAGTGGATGGATTTACATAGGGATTTTTTTATTTAGAATGGGTGAATGGAAATCTTTCCGCTGCGGTAAATTGTTTTACGTTTTTGTTGGTTGTGGGGGTGGGGGTAGTAACCAACTGTTTTGGTGTTGTGCACTTTGGCCCATGTGTGATATCAAATTAAAGCTCTTGCTGATTACTATTAAATTAAGCAGTCGCGGACAACTAGCCTTAGTTACATAAAAAAATGAATATCAAGATTTTTACATAGAATGGTATATTTTTCTTCACCTAGGGTATCACGTAATTGTTTTGACCAATTGCTTCTTTACTAGTCATATGCTCCACCCGTAGTCCGTACAATGTCCAGCAAAGTTTAGCTCTGGATCTGCTGATCGAAGGATGGTCCCGATCGCGAAGTTGCAATCTTGGCCCTTGGGCTTCTATAGTTCACAAGATGCAGGGTAGTAAAGTGGACTATGCGGCGGTCTATCTGGGTCCAAAATTATTTGCTGCTGAGTGCTGGCCAGGCATACGTCGCCCTTATCTTAAGTAGGGTAAGGTCATGGGACAGTCTTCAAATCACAAGCACAAGATTAAGCGGCCAAAAGCTGTACAATACTGAAGCCCTTAAGGAAATGAACCGAATGAGGAATCATGAAAATAATTACGACTAAAAAGGAAAAAATAAAAATAAAATAAAAAAAAATTTTTAGGCACAAGCTTTATATAAGTGTACTAAAAAGAAGAAAACAAGAAAAATATGTAAGTGTAGTAAGGTGATCGGATTGAAGTTGTTCAAATACATTTGTATTTATGCTGAATCCGTTGTTACCTATCTACTATAAAGCTTGTCGCTGGGAAACTTGAAACCATTCACGTCAAAACGTCTTACCATAGACAGAACATAGTATCGTACTCTGAAATCTCAAATGCCCGCGTGAATAGGCTTGCCCGTCACTGCTCTAGATGTATAGATTCTTTCTTGCATTTGCATAGCGACAAGCTTTATAGTAGATAGGTAACAACGGATTCAGCGTGAATACAAAAGTATTTGATCAACTTCAATGCGATCACCTTACTACACTTACATATTTTTCTTGTTTTCTTCTTTTTAGTACACTTATATAAAGCTTGTGCCTAAAAATTTTTTTTTATTTTATTACTACTGCAAATATGGTCGCCGTGAGTAGCTGATCATGAAGGTTACTAGTTTGTTGACCTTAAAAATTATCGTGTTTTGACAACTGATCTTGCTGCCAAATTGTAAGTTAATTATGTTAAAATGTGTCTTTTCGTGTTGTGTTTCTATTCCAGCAGTGTTGTGGTTTAGTGTTCAAATGTCTTGTTTCGTCGGGAACATGAAGTTCAGTGTTTTGTATGTTTATGTATGTTATGTTTTTGTATGGTTATGTGGTCATGTCGGGTTTGTGCTATGTTAATGTATGTTTTATGTTTACAAACTTTATTGTGTTCTTGGTACAACTTCAGTTAATAGTATTTCATGTTCTATAATTCCTTATTCATTTCCTTGATCTAATCACATCTTTTTCCTTTCCAGTACTTTACTTCGCCAGGTTCTACTTTGCCTCACTGGATTGTATGTTGGAACAGGGGAGTATACTACTTATTATTGTTTTCTTTAATTACTTGCAGGTTTCTTTTCAGAAGTTCCTTGATGAAGGGAGATATTCCAAGTTCAAACAATTAACCGCCAAATTATCTCTGAAATCCACTTTTGACTTGGCAAAGTGAGGAAGAGAGATGTAAACTGTGCTCGATTTGTAGCATCGAGGGATACTTGAATGCCTTTTCTATAATGGAGGCCACCGATGCCGAAACGCCGCGCACTCTGATAATAACGGAGGGCAAGTCGGCGACATCACAGGTAGCCGATGCGATACAAAAGTACCTGTCCGAAAGACAATACGGGGTTTTCGCTCTAGAAGGAAACCCCATTAATGTTCGGAAGCGGGGAAATCCACGTAGAGCGACCATGGATAAAATGGTTGCAGCTATCGGGCTGGAGTACAACAGAATTTACTCCACTGTGGCTGACGTGCAAGGTTTGAAATATCACTAGATATTGATTGTTACTGACCAAGATCCCTATGGCTCCCACTTAAAGGGGTTGGTAATAAATTTTCTGCACCAACACTGGCCCCAAATCATAAAATTACCGTTTATACAGCATTTTTTGCGCGAGGCAGGCAAAATATGTCTGAGATAACGGAATGCTTCCGAAGTATCGAAGAATACGTGATTTTGTTCCGGTATGACGCGAGGCGGGATGAAGATAGCATTAAGATGGCTTTCTCCCATAATGGATCTGTTCAGCGCCAACAGATGGTCCGCGCCTACATACCGGCAAGAACACGTCAATACACGGATAGAACCAGTTCCTTTTCTGAGTTTGTGGAAACGGAATTAGTGGTTTACTGGTATTCTCACACTCATGTGCCAACGCCATGCGTTGTAGTTGGCTTGAAAACAGTTCAACGCATGATTCTGTTTGAATGTTTTAAGCTAGAGAGAGCAGCCAATTAAAATTATTGATTTGCTAAAGTGTCGATGAACTGTGCATATAAGCACAGAGACAGAGTCATTCAATGAGCTATCGACAATTTAGCTAAGACCTATGTGGGGTGCAGCAATATTAATTTGTTGACCCACATTGGTCAATTTGGTTTAAGAAAGCATGCGGGACAGGATATGGGCGCCGCCCGCTACAATCTTGTAAAATTGTCCCCTGTAGCTCCCTTGATTTTTAACCAAAATGGCAACGAATTTTTGGTATACGAGCACGGCATCTTCAGGGAACCAAAGTGTTACGTGCCTATTATACCATACATTCTTGTAAATGGAATGAATGGTGTATATTCTGGAATCCCCTCGCATAATCCGAAGGATATAATAAATAATATCCGCAGGAAGCTTGCAAGAATTGAGCCAATGGCAATGACGCCATGGTACAAAGATTTCCAAGGTACGATTGAACAGGATACGGAAAACATCTTCATTTGCCGGGCGAAGAAGAAGAAGCAAGGGCTAGGGCGCCAGAAGGAAGAGAGGCTGAGAGGACGGCAGAAAGTGACAAGTGAATCTACGCCGAGGCACGCCCTGTGGCAACTATAACGGGAGCTCAATGGACTCCCGGCGGTATAAGACATTTGTTTAGATCAGAGATTTGGAAGACATGGATTGCGGGGAATTGCTAATAATCGCCAATGGCAAAAAATATTCGCCTGTGGAAGCCAGAACCACCTTCATTGCGCTTCCAACTGCGGAGGAAAGTTCCGATAGAGAATTGCTAATTGAAACAGTTGACATTAAAATTGAACACATCAACGAAATCGTCGATGATTCTTTGAAAATATAGTGAAGCCTGGAATTAACAATGAACACGGCGATATACCCACTTTATCTGACAGTGATTCTGAACTTGAAATGCTTATGGGAAACACGGATTTACCTAACAATTTTAAAGGCGATTATGAGGATGTCGATGTAGAAATATAAATTGATTGATTATTTTAATCTATGTGGCGTCGCGTACTCGTGTCAGTGTTTTTGTATATACTATTCTGCCACTGTACTAAATTCATACTTTGCTTTTGTGGAGATTTGAAATAAATTATTAAGTTGTAATTTTATTTCAAATTGTAAAAATTAGTTTTTGTTTTAGTTAAGGTTTTTGATTAACAAAAATAAAAATTAATATATAATAGACTTTACAAGTGAAAGGTTGTACTAAGAAACTTCTGTGAATTTTAAAAATAATATTTAAGCAGTGATAGCTGATAGCTGAAGTCCAGGACCGCCCTCAATTGTGGTGCTCGTTTCATCCAGAATTTAAGGATGGGACAGCCACAGGTCGAGGGTGGAAGCGTGTGGGTAAAGCGCTAGGCGAGTCAGATTTTTATTTAGTGTTCATTTAATAGTATTACTTTATTTTCCGATTCTGTGGTGCGCAAGAAATGGATGTGGATTCGATCGCGCTATTTGGAAGAGCGGGAAACAGCATCTAGGCCTGTGCCGTCGGGTTCGGGTGCGGATGCAATTTTTGTTTCGGATTGGGAGCATCCCTAACATTCCTGGACACTCTAAAAAAGAAGCCCAACCGAATCGAATATCCCTGACCAGCCTCCTGTACCTCCTGAGAATATTGAACGATTTTACTCATATCGAAAATTTTTGACATGGTGGGATATAAAAAGTGCTACCTGCCAAACCAATTTTTATACCAACTTGAAACTGAAATGTGTGGTTAAGAACATTATTACACATAACATAAAGAAAAATCAATTAAAAAAAAATATGGATTTTGAAATATTCAAAAATAACGGTCAATAATTTATCCCTGTCGGCCATTTTGGGCAAAATTTATTTCGGTGTATTTTTTTCTGAAACTCAAAAGTGCTATCTATAAAAGGAGATATAAATTGTTAAAATATAACTATATTTGCAAGAGTAGTGATTTTTTGAAATATGAAAATTCGTCAAAATTGTCATTTTTGGAGTCCTGTTTAAACCTCACTCATTTAATGTATGCAAACTCACAACAAAGGACAAATGACAGCTCATGGCAACAAAAACAGCTGATCACTTTCGATCAAATTGTCAACCATATTCGATCAATTTTCGATCAATTGTCGATAACTGTCGGTAACTATCGATCAAGTTTCGACCACTTTTTCTACAACACATCATAAAGCTCTCAACTCAGGAGAGACCTTTCTGCTATAAAAGTACACGCGTTCCTAAGAATAAATCAGTCTAAGTCTGAGGTTGACTGGAACAACTTGCCTGAGCTTGGTAAGTACCCAATTAGCTGAGTTTGCTAACATTCCCTAGTTCCCCCAAGGCTGAAATTGCCACACTTCCTCCAAAAGGCTGAACTTGCCAATAATCTTTCCTCCACAAGGCTAAACTTGCCGATATACTCTTTCCTCCAAAAGGCTGAACTTGCCGATAATCTTTCCTCCACAAGGCTGAACTTGCCGATATACTCTTTCCTCCAAAAGGCTGAACTTGCCAATAATCTTTCCTCCACAAGACTGAACTTGCCGATATACTCTTTCCTCCAAGGCTGAACTTGACGATATACTCTTTCCCCACAAGGCTGAACTTGCCGATATACTCTTTCCTCCAAAAGGCTGAACTTGCCAATAATCTTTCCTCCACAAGACTGAACTTGCCGATATACTCTTTCCTCCAAGGCTGAACTTGACGATATACTCTTTCCCCACAAGGCTGAACTGGCCATACTAACCGTGAACTGTGATTGTTCAAAACGTCCAACGTGCAAGTACTGTGTAATCCGTGAACTGAGTTTGTTCAGGTGACGGGAGTATTTCTACGCGTTTACAGAATAATTTAACGAGTACATCTTCACAGCGGCTGCAGACTCCCCAAATACTGATCGACAAGAACCACGGAATTAAAGCATCGTTCACACCAGGAATATTAGATTAGTTTGTTTGAAATTGAAATTGAATTAGGTTATACCTTGCAAATGACTTTATAAATATTGAACTTCAATAAATTAATTCTTAATTGTTTTTTAACTCAGTGTTTTACTTTGGCAAGGGCATATTTTCTTGAATCCACCCTATCTTTCATAGTAAATCCTTACGAGATTTAACATTGGTCCTTCGAGCCGGATTCAAATATGCCGCCAAAGTACACTGAATTAAAACAGCTTGAAAAAGCACAAAATTCAGTCTTCGAACAAATTGAAGAAACTTGGGAGTCCTTTCAAACTAGAGAATCTAAAGAAATCAATCAAAGCCTGGTATCAACTTACATAGAATTACTCAACTCGCAATGGGAACAATTTGAAGGTAATCACTACACAATCGGGGAAAAGGAAGGATATGAGGAAACATTGTATTACACTAACAAGGAATACAAGCCATGTCAAAATAAATACATAACGTATATCACAAATCTCAAGGAACAACTCAAGCGATTTAATGCCCGTCCTGACCCAACACCGAGCCCAGTCGAAGCTCGCCCTGGCACGTCCCGGAGTCAAGCAAATCCTCCAACTTCACATGTTTCAAACATGACACTGCCCAGGATTTCATTACCACAATTCAATGGTAATTATAGGTCATGGCGATCATTTCACGACCTATTTACTGCACTAATACACAAGGATACCACATTAACCAACGTCGAAAAACTACACTATCTAAAGGCCTCGGTCAGTGGAGAAGCAGCACAAGTACTCAAACAATTTGAAATAACAGAAGACAATTACAACTCAGCTTGGGATACCCTTTACAAACGATACAATAATGAACGAGTTCTAATCAATGCTCAACTAACCATGCTATGTAGCCAACCCGAACTCAGAACCGAATCAGCGGCAGCCATTCGAGCATTAATTGATCAGACGCAAGAAGGATTACACGAATTAAAAACCCTAGAACAGCCAACGGATGAATGGAGTACACTCCTCGTATACTTCATTGTCCAAAAATTACCGCCGGCTACCAAAACATTGTGGGAGGAAGATATTGGAAGCACCACCACTTATCCAACCTTCGACGCTCTGATACAATTTCTAGAAAAACGGTTCCGAGTATTAGAAGCATTACAACATGACAATCACAGGAAGGTAAACACACTTCATCCACGAAACCCACGTTCATTTTTAAACAACACGATTTGTTGTATCAAATGTAAGGGTAACCACACACTGTTTCGTTGTGAAAAATTTCGAAGTCTCAACACAACCAACAGACTAGAATTTGTAGCACAACGAAAACTATGCAAAAATTGCTTATCAGCAAAACACACGTTGTACGAGTGTCCTTCACAATCAACATGTTTAAAATGCAAACGAAAACATAACACACTACTCCATATGGAAAACGGCACACAACTCACGACATCAAAACACTCAGGGGAACAAACCGCAACTACATCCAAGGAACACGAATCCAAACAAAGTTTCTTCAGTCGACAACCCAAGAACACATTGTTATCTACCGCACTGGTGCACGCATACAACTCCACTGGACAACTCGAAGTCCTACGAGCTCTCATAGACTCAGGCTCAGAAATATCACTAATTACTCAGAACGCGTGCAACCGACTTAAACTACAAACAACTAAGTCCAAGATCCGAATCTCTGGATGAGGCAACAAACAAACCGCGATCGCACCACACCAAACCAAGCTCAGCATTAAATCTATGCACTCATCCTTTCGCACAACCATAGACGCTTGCGTAATACACAACATTTCAAATCTACTACCGACCAGCAAGATCGATACATCGAGATTCACACACACTTCAAATCTCACCCTAGCCGATCCCAATTTCAACGAACCCAAGGAAGTAGATCTCTTGCTTGGAGCAGACATATACGGATTAATCATCAAAGCAGGAGTAATTAAAAGCAGCAACGACATGCCAGTTGCTCAAGACACTAAATTAGGTTGGATCTTGTTGGGACCATTACCCAGCACTCGCAGTAGTCCTACCATCACCAATTTTTTCTCCCAGCAATCGATATCCCTAGAAGACATCAACACAACCCTCAAGGGATTTTGGGAAATAGAAGAATTACGAACCAAACCCCAAGGTTCACCCGAAGAGCAACAATGCGAACAAATATATCAAACCACACATGAACGCCATGAAAATGGACGGTATACCGTGTTGCTCCCCTTTAAAAACCCAGAAGGACCCGACTTAGGGTTTTCTCGATCTCATGCCATAGCACAATTTCTACGACTTGAAAAAAGATTCACAAAGGATAAGGAATATCATTTACAATACAAAAAATGCATACACGAATATTTAAGCATGGGACATATGGAAGAAGTGGCACCGAATGAACTCTATAATACATACATAATAAAACACTACTACATGCCGCACCATGGAGTCATTAAGGAGGATTCCACCACTACCAAACTACGCATAGTATTTAATGCATCAAGCAACACATCCAACGGGAACAACTTAAATGAACAAATGTTAGTCGGCCCTACTATACAAAATACTCTATGGACCACATTACTACAATGGAGAAACTACAAATACGCCTTCACAGCCGACATCGAGAAAATGTACCGGATGATCGGAATGAAGCGAGAACATCAGGACTACCAACGAATCATCTGGAGTGACGAACCAGATCAACCAATAAAGGACTATCGTTTAACCACCGTAACCTTTGGAACAGCTGCTGCACCATTTTTGGCCATCCGCACCCTACATCAGTTAGCAGAAGACGAGGAACACCATTTTCCAGAAGCCTCACACACCCTTCGAACTGCATATTACGTCGATGACCTCAATAGTGGAGGACATTCACTCGAAGATACTATCCAACTTCAAAAGGATTTGATTAAACTACTACAAGCAGGAGGATTCACGCTACGAAAATGGACTGCAAACAACATTGACCTATTAGAACACATTCCACTCGAACATAGAGAATTGAAAGACACACTTATTATATCCAGTTCCTCAACGATCAAAACACTCGGAATTCGGTGGCTTCCCGCCAAAGACGAATTCACCTTCAAGGTCAACCTACCTGCTCCAAGCGAATCTTATTCCAAACGACAAATCCTCTCAGAAATAGCCACGTTATTCGATCCTTTCGGATGGTTAGCTCCCATCATAATCAAAAGAAAAATATTGATGCAACACCTATGGAAATCTGGATGCTCATGGGATGAAGAAATACCATCCAAATTAAGAAACGAATGGATCTCTATCCAAACTGATCTTCCACACGTAGAAACCATCAACATCCCACGATGGAACTGCTACACACCTGGCACACAAACAATAGAGCTACACGGATTTTCAGATGCCTCAAATTCAGCATATGCAGCAGTAGTATACCTAAAAATCGGAAACCACACCACATTGTGCGCTGCAAAAACCAAAGTAGCGCCAGTGAAGAAGGTATCTCTACCACGCCTAGAATTATGTGGAGCCGTGTTGGTCGCCAAATTACTACAACAAATCAAGGAAGACTTGAATCTCACAACAGTTCCTATTTTTGCGTGGTCAGATTCACAAATTACGTTGGCATGGATCAAAGGAGAACCATCCAGATGGAAACCGTTCGTAGCCAACAGGGTATACACTATCTTAGAACACACACGACCCGCAAACTGGCTTTACGTTAACACACGAGATAACCCGGCAGATTGTGCATCTAGAGGAACCTCAGCAAGAGAATTACGACAACACCTCCTTTGGTGGCAAGGGCCAAAATGGCTTACACAAAATCAAACCGAATGGCCCCAACAACCACAAACCACAGAAACCACACAAGAAGTCCGAAAAGTAAGTTCATTTATCAACATCATAGAACCAGACTGGCTAACAAAATACTCTACATTTCCAAAACTCAAACGAATTGTGGCATATTGTTGTAGATTCATTTACAACTGTAGACATCCACAAAAGCGCTTCAACAAACTACACCCATCACTGGCTGAATTGAATCACGCAGAAAAACTTATTATAAAATCAGTACAACATAGTATGTTCCCCAAGGAACTTGCTAAATTAAGAACATACAAAACCGTACACAACACAAGCAAACTTATAACTTTTAACCCCTTTTTAGATCCAGAAGGTCTTATTAGGGTAGGTGGACGGTTACGAAACTCAAACGAACTCCCATACGAGGCCAAACATCCAATAATTATCCCTCAGAGCCACCATGTCACTAAATTACTCATTCACCACATACACATAACAACCCTACATGGTGGGACACAAACTAGTTCTTAACATTTTAAGAACAAAATTCTGGCTACTCAATGCCAGAAACACGATTCGATACCAACTCAACAAATGCGTAACTTGCATTAAAAGCAGGCCTCGATTAACCAATCAATTGATGGCGGACTTACTCTCATGTCGAACAACAGCAAATCTACCCTTCCAACATGCCGGGATGGACTACGCCGGACCTATTGAAATTAAAACATCAAAAATCCGAAATCTAACCCAAATCCTCAACAATGCCATACCAACATACGAAGAATTGTCAACAATACTATGCGAAATTGAAGCATGCTTAAATTCCAGACCACTCATTCCACTATCTAATGACCCCGAGAGTCATAATTTACTAACTCCTGGACACTTTCTCACCGGCAGAAACATTATTGCTATTCCCGACACCACAGCTCTAACCCAGGACACACCAATACAACGATGGCATTACATTCAAACTCTAACACAACAATTCTGGAATGTATGGTCAAAGGAGTATCTCCATCACTTACAACAAAGATACAAATGGAAACAACATAAGGACAATCTAAAGGTCAACGACATCGTACTCATTAAAAATGAGATAACTCCTTCAACAAAGTGGCCATTGGGAAAAATCACCAAAATTTTCCACGGAACCGACAATCACGTACGAGTGGTCGAAGTACAAACCAACACGTCCACCTTCATTCGGCCAATCACAAAAATCTGCAAACTACTCACATAAGACGGTAGATCAGAATATATGTTCAATGTATTCTCTGTGAATATAGAAACTAAATCACAATTCCATTCAGACATATCTTCACCATTTACAGGAGTACCATTACATACACAAGAAACAAAAAGAACCAAAGACAACATGAACGTAAAATCAAGACGCCTTTTCTCCTCATCCACATCGTCATCCTCCTCGGATTCCTCATCTTCCTCGTCATCGTCATCATCATCAAACACTTCATCCCAGTCCAAAACACCTTCAGATACGTTAAAAATTGATGATCTCCCCACCTTAACTCCCCCCTCGTCTCCACCAAAACCGTCCCACCATAGAACAGCATGGCAGCGCCCATTTGAAGCCACAGGGAGGATTTCCGAAAAAGCAAGGGAAATTGTCAGTAGACTAAAATCAAGTAACCCACACACAAAGGTTACGGTCAAGGTCAGGCCTATTACAAAACTCGACATGCCACCTAAGCCAAGGATGGCGCCCTATCGGATCCCGCGGAAACCACCAACCCCCACGGCCCTTCCAACTCCATCCAGTACATCAAAAAAGGCCCACACTAAACACCCACCTCAGCCATCCTCCGAGACTCCAATCCTCAAAAACCCAATACCTCCAGCAATTCAGATTAACGACAACATCAAAGGAATTCTGGAAGGTTTGATTATCGACTGGGACGGAGTTTTACGAGCCAAAAGGAGCTACAAGATTCACGTAGGACCAAAAATAATACGGTTCATTCGTACACCACAAGGCTCCTTCAGAACCAAATGGTGGAAAAGGGTAAGCCTCTCACAAAAAATATATGTACGCTATATGTGTCGGGTCAATTCGAAGGCGGGAGGATGTTTAAACCTCACTCATTTAATGTATGCAAACTCACAACAAATGACAAATGACAGCTCATGGCAACAAAAACAGCTGATCACTTTCGATCAAATTGTCAACCATATTCGATCAAGTTTCGACCACTTTTTCTACAACACATCATAAAGCTCTCAACTCAGGAGAGACCTTTCTGCTATAAAAGTACACGCGTTCCTAAGAATAAATCAGTCTAAGTCTGAGTTTGACTGGAAGAACTTGCCTGAGTTTGGTAAGTACCCAATTAGCTGAGTTTGCTAACATTCCCTAGTTCCCCCAAGGCTGAAATTGCCACACTTCCTCCAAAAGGCTGAACTTGCCGATAATCTTTCCTCCACAAGGCTGAACTTGCCGATATACTCTTTCCTCCAAGGCTGAACTTGCCGATATACTCTTTCCCCACAAGGCTGAACTGGCCATACTAACCGTGAACTGTGATTGTTCAAAACGTCCAACGTGCAAGTACTGTGTAAACCGTGAACTGAGTTTGTTCAGGTGACGGGAGTATTTCTACGCGTTTACAGAATAATTTAACGAGTACATCTTCACAGCGGCTGCAGACTCCCCAAATACTGATCGACAAGAACCACGGAATTAAAGCACCAGGAATATTAGATTAGTTTGTTTGAAATTGAAATTGAATTAGGTTATACCTTGCAAATGACTTTATAAATATTGAACTTCAATAAATTAATTCTTAATTGTTTTTTAACTCAGTGTTTTACTTTGGCAAGGGCATATTTTCTTGAATCCACCCTATCTTTCATAGTAAATCCTTACGAGATTTAACATTGGTCCTTCGAGCCGGATTCAAATATGCCGCCAAAGTACACTGAATTAAAACAGCTTGAAAAAGCACAAAAATCAGTCTTCGAACAAATTGAAGAAACTTGGGAGTCCTTTCAAACTAGAGAATCTAAAGAAATCAATCAAAGCCTGGTATCAACTTACATAGAATTACTCAACTCGCAATGGGAACAATTTGAAGGTAATCACTACACAATCGGGGAAAAGGAAGGATATGAGGAAACATTGTATTACACTAACAAGGAATACAAGGCATGTCAAAATAAATACATAACGTATATCACAAATCTCAAGGAACAACTCAAGCGATTTAATGCCCGTCCTGACCCAACACCGAGCCCAGTCGAAGCTCGCCCTGGCACGTCCCGGAGTCAAGCAAATCCTCTAACTTCACATGTTTCAAACATGAAACTGCCCAGGATTTCATTACCACAATTCAATGGTAATTATAGGTCATGGCGATCATTTCACGACCTATTTACTGCACTAATACACAAGGATACCACATTAACCAACGTCGAAAAACTACACTATCTAAAGGCCTCGGTCAGTGGAGAAGCAGCACAAGTACTCAAACAATTTGAAATAACAGAAGACAATTACAACTCAGCTTGGGATACCCTTTACAAACGATACAATAATGAACGAGTTCTAATCAATGCTCAACTAACCATGCTATGTAGCCAACCCGAACTCAGAACCGAATCAGCGGCAGCCATTCGAGCATTAATTGATCAGACGCAAGAAGGATGACACGAATTAAAAACCCTAGAACAGCCAACGGATGAATGGAGTACACTCCTCGTATACTTCATTGTCCAAAAATTACCGCCGGCTACCAAAACATTGTGGGAGGAAGATATTGGAAGCACCACTACTTATCCAACCTTCGACGCTCTGATACAATTTCTAGAAAAACCGGTTCCGAGTATTAGAAGCATTACAACATGACAATCACAGGAAGGTAAACACACTTCATCCACGAAACCCACGTTCATTTTTAAACAACACGATTTGCTGTATCAAATGTAAGGGTAACCACACACTGTTTCGTTGTGAAAAATTTCGAAGTCTCAACACAACCAACAGACTAGAATTTAACGAAACAACGAAAACTATGCAAAAATTGCTTATCAGCAAAACACACATTGTACGAGTGTCCTTCACAATCAACATGTTTCAAATGCAAACAAAAACATAACACACTACTCCATATGGAAAACGGCACACAACTCACGACATCAAAACACTCAGGGGAACAAACCGCAACTACATCCAAGGAACACGAATCCAAACAAAGTTTCTTCAGTCGACAACCCAAGAACACATTGTTAAATACCGCACTGGTGCACGCATACAACTCCACTGGACAACTCGAAGTCCTACGAGCTCTCATAGACTCAGGCTCAGAAATATCACTAATTACTCAGAACGCGTGCAACCGACTTAAACTACAAACAACTAAGTCCAAGATCCGAATCTCTGGATTAGGCAACAAACAAACCGCGATCGCACCACACCAAACCAAGCTCAGCATTAAATCTATGCACTCATCCTTTCGCACAACCATAGACGCTTGCGTAATACACAACATTTCAAATCTACTACCGACCAGCAAGATCGATACATCGAGATTCACACACACTTCAAATCTCACCCTAGCCGATCCCAATTTCAACGAACCCAAGGAAGTAGATCTCTTGCTTGGAGCAGATATACGGATTAATCATCAAAGCAGGAGTAATTAAAAGCAGCAACGACATGCCAGTTGCTCAAGACACTAAATTACGTTGGATCTTGTTGGGACCATTACCCAGCACTCGCAGTAGTCCTACCATCACCAATTTTTTCTCCCAGCAATCGATATCCCTAGAAGACATCAACACAACCCTCAAGGGATTTTGGGAAATAGAAGAATTACGAACCAAACCCCAAGGTTCACCCGAAGAGCAACAATGCGAACAAATATATCAAACCACACATGAACGCCATGAAAATGGACGGTATACCGTGTTGCTCCCCTTTAAAAACCCAGAAGGACCCGACTTAGGGTTTTCTCGATCTCATGCCATAGCACAATTTCTACGACTTGAAAAAAGATTCACAAAGGATAAGGAATATCATTTACAATACAAAAAATGCATACACGAATATTTAAGCATGGGACATATGGAAGAAGTGGCACCGAATGAACTCTATAATACATACATAATAAAACACTACTACATGCCGCACCATGGAGTCATTAAGGAGGATTCCACCACTACCAAACTACGCATAGTATTTAATGCATCAAGCAACACATCCAACGGGAACAACTTAAATGAACAAATGTTAGTCGGCCCTACTATACAAAATACTCTATGGACCACATTACTACAATGGAGAAACTACAAATACGCCTTCACAGCCGACATCGAGAAAATGTACCGGATGATCGGAATGAAGCGAGAACATCAGGACTACCAACGAATCATCTGGAGTGACGAACCAGATCAACCAATAAAGGACTATCGTTTAACCACCGTAACCTTTGGAACAGCTGCTGCACCATTTTTGGCCATCCGCACCCTACATCAGTTAGCAGAAGACGAGGAACACCATTTTCCAGAAGCCTCACACACCCTTCGAACTGCATATTACGTCGATGACCTCAATAGTGGAGGACATTCACTCGAAGATACTATCCAACTTCAAAAGGATTTGATTAAACTACTACAAGCAGGAGGATTCACGCTACGAAAATGGACTGCAAACAACATTGACCTATTAGAACACATTCCACTCGAACATAGAGAATTGAAAGACACACTTATTATATCCAGTTCCTCAACGATCAAAACACTCGGAATTCGGTGGCTTCCCGCCAAAGACGAATTCACCTTCAAGGTCAACCTACCTGCTCCAAGCGAATCTTATTCCAAACGACAAATCCTCTCAGAAATAGCCACGTTATTCGATCCTTTCGGATGGTTAGCTCCCATCATAATCAAAAGAAAAATATTGATGCAACACCTATGGAAATCTGGATGCTCATGGGATGAAGAAATACCATCCAAATTAAGAAACGAATGGATCTCTATCCAAACTGATCTTCCACACGTAGAAACCATCAACATCCCACGATGGAACTGCTACACACCTGGCACACAAACAATAGAGCTACACGGATTTTCAGATGCCTCAAATTCAGCATATGCAGCAGTAGTATACCTAAAAATCGGAAACCACACCACATTGTGCGCTGCAAAAACCAAAGTAGCGCCAGTGAAGAAGGTATCTCTACCACGCCTAGAATTATGTGGAGCCGTGTTGGTCGCCAAATTACTACAACAAATCAAGGAAGACTTGAATCTCACAACAGTTCCTATTTTTGCGTGGTCAGATTCACAAATTACGTTGGCATGGATCAAAGGAGAACCATCCAGATGGAAACCGTTCGTAGCCAACAGGGTATACACTATCTTAGAACACACACGACCCGCAAACTGGCTTTACGTTAACACACGAGATAACCCGGCAGATTGTGCATCTAGAGGAACCTCAGCAAGAGAATTACGACAACACCTCCTTTGGTGGCAAGGGCCAAAATGGCTTACACAAAATCAAACCGAATGGCCCCAACAACCACAAACCACAGAAACCACACAAGAAGTCCGAAAAGTAAGTTCATTTATCAACATCATAGAACCAGACTGGCTAACAAAATACTCTACATTTCCAAAACTCAAACGAATTGTGGCATATTGTTGTAGATTCATTTACAACTGTAGACATCCACAAAAGCGCTTCAACAAACTACACCCATCACTGGCTGAATTGAATCACGCAGAAAAACTTATTATAAAATCAGTACAACATAGTATGTTCCCCAAGGAACTTGCTAAATTAAGAACATACAAAACCGTACACAACACAAGCAAACTTATAACTTTTAACCCCTTTTTAGATCCAGAAGGTCTTATTAGGGTAGGTGGACGGTTACGAAACTCAAACGAACTCCCATACGAGGCCAAACATCCAATAATTATCCCTCAGAGCCACCATGTCACTAAATTACTCATTCACCACATACACATAACAACCCTACATGGTGGGACACAAACTAGTTCTTAACATTTTAAGAACAAAATTCTGGCTACTCAATGCCAGAAACACGATTCGATACCAACTCAACAAATGCGTAACTTGCATTAAAAGCAGGCCTCGATTAACCAATCAATTGATGGCGGACTTACTCTCATGTCGAACAACAGCAAATCTACCCTTCCAACATGCCGGGATGGACTACGCCGGACCTATTGAAATTAAAACATCAAAAATCCGAAATCTAACCCAAATCCTCAACAATGCCATACCAACATACGAAGAATTGTCAACAATACTATGCGAAATTGAAGCATGCTTAAATTCCAGACCACTCATTCCACTATCTAATGACCCCGAGAGTCATAATTTACTAACTCCTGGACACTTTCTCACCGGCAGAAACATTATTGCTATTCCCGACACCACAGCTCTAACCCAGGACACACCAATACAACGATGGCATTACATTCAAACTCTAACACAACAATTCTGGAATGTATGGTCAAAGGAGTATCTCCATCACTTACAACAAAGATACAAATGGAAACAACATAAGGACAATCTAAAGGTCAACGACATCGTACTCATTAAAAATGAGATAACTCCTTCAACAAAGTGGCCATTGGGAAAAATCACCAAAATTTTCCACGGAACCGACAATCACGTACGAGTGGTCGAAGTACAAACCAACACGTCCACCTTCATTCGGCCAATCACAAAAATCTGCAAACTACTCACATAAGACGGTAGATCAGAATATATGTTCAATGTATTCTCTGTGAATATAGAAACTAAATCACAATTCCATTCAGACATATCTTCACCATTTACAGGAGTACCATTACATACACAAGAAACAAAAAGAACCAAAGACAACATGAACGTAAAATCAAGACGCCTTTTCTCCTCATCCACATCGTCATCCTCCTCGGATTCCTCATCTTCCTCGTCATCGTCATCATCATCAAACACTTCATCCCAGTCCAAAACACCTTCAGATACGTTAAAAATTGATGATCTCCCCACCTTAACTCCCCCCTCGTCTCCACCAAAACCGTCCCACCATAGAACAGCATGGCAGCGCCCATTTGAAGCCACAGGGAGGATTTCCGAAAAAGCAAGGGAAATTGTCAGTAGACTAAAATCAAGTAACCCACACACAAAGGTTACGGTCAAGGTCAGGCCTATTACAAAACTCGACATGCCACCTAAGCCAAGGATGGCGCCCTATCGGATCCCGCGGAAACCACCAACCCCCACGGCCCTTCCAACTCCATCCAGTACATCAAAAAAGGCCCACACTAAACACCCACCTCAGCCATCCTCCGAGACTCCAATCCTCAAAAACCCAATACCTCCAGCAATTCAGATTAACGACAACATCAAAGGAATTCTGGAAGGTTTGATTATCGACTGGGACGGAGTTTTACGAGCCAAAAGGAGCTACAAGATTCACGTAGGACCAAAAATAATACGGTTCATTCGTACACCACAAGGCTCCTTCAGAACCAAATGGTGGAAAAGGGTAAGCCTCTCACAAAAAATATATGTACGCTATATGTGTCGGGTCAATTCGAAGGCGGGAGGATGTTTAAACCTCACTCATTTAATGTATGCAAACTCACAACAAATGACAAATGACAGCTCATGGCAACAAAAACAGCTGATCACTTTCGATCAAATTGTCAACCATATTCGATCAAGTTTCGACCACTTTTTCTACAACACATCATAAAGCTCTCAACTCAGGAGAGACCTTTCTGCTATAAAAGTACACGCGTTCCTAAGAATAAATCAGTCTAAGTCTGAGTTTGACTGGAAGAACTTGCCTGAGTTTGGTAAGTACCCAATTAGCTGAGTTTGCTAACATTCCCTAGTTCCCCCAAGGCTGAAATTGCCACACTTCCTCCAAAAGGCTGAACTTGCCGATAATCTTTCCTCCACAAGGCTGAACTTGCCGATATACTCTTTCCTCCAAGGCTGAACTTGCCGATATACTCTTTCCCCACAAGGCTGAACTGGCCATACTAACCGTGAACTGTGATTGTTCAAAACGTCCAACGTGCAAGTACTGTGTAAACCGTGAACTGAGTTTGTTCAGGTGACGGGAGTATTTCTACGCGTTTACAGAATAATTTAACGAGTACATCTTCACAGCGGCTGCAGACTCCCCAAATACTGATCGACAAGAACCACGGAATTAAAGCACCAGGAATATTAGATTAGTTTGTTTGAAATTGAAATTGAATTAGGTTATACCTTGCAAATGACTTTATAAATATTGAACTTCAATAAATTAATTCTTAATTGTTTTTTAACTCAGTGTTTTACTTTGGCAAGGGCATATTTTCTTGAATCCACCCTATCTTTCATAGTAAATCCTTACGAGATTTAACATTGGTCCTTCGAGCCGGATTCAAATATGCCGCCAAAGTACACTGAATTAAAACAGCTTGAAAAAGCACAAAAATCAGTCTTCGAACAAATTGAAGAAACTTGGGAGTCCTTTCAAACTAGAGAATCTAAAGAAATCAATCAAAGCCTGGTATCAACTTACATAGAATTACTCAACTCGCAATGGGAACAATTTGAAGGTAATCACTACACAATCGGGGAAAAGGAAGGATATGAGGAAACATTGTATTACACTAACAAGGAATACAAGGCATGTCAAAATAAATACATAACGTATATCACAAATCTCAAGGAACAACTCAAGCGATTTAATGCCCGTCCTGACCCAACACCGAGCCCAGTCGAAGCTCGCCCTGGCACGTCCCGGAGTCAAGCAAATCCTCCAACTTCACATGTTTCAAACATGAAACTGCCCAGGATTTCATTACCACAATTCAATGGTAATTATAGGTCATGGCGATCATTTCACGACCTATTTACTGCACTAATACACAAGGATACCACATTAACCAACGTCGAAAAACTACACTATCTAAAGGCCTCGGTCAGTGGAGAAGCAGCACAAGTACTCAAACAATTTGAAATAACAGAAGACAATTACAACTCAGCTTGGGATACCCTTTACAAACGATACAATAATGAACGAGTTCTAATCAATGCTCAACTAACCATGCTATGTAGCCAACCCGAACTCAGAACCGAATCAGCGGCAGCCATTCGAGCATTAATTGATCAGACGCAAGAAGGATGACACGAATTAAAAACCCTAGAACAGCCAACGGATGAATGGAGTACACTCCTCGTATACTTCATTGTCCAAAAATTACCGCCGGCTACCAAAACATTGTGGGAGGAAGATATTGGAAGCACCACTACTTATCCAACCTTCGACGCTCTGATACAATTTCTAGAAAAACCGGTTCCGAGTATTAGAAGCATTACAACATGACAATCACAGGAAGGTAAACACACTTCATCCACGAAACCCACGTTCATTTTTAAACAACACGATTTGCTGTATCAAATGTAAGGGTAACCACACACTGTTTCGTTGTGAAAAATTTCGAAGTCTCAACACAACCAACAGACTAGAATTTAACGAAACAACGAAAACTATGCAAAAATTGCTTATCAGCAAAACACACATTGTACGAGTGTCCTTCACAATCAACATGTTTCAAATGCAAACAAAAACATAACACACTACTCCATATGGAAAACGGCACACAACTCACGACATCAAAACACTCAGGGGAACAAACCGCAACTACATCCAAGGAACACGAATCCAAACAAAGTTTCTTCAGTCGACAACCCAAGAACACATTGTTAAATACCGCACTGGTGCACGCATACAACTCCACTGGACAACTCGAAGTCCTACGAGCTCTCATAGACTCAGGCTCAGAAATATCACTAATTACTCAGAACGCGTGCAACCGACTTAAACTACAAACAACTAAGTCCAAGATCCGAATCTCTGGATTAGGCAACAAACAAACCGCGATCGCACCACACCAAACCAAGCTCAGCATTAAATCTATGCACTCATCCTTTCGCACAACCATAGACGCTTGCGTAATACACAACATTTCAAATCTACTACCGACCAGCAAGATCGATACATCGAGATTCACACACACTTCAAATCTCACCCTAGCCGATCCCAATTTCAACGAACCCAAGGAAGTAGATCTCTTGCTTGGAGCAGATATACGGATTAATCATCAAAGCAGGAGTAATTAAAAGCAGCAACGACATGCCAGTTGCTCAAGACACTAAATTACGTTGGATCTTGTTGGGACCATTACCCAGCACTCGCAGTAGTCCTACCATCACCAATTTTTTCTCCCAGCAATCGATATCCCTAGAAGACATCAACACAACCCTCAAGGGATTTTGGGAAATAGAAGAATTACGAACCAAACCCCAAGGTTCACCCGAAGAGCAACAATGCGAACAAATATATCAAACCACACATGAACGCCATGAAAATGGACGGTATACCGTGTTGCTCCCCTTTAAAAACCCAGAAGGACCCGACTTAGGGTTTTCTCGATCTCATGCCATAGCACAATTTCTACGACTTGAAAAAAGATTCACAAAGGATAAGGAATATCATTTACAATACAAAAAATGCATACACGAATATTTAAGCATGGGACATATGGAAGAAGTGGCACCGAATGAACTCTATAATACATACATAATAAAACACTACTACATGCCGCACCATGGAGTCATTAAGGAGGATTCCACCACTACCAAACTACGCATAGTATTTAATGCATCAAGCAACACATCCAACGGGAACAACTTAAATGAACAAATGTTAGTCGGCCCTACTATACAAAATACTCTATGGACCACATTACTACAATGGAGAAACTACAAATACGCCTTCACAGCCGACATCGAGAAAATGTACCGGATGATCGGAATGAAGCGAGAACATCAGGACTACCAACGAATCATCTGGAGTGACGAACCAGATCAACCAATAAAGGACTATCGTTTAACCACCGTAACCTTTGGAACAGCTGCTGCACCATTTTTGGCCATCCGCACCCTACATCAGTTAGCAGAAGACGAGGAACACCATTTTCCAGAAGCCTCACACACCCTTCGAACTGCATATTACGTCGATGACCTCAATAGTGGAGGACATTCACTCGAAGATACTATCCAACTTCAAAAGGATTTGATTAAACTACTACAAGCAGGAGGATTCACGCTACGAAAATGGACTGCAAACAACATTGACCTATTAGAACACATTCCACTCGAACATAGAGAATTGAAAGACACACTTATTATATCCAGTTCCTCAACGATCAAAACACTCGGAATTCGGTGGCTTCCCGCCAAAGACGAATTCACCTTCAAGGTCAACCTACCTGCTCCAAGCGAATCTTATTCCAAACGACAAATCCTCTCAGAAATAGCCACGTTATTCGATCCTTTCGGATGGTTAGCTCCCATCATAATCAAAAGAAAAATATTGATGCAACACCTATGGAAATCTGGATGCTCATGGGATGAAGAAATACCATCCAAATTAAGAAACGAATGGATCTCTATCCAAACTGATCTTCCACACGTAGAAACCATCAACATCCCACGATGGAACTGCTACACACCTGGCACACAAACAATAGAGCTACACGGATTTTCAGATGCCTCAAATTCAGCATATGCAGCAGTAGTATACCTAAAAATCGGAAACCACACCACATTGTGCGCTGCAAAAACCAAAGTAGCGCCAGTGAAGAAGGTATCTCTACCACGCCTAGAATTATGTGGAGCCGTGTTGGTCGCCAAATTACTACAACAAATCAAGGAAGACTTGAATCTCACAACAGTTCCTATTTTTGCGTGGTCAGATTCACAAATTACGTTGGCATGGATCAAAGGAGAACCATCCAGATGGAAACCGTTCGTAGCCAACAGGGTATACACTATCTTAGAACACACACGACCCGCAAACTGGCTTTACGTTAACACACGAGATAACCCGGCAGATTGTGCATCTAGAGGAACCTCAGCAAGAGAATTACGACAACACCTCCTTTGGTGGCAAGGGCCAAAATGGCTTACACAAAATCAAACCGAATGGCCCCAACAACCACAAACCACAGAAACCACACAAGAAGTCCGAAAAGTAAGTTCATTTATCAACATCATAGAACCAGACTGGCTAACAAAATACTCTACATTTCCAAAACTCAAACGAATTGTGGCATATTGTTGTAGATTCATTTACAACTGTAGACATCCACAAAAGCGCTTCAACAAACTACACCCATCACTGGCTGAATTGAATCACGCAGAAAAACTTATTATAAAATCAGTACAACATAGTATGTTCCCCAAGGAACTTGCTAAATTAAGAACATACAAAACCGTACACAACACAAGCAAACTTATAACTTTTAACCCCTTTTTAGATCCAGAAGGTCTTATTAGGGTAGGTGGACGGTTACGAAACTCAAACGAACTCCCATACGAGGCCAAACATCCAATAATTATCCCTCAGAGCCACCATGTCACTAAATTACTCATTCACCACATACACATAACAACCCTACATGGTGGGACACAAACTAGTTCTTAACATTTTAAGAACAAAATTCTGGCTACTCAATGCCAGAAACACGATTCGATACCAACTCAACAAATGCGTAACTTGCATTAAAAGCAGGCCTCGATTAACCAATCAATTGATGGCGGACTTACTCTCATGTCGAACAACAGCAAATCTACCCTTCCAACATGCCGGGATGGACTACGCCGGACCTATTGAAATTAAAACATCAAAAATCCGAAATCTAACCCAAATCCTCAACAATGCCATACCAACATACGAAGAATTGTCAACAATACTATGCGAAATTGAAGCATGCTTAAATTCCAGACCACTCATTCCACTATCTAATGACCCCGAGAGTCATAATTTACTAACTCCTGGACACTTTCTCACCGGCAGAAACATTATTGCTATTCCCGACACCACAGCTCTAACCCAGGACACACCAATACAACGATGGCATTACATTCAAACTCTAACACAACAATTCTGGAATGTATGGTCAAAGGAGTATCTCCATCACTTACAACAAAGATACAAATGGAAACAACATAAGGACAATCTAAAGGTCAACGACATCGTACTCATTAAAAATGAGATAACTCCTTCAACAAAGTGGCCATTGGGAAAAATCACCAAAATTTTCCACGGAACCGACAATCACGTACGAGTGGTCGAAGTACAAACCAACACGTCCACCTTCATTCGGCCAATCACAAAAATCTGCAAACTACTCACATAAGACGGTAGATCAGAATATATGTTCAATGTATTCTCTGTGAATATAGAAACTAAATCACAATTCCATTCAGACATATCTTCACCATTTACAGGAGTACCATTACATACACAAGAAACAAAAAGAACCAAAGACAACATGAACGTAAAATCAAGACGCCTTTTCTCCTCATCCACATCGTCATCCTCCTCGGATTCCTCATCTTCCTCGTCATCGTCATCATCATCAAACACTTCATCCCAGTCCAAAACACCTTCAGATACGTTAAAAATTGATGATCTCCCCACCTTAACTCCCCCCTCGTCTCCACCAAAACCGTCCCACCATAGAACAGCATGGCAGCGCCCATTTGAAGCCACAGGGAGGATTTCCGAAAAAGCAAGGGAAATTGTCAGTAGACTAAAATCAAGTAACCCACACACAAAGGTTACGGTCAAGGTCAGGCCTATTACAAAACTCGACATGCCACCTAAGCCAAGGATGGCGCCCTATCGGATCCCGCGGAAACCACCAACCCCCACGGCCCTTCCAACTCCATCCAGTACATCAAAAAAGGCCCACACTAAACACCCACCTCAGCCATCCTCCGAGACTCCAATCCTCAAAAACCCAATACCTCCAGCAATTCAGATTAACGACAACATCAAAGGAATTCTGGAAGGTTTGATTATCGACTGGGACGGAGTTTTACGAGCCAAAAGGAGCTACAAGATTCACGTAGGACCAAAAATAATACGGTTCATTCGTACACCACAAGGCTCCTTCAGAACCAAATGGTGGAAAAGGGTAAGCCTTTCACAAAAAATATATGTACGCTATATGTGTCGGGTCAATTCGAAGGCGGGAGGATGTTTAAACCTCACTCATTTAATGTATGCAAACTCACAACAAATGACAAATGACAGCTCATGGCAACAAAAACAGCTGATCACTTTCGATCAAATTGTCAACCATATTCGATCAATTTTCGATCAATTGTCGATAACTGTCGGTAACTATCGATCAAGTTTCGACCACTTTTTCTACAACACATCATAAAGCTCTCAACTCAGGAGAGACCTTTCTGCTATAAAAGTACACGCGTTCCTAAGAATAAATCAGTCTAAGTCTGAGTTTGACTGGAACAACTTGCCTGAGCTTGGTAAGTACCCAATTAGCTGAGTTTGCTAACATTCCCTAGTTCCCCCAAGGCTGAAATTGCCACACTTCCTCCAAAAGGCTGAACTTGCCAATAATATTTCCTCCACAAGGCTGAACTTTCCGATATACTCTTTCCTCCAAAAGGCTGAACTTGCCGATAATCTTTCCTCCACAAGGCTGAACTTGCCGATATACTCTTTCCTCCAAAAGGCTGAACTTGCCGATAATCTTTCCTCCACAAGGCTGAACTTGCCGATATACTCTTTCCTCCAAGGCTGAACTTGCCGATTACTCTTTCCCCACAAGGCTGAACTGGCCATACTAACCGTGAACTGTGATTGTTCAAAACGTCCAACGTGCAAGTACTGTGTAAACCGTGAACTGAGTTTGTTCAGGTGACGGGAGTATTTCTACGCGTTTACAGAATAATTTAACGAGTACATCTTGACAGCGTCTGCAGACTCCCCAAATACTGATCGAGAAGAACCACGGAATTAAAGCATCGTTCACACCAGGAATATTAGATTAGTTTGTTTGAAATTGAAATTGAATTAGGTTATACCTTGCAAATGACTTTATAAATATTGAACTTCAATAAATTAATTCTTAATTGTTTTTTAACTCAGTGTTTTACTTTGGCAAGGGCATATTTTCTTGAATCCACCCTATCTGTCATAGTAAATCCTTACGAGATTTAACAAGTCCCGTTATAAACTAAACGGAATTTTTTTTTGAAAAACCACCAAATCTATTTCATACTACCTACGATTATCTTATAAAAAAAAATTATAAAATAAACGAAACACATGAAGTCAAAAAAATTTGCTTGTGAATGTATTACTATCTTAATCTGTGGGGTCTTCTAAAAATTTTAAGACCAAAATCATTGTGATGCGATCAGTACAACGCAAGTTAAAAGGGTTTTTGTGACCCCCTTTACTTCGCCGAAAAAAATTTGTGAAACGAAAAAAACGCAAAACTACTTAGCTTCAAAAATTCATAACTCAAAAAGTATTAGAAAAAAAAAAAAAATTCATATTGTTAATTAGCACAGTATAAAGAATCAATAAAAAAAATCATTGAATTCTGAGAACATGGGTGTCATGGCCTGGATGAATTGACATGGAATGACCCACCAACAAAATAATAATATTTTATATATTAATAAAGAAATTTAATTATCAACAACTTATTATTATTACAACTGAAAATTAACTCGCTAAACATCAGAAATCCCTAGCCTCCTAAAACTGTATTTTTATATAGGCCGCCCTAGAGTATTATAGTATATAAATACTGTACATTATGTAAAATGTACATTATTTCACATCCCCCCTTTTTAGTACATACATATTTACATACAATTAAGTTTAGATTTCAATACACGCCCAGAGCGACGGGGGAAAATAGAATTCTGAACATTAGATTTCATTTCTTTCTCTTCTTCTTCTTCTTCTTCAATCTCCACATCCAGATTAGGTTCCAAATCCGAAATTTTCGTAGCTCGGGTTAAATGGCAAGAATTTCTCCTAAACTATCCATGTCCTGTATCAATTATATAGGAACGTGGAGTTCCGGCAGGTTTAATGACTGTTCCCCAAGTTATTAGGTCCTTTAACTCGCACTCCATGGTGTTGGTCGAAATACTTTTTTTTTTGTTTTTTCCTTCTTTTCTCTTCATGAATTATGAGGGATGAACGATCCACTCCCCGAGGAAGAAAACGTTGCGGATGCACTGGTAAGGTAGTACGAATGCGACGTCCCATCAGAAATTCTGCAGGACTATATCCATTAGACAGTGGACTTGCTCGATACTCCATTACTCCCTTATACCAGTCATAGTTTTTAATAATTAAATTCTTCACAATCTTAACGCCATTTTCCACAAATCCGTTGCTTTGAGCATATCGTGCACTAGATGTAGTGTGAATAAATCGATATTCTTTTGCGAATCTTCTGAACTGTGAGGTTAACATAGGGTTAAATTGAGAACCATTGTCTGAAATAACTTCTTCAGGAATTCCATGACGTGCAAAAAATATCTTCAACACATTGATAACGGAAGCTGTGGTCAGCTTCATTAGTTCGGCTATCTCAGGATAACGGGAAAAATAATCAACCACAAGAATAAACCAACGACCATGAGATTTTAATAAATCCATTGCCAATCTCTGCCATGGTCTGGTAGGAAGTTCTGAAGGTATAAGCGGCTCCTTTCTTTTCTTTCTTTTACACACACAGGACATCGACGCACTACTTCAGCAATATCCTCCGATATGCCTGGCCACCAACAAGATTCCCGTGCTCGTGCTCTGCATTTCACTATTCCAAGATGTCCTTCATGCATTTTTCCCAAAATTTCTTCTCTGAGCTTTCGAGGAATTACAAGTCTGCAATTCCTTAATAAAATTCCATTTTGCACTGTAAGTTCATCACGAATATTCCAGTACGGTCGCACAATAGCATTCAAAGATGAAATAGAATGTGGCCATTCACTCATACACAACTTCATTACTTCAATGATTGTTGAATCCTCTTGCTGTGCTGTCCAAATGTCAACTAATTTTGCATCAGTTACAGGTAAGTTTTTCATTACATGGCACACATATCCATGAACTTCTTCCTGAAAATTATCCATTTCACTACTCTCCAAGGGTTGACGACTCAAGGTATCCGCAGAAATTAATTGTTTTCCTGGTATATATCGCATCTCAAATGTACATTAGCCGGATTCTAAACCTCTGAAGTCGTGGAGACAGATCATCCACACATTAGAATAGGGATCAAAGGTTTATGATCAGTTTCCACAATGAAAGTTTTCCCAAGCAGAAAGTCACGAAATCTTTCACAAGCCCACACAATACCGAGGCATTCCTTCTCGATTTTAGCGTATCGTTGCTCAGCTGTTGTCATAGTTCGGGAAGCATAACCAACAGGTTTCAAATATCCGTCCTTTTGCCTCTGAAGCAAGACAGGTCCCAATCCATACGATGATGCATCAGAAGACACAACAGTTTCTTTGTTTACATCATAGAGAGGAAGAATAGGTTCCTCAGTCAAGATTTTCTTGATCTTGCAAAATGATTCACGTTGACTAGAACCCCAAACAAATTCATGTGTCAACTCATATAAAGGCTTGCTTAAGGTGGAGAGATGTGGAATGAACCTTCCGATGAAATTTGTCATCCCCAGGAACCGTCGAACATCAGCCGCAGATTTAAGATCTGGCATCTCTAAAATAGCTGCTATCTTCTCTGGATCAAATCTTACCCCATATTCGTCAATACCATGACCTAAGAATTTTATGTGATTTACTCCAATCACACATTTCGCACTATTCAGAGTGACTCCTGCTTTCTTAAGTCGTAACAGTACAGCTCGTAGTCGTTCATCATGCTCGTTTCTAGAAGAGCCAAACACAAGTACATCGTCAATGTGAATCACGATACCAGATGTATCACAAAGAATTTCCATCATTCTTTTTTGGAAATGTTTCGGAGCACTGGGGATACCAAATGGTAATCTCATATACCGAAATCTACCGAAAGGTGTAATGAAAGTCGTCAGATTACGACATTCAGGTGCCAAAGGAATTTGGTAGAAACCAGAATTGGCATCCAATTTGCTGAAAATCTTCGCTCCAGCTAGTTGTCCTAAGGTATGTTCTACAACAGGCATAGGATGATACTCTCTTTCTACACAACGATTTAGGGCTGTAAGATCTACGCAGAGTCTTATATCCCCACCAGGTTTTGGAGCAGTTACAAGAAGAGCACACCAATCAGTAGGCTCATCAACAGGTTCAATAACCCCATCCTTCACCATCTCATTTAGTTTCTGCTTGATTTTCGCTATCAATGGAATAGGAACACGATGAGGTGCATGAATGGGGAAAGGCTGCGTATTATTTTTAAGCTTGATATTGTATGGCTGATCCATTTTCCCTAGTCCAGAAAATAATTCAAGAAATTCTTCCTTGGGCTTCACAGATGATAATCGGTGCTGTACACGAAGTGGAAGAGCTCCCAGAAAGCCCCTTCGGAGCCAAACGGCACAGAATGTAAAAAGTTTGAATAAATAAGTAGATATGGTATTAGTTGGTTTTAATATAATTTCCTTTAATAATTAATTGCTCGCTGTTCGACACTGTATACATTGTTCTACATGAAAAAGGCCTTCTTTCAATTTTATTTCCTCCTACATATACCCAGGCTACTGCACCTCAACAACACCACGTTAATGTGCCACTATGGTTTGGATTTCCTTTAAACAAGATGCTGATTGGGAAAGAACAGGTGACGACGGCGGTAGTGGGTGGTGGGGATCAAGCTGATAGCTGATGTGAGGAGTAATATCATGCTGTTTCTCATGATAATATAGTTGAAAATAGGGACTGGTATTGGAAACTTGGTGGTGGGGGGGGGGGGGGGGGTTACCAAATTGAACGGGAATATGAGTAGAGGGGCATGCATCCGTGTTAAATATAGTGGATTGGAAGAAACATACGCAAAACCATACATTTTGACCCTTTTTTTGCTAATTTGAGAAAGTTACCCCTTTTTCAAAGGCCTTTATCTTGGTACCTATGGGCTCGAAATATACTTTTGACCAGTCAAATTAAAGGAAATTTAATGCTCTACAACTTTCGAAAGGCATATAATTACAAAATTTTCTTTGTTTATAAGATATCTGCAAAAAACTTTAAAATGGACCAAAATATAACGGTTTTTTGGCCACCAAAAATTTTCCACAAGGAATTTTTGTTGGAAAACTTAGGAGTAAACAATCCCTGAAAGTTTCATTAAGTTCCGAATTTATTCACTTACAAACCCTATACCGACTGGACTGAAAACAAAAAAGTGGTTGATCATTTAGTTTGGTGATAAATGCGCCTACATTTAAAGAAATAGCACTGTCGCTTCGCAAACACTTGAATCGGTCAATCAAATAAGCATTTCTCAGCGGAAACCGGTGAGCAAATTCTCGCTGTCTCTAAAGGGTTATTGTTTTTTTATCTTTTAAGGCTGTTCGATATAAATAATTAATTAAATTTCCTCTTAACAGTTCGTTTTCAACAAACTAAAAAAATAAAAAACTCAATAGATCTGTTATTTTTGCCAGAAAAAAAAAAACAATAACTATTTTCAATGAACTCAAAAATAAAAGTTCCAATAGACCTTTTATTTCTGTCAGAAAAAATAAAAAGTCCTCAATAACTGTTTTTTATTAGTTAAAATTCCAAGTGCCCAAAAATAAATATTTTTTATGCTATAAATCGAAATAGGTGAAATTTTAAAAATTATGTCTGAAATCGATAGAGGCCTCACTGAGAATCATCTAGATCAGTGAATAGTGATGGGCAGGCCTATGCCTATTTTAGAGCTTTCAATATGTACACAAGCATGGCGCAAGTCGAAGGCGCTTCATTCGGCCGCCGGCCGTCATGCGAGCAGGACTATGTTTGTTTGCGCTTTGCTTTCAGGTACACTGTAAATTTGAAGACATTTTTCCATGTGGCTCAATTTTTCCGTGGCAACTAAATTGTAAAATTTTTGACACTGTGGAAAAAAGTGAGAGAGCTTTGAGAAGCTTTCACACAATCTCAATTTGCGACTGTGGTTGCATGCACATCCCTGCTCTAGATATGCTTCATGTAATTTTCCGGCCCCTAATTTCCTTGGGCTTTTTAAGTTAAAAAAATTAAAAATATCAATTATTTTCGGCCCCTGCTTTCTTAATGTTGCCATATAAGTATGAATCGTTTTTACACAAAAAGTTTGATTTGGTTGGATGAATATTTGCGTATTAATTAATCAAAATATCCTTTTGCGGGAAAAAATATTACAAAAAAGTTAAACGACATTTTCAGCAACTAGACGACTTCTAATTTCTTCACTTTGTACGCCATGTTTTCTTGGATATAATTTTCTCATCAATGAAAGTACTGGATATGATGAAAGCATCATGGCATTAAAGACGTCTAATAGTGGAGTAGAAATAGCGTTTGAGGTTGAACTAATTGCAACAAAAATGATTCTTGCTGTAAATGGTAGGTAAAATACTCCTAATCAACATACTAAAAATATACATCCGTACTGTTGCGCAAAATAGCTTTTTTTGGCCGCCATCTTGAAAAAAACGAAATTTTTAAAAAAATCATAAAAAATCATGTGAGGTATCCAATTACAGGAAATTTAATGCTGAAAAAGGATATTTTATTTATTATAAAAAATAAAAGCAAATAATAAAATAATGATGAAAGTAGAGAACACTTTTTCAGTGCTGAAAAACGTCTTTTTATTAATCTAGTCGGCTTAAAAAGCCAAAAAAACGTAAATTTTTACAAATTATTAAACATAAAACAAGGTATTTTTTAATAAAATATAATCAAATCTCTCTTTCATCTTCATCAAAATAAACACTCTCTCCTGTGTTTGTATAGTCCTTTCCACGACGGATTTTACAAACTTGAAACTACTGAAAACGAAAGTCCATATCGGCGACATGTGCACTTCATGCAGTTGCTTCAATTTGCTATTTTAAAGGATATAAGCGAAAAACCGAAAAAAATTCGAAAAATTCGATGATTTTGGTTCATACCAGCTAAAGCTCCATTCGGAAATTGAGCCAAACTCGGAATGTACATAGTACATTGTACATATCAGAAACCTATTTGAAAAACTAAAGCAGTTTCCAGATCTCCACCAGTTTTTCGAAAGCGCACCCTTTTTTTTAAGATAATTTGCTTGGCCTATTACGCATTTGACGACTTCGGTTCTTATTCGGACAACTCGGATAGTCATTCAAAAATCGAATGTAATAAGGTACCTACAGATAATATGGCGAAATTAATAATTCCATGCAGCAAGTTGTGTTAAATACTATATAGAAATGAGTGCTCCTTAGATCAGGGATTAAGAGAAAGTTATCCAGATTTAGAGGAGGACAAATTTTATGATGCAGTTAATAATTTTATTTTTAATTATGTTGAGAATGAAAAAAAACACGAAACATTTACTTGATAAACTTTATTTAATAGTTTTTTTTTTTAACACTTATGTAACTTATATTTATTTCTTTCACATTCACTTTACTTTAATTTTTAACTAGGATTTTATTTAGAAACAGAATAGAACTTTAACATCACTCAACTGAAATATTTACTTATTCAAGTTATGACCGTTCAACTAATTAAGAAATAATCGTTTAATTATAACCGCTCAACTATCACCGCCCAACTAACTATGTCATTAAATATTCTCTATTTATATTTTATCTTTTATCCCCACTCCAAAGGATGAGTTCTTTGTCTAGGAGTGCTATGATGCACACCTGTGTCAACAAAATCTTAGGATGCCTCTGATGCACACTTGTGTCAACAAAATCTTAATTAAATTTATCGGATTCGATATTTAGAAATAATATCCGGATTATCTAGCAATGATAGAAGATCACTTGCTAGCGAATGAATCATTATCAAGGGATGTTTTGGTTCTAGAAGACTTCTATCTATTTGTTTTGATAGAAATTGCATAGCTAGATGAATCGTGGAAATTGGATATGAAGATCTTTAATTAATTTTTCCTTCTATGATCTATGCAACGATAGCATGAATGATCATGTCTATGCAATGATCGAATTGTTAAAGGCTGAATCATAGATAAGTGGATCAAAATCCAAAGTTTAAATTATGTTAAGCCTAATTTCTTCTACCTCTGGTTCCCTATGATATGTAACAGTTAATCAAATAAAGAAGAGATTTCTACCAACTTTCAACAAAAACAAAAGGCAGGTAAACCATAGTAAACCAAAATTTTCAAAACGATTTGAAAATTGGTTGACGGGTGAATTTATTGTGAAATTTGAGAGCCCCAGTTGTGCATATTATGTTGGAGGTAGTCTTTGCAGGAAATTTTCCGAGTGTAGTAGGAGTGCCAAGTATTCCAAAATACATGGTTTGCTTGATTGTTGCTCCCAAGATCTCATTGATGCGGCTGCTTCATCTTCGCGAAAAAAAGAAAGAGGCGCGTTATTGGATGCTGATACCGCGTTATCCTTGATGACGCAGGCTCACTTGTCCAGATACCAATATGATATCATTAGAAAGGCAATAAAAGAAAAAGGGCACAACATATTTCCAAGCAATGACAAAATACTGGAAGCTAAGAAGAAATGTTATCCGAATAACATTAAAATTACCGAAACTACGGCTGAAGTTCCGCTGCAAGACTTACTTGACCACACAGCTACAAGAATTTTCCAATCGCATTCCGAATGTCAGACCAATATCTGGCCAGAAGGAGTCGTCCTTCACATAAAATGGGGAATCCGAATAGATGGGTCTTCCGGCCAAAGTGAATATCAGCAAAGTTTTCAAATGAGAGTAATATTTTATCTGACTCTCATATGTTCATGACTTCTTTGGTTTCTTTAATGATCACTGCTGGCGGCACAAACAAAATTGAAATTTGGAAGAATATGCATCCGTCCTGAACGAACTATTGTCGAGCCCTGAATTTCCAATATAAGAGGGAAACAAGATTTGAGAAAAATCGAGTTGACAGTGAAATCGAGGAATTCGAGGCAGTCGAAGTATCAAGGTAAAGCATGAACTGTATTTCACCATGATTGACGGCAAGGTTGCTCATGTGGTTACCAATACTCCTTCTGCAAGTAACTGCATTCTGTGTGGAGTTAAACCATCTCAAATGAACGATTTGTTAATTGTTAAGGATGGGTTGCTCGATTTCAAACCATGAGGCTCTCAAGCTAGGGATGTGAACATTATATGCACGAATCAAGTTCATGGAATTCATTCTGCATCTCAGCTACAATCTGGACTTCGCGGCTTGGAGAACGACACCGGGAACACGTCCTTTGAAAGAAGACAGGAAAAAACGCGTTCAAGAGGAGTTTTTGAAGAATATTAGTCTACGCGTTGATGTAGTGAAACAAGGTACAGGAACGACAAATGATGGGAATACTTCTCGAAGATTCTTTTCAAATCCTTCACTAGTGGCTGAGATCACTGGGATTGATGAATGTTTGATAAGAAGACTAGGGGTGATTCTCGAGGCAATAAAAAAATCAGCACTTTTATATAAAAATAATTATTGAAGCTTATATGGCAACACTAAGAAGGAGTTGCCCGATATTGCTCATCTTCGAGATCTAACTTAGAATTCTTGCGAAGTATAACTGTACCAAATTTTGACTCTCTAGCTATAAGGATTCTCGAGTTATAAAGTTTTTGGACTAAAAACGTCTTTTCCGGCTACCAACACATTCTATTTTTAGAACACCTGATTTTTTCTCCGTTCTAGATACTATCGATCGCGTGAACTCTCAGTTTCCTATGGATTTCAAATCATTCAGTCTCATTTTTCAATTTCATGTTATTTTGGATTTCACGTGTAAATCCATGGTTATTGGTTATGTAGCTATAGTTTTATCATCACAACCTCTCGAAATGATTTTAACCCCCCCCCCCCCCCCTCCAGGAATTTAACCTCCCACTTCATCTCTATAAACATTTAACTTTTAAAAAACAATATCATATAGTTTATTACCATTAAATTTCCTGTAATTTGATACCTCACATTATTTTTTATGATTTTTTTAAAAATTTCGTTTTTTTCAAGATGGCGGCCAAAAAAAAACTATTTTGCGCAACAGCACGGATGTATATTTTTAGTATGTTGATTAGGAGTATTTTACCTACCATTTACAGTAAGAATCATTTTTGTTGCAATTAGTTCAACCTCAAGGTGTTTTTTCACTTATTTCTACTCCACTATAAATTCCTGTGTTTCCTGCTGGTCTTTCGGACGTGATGTTCTTTAAATCTTCTAAATTCCTTATTCCTGGTTTCCAGCAATTCTTCGCTCAACATTCTTATCGGCAACAGACTCACTGAAATGACATCTGCTCCGTGGATAAGAATCTTGTGCACGGATGAAGGCATGGGATGCCACGGATATGTGGCCACATACATTCTGGCTGTTGCGCGAGCATACTCAAAAAATGCAGTAGCAGTTACAGCATATCCACATGACAGGGTTTTCAGTATGACACTGCATTTGTGAATTAGGTCCTTACTCAAACCTATGATGTGAGAACTCAGGGGAGGGTTTTCCAAAAAACGGCGCGTTGAGTTGCCATCATATGTGGTTCCGTGTCCTTGTTTTACCATATCGAATAAGAGACGCATTTCAGATTTGAATTGTTGTTGAATGACCATTTTCCTTTCCTCTAACTTAGGCCTGTTTTCTGCACTGCACCTCCACTCTCTTATGGTTAAGCAGTATGAAAGATGAAGGAGCCACTCTAGAAATCGAATGTAGGCAAGTAACGTTGACAGTCCCAGGCCGAAGTGATCAACTTTAACTTCTCTCTTGAGTACAATGTCAACATCATTCACGATGGAAGGAGTAGCACCACATAAATAAGACGACTGAGATGACCTGTGGTCTTCCCGTCAATCATAGTGAGACATATTTCATGCTCAACACTGAACCTTCCACTGCAAATATCATTAATTTGCGTCGGAACAAGCGCTTGAATTTGATGATTTAAATTTTCTCCTCCTTACAATAATCGAGCTTGTGTCTTTTACAAACTCAAGCTTGAGCGGTCTGCAGAAGCTTGTCGAAGAACGCAGTGGATTTTGCCATAGCACTAAAGATTGGTCATCATCAGACAAAAGAATGCTTACAAATCTTAATGGCACTACACACGTCATGAATAAAGAGCTGTCATCCATATAATCTTCTTCAGTCCTTTGATTGTGTCGCGACTGGCTACTACTGCCACCATATCCTGCTTTAAAAATAAGCTTACCGTTATTCATTTCCTTGCTTGAAAAAACGTCACAGATGTCAAGAGCTATTCTTCTCGCCGTTAGATCAACCAAGTCCTGCAAGTTGACTTCAGCTTTTTTCTCAGAAACTGACACAATTTCTTCCGGTGAATAGCACTCTTTCTTATATTCCAAAATTTTGTGATATGAGGGAAACAATCAACCCCTTTCTCAATAAGTGCTTTCCTAATAAAGAGTAAGAGTGCTTTGTGAGGTCTGCACCAATAATATAATTAAAGCCAAAGCTTCAGCTGAAGAAAATTTCTTTGGTATCTGTAATGACTGTGCACTCTTCCAGACTGCTGAAATTTTTGTTCCCCGACTTGGCGATGTGTGAAGAATTTCCCGCAATAGCTTTGCTTCCTTGTACCTGCTATATTCTCGTAATTTCATTTCCGTAGCCGCTGAAAGCTCATCTGTCTTCATAAGTCTCCAGCGGACAGCTAACGGAACAACGAATTTCAATAGACCTCCGTCCTTTCAGAAGAGGCGACTGTTCTTCACGAGGTACTCCTTTTTCAATTAGTTGTAATTTTTTGGAGATTTCGCTTCAAAGTACTCTCACGAATTGTTGCAAGTGTAGATCTTGCATTTGCATCATTGTGACTCAATCGTGCGACGAGATCTCGACGGTAAAGAGATGTTCAGACACGGGCAACATTTGTTCGGACGGTTCGTAGGGCATGCGGCTGAATGCGTCTGCATGCTGCATTTTGCCCGCGGCACGGTGGGCCTGGATCGAAATAAAACGAACTTACGATTTTTTTTTTTTTTAGGGGAACGGCGTACATAGTGGCGCAGCGTACAATGTGGCACAGAGCCTTTTTGGGTATTATAGCAATTGGTAGATGAAATTTGTCCGGTGTCATAAGTGTGTTAGTTAGTAACCCAACTTTGTCTAAGTAACAGGTGCGATCAAGCGCGCATTTAATAGGTCTTGTGAAAAAAATCAAAAAACCCCATTTTGCAAGTTTTTTAAAAAAAATTTCATTCCTTCACAACATCTAGAATTTTTAAGATATTTATGAAAACTTTATATGCAAAGACTCACTGTGATATCCTCTTTTAAGCATCATAATTGATTTTGGAATATCTTCAATTTTTCTTATAACTTCGATCATTTTTCAAAATAACAAAAATTCTAATGTGGCGCACGCGGTTCGTACAAAGTGGCGCATTAATTAGGTGTGTTCAATGACAAAGATGGTATGGTTTTTAAATGTTTTATTGCCCCTTTAGCTAAGACATATTTTGTCCTTCAGCACTTGGAATGTGCTAATATATCCACTGGTTTCTATATTTGCATTCATTGCGATTTCAACTGTAATGATTAAGCCGACCAAGAATTTTGCAATTTGTTCACATACTTAATCTATTATTCTAATAAATTTTTGAAAAGTCTCGAAATCTATTGTATTTACTTTTTTTTCCACGCAGATGTTACACTTTTAATAGTGCGCCCCATTGTACGCATGTGCGTGCAATGTGGCGCAAAGAGGTCCCTGCAGTTTTTGGGCTATATTTCCGAAAATATCTACAACTGAATAATGATTGCTTCTGTAATAACAAAGCTTATTGTGAGTCAAAGTTAACCGCACTTGCCGAGTTTTGAGTTAGCACTGAATCTGTACCACGAACTGTTTAAACAAAGTGTCAATTTATATTGCTTAATATCATTGCTTTTGTAAACTTTGTGGGCTATTAAAAATTTCTTTTTTAAATAATATTAAAAATACTGATGAATTAGTTATTGATAGCGTCACATTGTAATGTAGGTAGGTATTAATATTTTTTTTAAAAATGTATAAAATGTATACAAGAGTAGGGCGAACTTACCTCTAATCGGTCGGCAACAGGAACGGCTTGTGTCTTGTGGTACTGGTTCAAATTGTTGGTTCAACAGTCGATGGATCTGGTCCTAGGCACTAGGTCCAGGAGAACAAAATATGGACTAGGGGAAAGTACGAAAAAAACAAGTTTACAAAAACGTCAAAAAAAAGTAAATAAAAATTGAGGTAAATAAAAATATTTGCGTAAGACGGAAGAATCTTTAGAATGGGATCATTATACATTTTTAATTTCAATCAAATGCGTATGTTATATAAATAAAAACAATTAGGAAACTTGGTACTTACGAAATCTTAACACAAAGTCATAGCAGCAAAGTTAGCAGTAAAATTTAACAATTATTTCTTAAAAACGCACAGATATCACTAAAATGTTTCTACATAAACGGAATATTTATATTATTAATTCTTCACGGAAAAAATCGGTTAAATTAACTTAACAAATGCAGCACAAAAATCACACATGTACTTTTGAAGCGTCACTTTTCAATAACGGAAAACGGCTAGTACTAGTAGCTAGAGTGCTAGTGCTGCTACCTCGTAAGAATTTTTTTATAAATTGAAAAAATATTCAAATTCATTAAAAAATGACCTAACCAAAAAATCACGTGGCAGAACATTTAGAAAATAACTTAAAACCCTCATAGCTCGGAAAACGTTAGTTTCCGACCCCTAGTTGATCAGGGTTATTTTCTTGCAAATTACCTCTACTATAACCCCTTTTAAAGAATAGGTCGAGTTTCCAATAACCCTGTATACCTAATTACATTAAACATGTTGAACAACATAAATGTTTCAACAAACAAATTAAAAAGAAAACATTTGAAATGCTTTGTGAAAAACCCTATAATTGTCATCGGGAAAATCAAATGGGTACTAAATTTTAAAATGTTCAAACTATATGGTTCATGACTCAGTTGAAATTATTCCAGTTTTTTAAGTAGGTACAGATGTATAGATGGCACTAATAATATGTTCCTAATATAATATAGGCGGCTTAACACTATATAACAAAACAAGTTACATATAACCAAAGAGAATGAAAATATTTCAAGATCTTTGATATAAGATTTAGTACAAGCAACTTATATAATTTTGTTATGACAAGAAGAATTTTGTTCTAACATGTTTTATATAACACAAGGAAATACCCGGTGCGCGTTGCTACACCTCCGCTGCTCCGACTCTCAATAAATAAAATGTGTACCTATTTATATTTTTAGTTGGTTAATTAAAAAACAGTAAAGTAAATAATTTTGTTGATATGTAATGGGCTTGCTTCAAAATTTTACAATCATGTAATCAAACGACAAAAAACCACTTTCAGTTTTACAATTTTCCGGAACACTTTTATAACTTTTTAATATTTTTTTTATACGGCGAGACCTTGGTCGTGCTTCAAAAACATATGTATATACAAAAATATCTACGACAATCTTCGAAATGCCACCCCTTAAATGGTTTTTACAAGGTTTTATTTAACTTCGTTTTCGGTTTCTATGTTTCTCTGTTTCACTGTTCGGAACAAATATTGCAGTTTTTGACCAATTTCTACCACATAAATTTTCATGAATTTTTTTTACATAGCACAGATTTCAGGAAGAGAACATGTTTAAAAAAAAAATAATATGTTTATTGTCAAAATCATTGCAATTAGAGCATAATTGTTAATCAAGTATTACTGAAATTGCATACGCATTTCAGTCAATTTCAAGGCAAAATTAACATTTGCCAAGAAGAAGACTGCTTACTGCCTGCGCACATTTTTATGACGCTGAGCAGCGGTGGTTCATTGCCGAAAACAAGTTTCCTGCTTCGAAACACGCACGCATATTTTCTCCTTGCTCTCAACGAGGGGGCGATTTTTGTGTGCTGGCGAGTTCTGAATTAGGATAAATTTGCGCCTATTTGGTCGATGCACATTTTTGTTATGATTCTTTTTTAGCTGAGGGGAGGGTAATTCTATTCTTCATATTTTTTAAAAGAAATGTTTTCTATTCCTCAAATGAGTAACACCGCAAGAAGTATGGAGTGGGAGCTTTTCTAATATGATTTTAAAATCATTTACTAAAGCTGAAAGCACCATTAATTGCATATTATTATATACCTATATATATCTATGTAATATTTGTATTACATATTATATATATTATAATAATAAATAAATACTATATGAATATATTCAGTTGGATATGTTTTGTGGTAAACACCTGGACAATGTATGCGCATTGCGCATATAAGTATTATATTTATTGATAACACCGTGCTCTCGGCTCACACGTTAAAAGGTAAGGTCCGCCGAAGGAATCAGAAATAAATTTTTACTTACAAAATTAGATTACAAAATTTTATTTTAAAAAGCACTAAAAACTAAGAAAATAAAAAATTAATAAATTAAAAAAATTAAATAACAATGTTTTATTTTAAAAAGCACTAAAAACTAATAAATAAACTTTCTACTTATACCGCAGTATTTTGGTTACATCTAGTTTAAAATAAAAACTTGGGGTGCATCTTAGAGTATAAAAAAGGAAGCGCTATAAATGTGTAAGCCTATTTCTTTCTCGCTCTAGCACATATTGAATTAACGCCTTATGTGTCACTCCATAGCGCCTTAGACCTAGTAGCGTGGAAACAAAATATTTCCACAATGAGTAATATATTATATTAACCCCCTAAGTTTATCCAAAAAATTTCGCCGCCTTCGTGAAATGCTTCACTATTATGCGTCTCATAATCAGCCGAAGGGGTGCATCTGCTTATAATTAGATAAAATTTAATATTTTGTATATGTTTCGTTTCAATGATAAGTAAAAGCAATCCCTAACTGTTCATAATATTTCCAATTGATAATTTTAAATTTAAGTTAAAGGTAAAATTATATTAGAAGTGTGTGTATGTGCATTTTGTATCATCAGCACCCCAAGTTTTTATTTTAAACTAGATGTAACCAAAATACTGTGGTATAAGTAGAAAGTTTATTTATTAGTTTTTAGTGCTTTTTAAAATAAAACATTGTTATTTAATTTTTTTAATTTATTAACTTTTTTGTTGAAAATAATTGTTATGATATTATAATTTAGATTTGAGAGTATAACCGCTTCACATACAATTAATCGATGATTCAAACTACAGCCCATTCTTGGGACTACTACTCTACTTCTACTAAGATTCTTTCTTGTTTCAAACTACAAACTACCGCAATTTACTAGAATATAAATGAGGGAGCAAATAAGAAGAAAGAAATAATTCAATCAAAGAAATAAAGAAAAAAACCAATTAAATGAAAACAAATATATAAAAAAATATCGGTAAAAGAGCGATTTAATAAAGGTAGGAGTGTAGGACTTGCCGATGTCCTGTCCGGTGTGCTGATGGGGAAGGTTTCCTCCAGTTGCTGCAGTTCCTGCGATTCCTACGTGAGGCGGGAAGGCACGCTGCGCCGATGCCAAATCCTTGTTATGTGGCAATTGCAGCCACTCACGTTGGTTCTCATTGGGTAGACTTGCCCCATGCATTGGTCAAGTGAACTGCTGGGAATTCAACGAAAACTGAATTCGTCTTATTGTTAATTAGCCGGTGTCTACCCGGTTTCACCCGGGGCGGTGAAAAACCCGTAGGTTTCAATAATAGTTGGTTAGTTTTTTCAGTCGAGGGTAATTTTGGGGGATTGAATTAGGACAAAGGTTGGTAGCTCTCATTGACCTTTTTTTCTAACCAAGAAGGCGAAACACCAATTTTATTGAATTTTTTACTTAAAAAATTTCGGATTTTCATTAAAACTTTCATCCTCTATTTTACCCCGTCAGTCATCAATGGTGATTTTTTATTTTTACAAAACATATTTTAACCTATTTTATTTAAAACACGCGCATAGTGAAAAAAGCAAATATAAAAACAAAAAGCTGAGATCTTAAAAAGAAAAATGTGAACAAATTTTACCATGCGCATCATCATAATGGTATACCTGATACTATAATTGTTTGTCTGGGATAATAGTCAGTTGCGCATGGTGAGATAATTTATGTAAACAAAATATATAGGCAAATAAAAATCTAAGATTAGAACCTTTTTAAAAGAAAACCTTTACAAGTTTATACCATACTTCTAACTATCGAAAGTCAGACCCGAACATCTAATGTGCTTTCAAATTTCCCTGATAATTGCCCAGATAGAAAATTTAATAATTTGAAGAACTTTTGTACTGGAGCTATATATTAACAGGATTGCAGGCTGATAAAAAGTAGCGTTGAGATCAATTAGGCAGTATATAAAATAATGTAGAAAATTTCATGAAAATCGATCCAGCCGTTTTTAGTGATGCTCGGATAAACTAATTACCCATTACAGTTTTATTTATATAGATTTGCTGCCTCGAAAACAACGAGCCTAGTTCATTTGCTTTCTGCGCACGCCACTAGACAATAAATCAAGCCTCCACATTAATTTTCTTAACGTTTCTGATCGGAAAACTTTCACCATATCCCTAGTCTTCAGGAAAACACTTTCTTACCATACACTTCTTCTTGTTTGATTAATTTTGTTTTCCTATTTATTTATTTATAATTCAAAATTTAGATATTTCGCACTCGTTTATTTGTTTTTACTGTTATTAACAGAATCGAACTTCTGTGACCACAGACAACCGTACTGTTCGAACTCACAGGCAACCTTCACATATGGCGAATAAGATTTGTTTGGAGCGAACAGCGAAAATAATAATTTTAAGCATTTATCACTAAAAGTCTGACTACGTGAATTTATTATATCAAGAGACGCGGTAGCGTCTCGAAGCCAAGTACGTGAAGAAATCGTCGAAACGCTCCGTGTATATTTACTGGAAAAAATGAAATTCTAACCTAAAATGCGATTTATATCTGAAATATCTCGGAAATGGCTCTAAAAATCGAAATTTTAAAAGCACTTTCTTTAATATTATCGCATATAAGCTTTCAAATGAGATACACATACATCTGAAATCAATCCATTCATCCTAATCTGAGATATCGTGATAGCATTTGTACATTAATTCCAATTTATCACAAAATTCATCATTACCAAATTTTTGTCAGACCAGAGAGAAGTGCGCAAGCGCTGCTTCTACGCACACACACAACGGGGATCAGTCGCAAATCAAGAAGCCACCGCGACGACCGCGCCTGGCAAGAAAGCTCTGCTCCAAAATCGATACACAAACACGAAGCATATTATCAAAGGTAATATAAATATATTTATACATATCTTTGATATTATGTTGTACGTTTCCTCTCGTGCCAATTTCTGTTTTCCGGATCAGTTTCCATTGGGAGGGGAAAGTGTATCTGAAAACAGAGTTCACCTTGTATTGGTATTGCTATCTCTCGTCTTGCTCGCGTAAATACGACTCATGATACAAAGAACATTAGGTCAAAGAATATCCGTACCTCAGAGCAGAAGGGTATTAAGTCACAAAATGTAAATTTTACAAGAGAGCGTAAAATACAATAATTTCATTGTTTAGGCTATAAAACATGCAGAAATAATAATTTGTCACACTTGTGTTCTAGCCTGTACTATTTAATAGTTTAAACTTGATCTAGATAATACTTATTTATATTAAGAATAATGATAATGGGTGGTGTTTAGACTTGTCAAAGTTTTTGAACACTGAATCTTTTATAGAACACATGGACTTAATACTTTTTTATTTTCAGAAGAATTTCATGACTGTGACTTAATATTTTTATTTTGCACTTCATAATTATGATAAAATAGAAGTTTTGAGATTTTATGCGGGGAAAAACGTGGGACACAATACTTTTTTTGAGCATAATATGGTTTTGCCCTGGGTGGTATATGTCTATACTGGACTTAATACATGTAATATAAAGATAATACTGTTTTGCTCCAGGAGCGAGGTGGACTTAATACTTTTTATAAAATGCTATTTCCGCCATTTTCAGTCCAATCGTCTTCTATTGTAAACCTCTGAATAGAGCTTCAAATTTAAATCTAGGTGAGCAAAAAAACCGAAAAATTGAAATTTTGGACTTAATACCCTTCTGCTCTGAGGTACGGATATGCTAAAAACGCGCATATATTTTTCTTGGAGAAATATTGATGCTATACTTATTAGATCTGTTATTATCACAGTTTAACGTGAGCAAAAAGAAGTGAGTCACTGGGTATGATACTGAAGCAACTGTCGTTACCTTATGATTCGTAGATCAAAGGGTACTTGGTCTGCTATTTGTATTTCACTTATTTTTTTTGTTTAAAGTTTAGTTTTTTGATTCATTTTATAGAATTCAACGTTTCAGTTTTTTCATTAATTTCTTTTATCTGAGTTTTTCCAAAAATTATATTTTGTAGTTTTTCACTTTTTCATGTGCTTGGCTTCCGTTTTTTTACTTTTTTAAAGTTTTTTATTTTGAGATTTGATAATTAGCAGGATTTTATTCCAGGTCATTTTTCAGATTATTAACTTGGGATCTTGACTTAGTAAACGGCGGTTGACTCTTTTATTCGCAACAGTTCTTTCTTCACATCACAAAAGCCATCATAAAAGGACTTTTACGAAACTTAGTAAATATATTTCGGAAACTAAAAAAACTTAAAAATTAAAGAAAAAATTACCGCGTATCGCGTTGCCAAGGCAGCACAAAAAAATTCAACTTTTCATCTTGAGATCCAATACGCAACTCTATTCGGCAGACTCGCCGCGCCGCCGGTGCCGGTTTTTCCGCGCAGCCGTATCGCTCGTTTCTTTTCCTCCCGCATGCGCACGTCCTAGAATATTCTCCAATTGGAATGTTGGTCCCGGTTCGTCGCAGATCAAGCCACATTTCTCCAATCAGCGCGGGGAGATGATCTCCGTCGAACCGGGATCAACCCGCCTCGAACCGAGCTTACCGTAGTAGCCTAGTAATTTCGAGAAGGTTCTCGACTTCGGAAGCTCATTGTGCCGAAATTGATTTCCGCCTCTAGTACATCAAGGCTCGTTCGCTTAAGAAACTTTCACAATATTTTGTTGCTCCTAAACTAGTTATATCGACATTCGACCATTTTTCATAATGTTATTTACATTTTGTATAGCCCTTAACGCACATACGTTTTACATACGCAAAAGCCAAGGGGTTATCTTTACCCGCATAAGTATTGATAGGTTTTATTGAAATTTTAATAATTTGCCCATATTTACCGAAAAATTCGTGCTTTTTCCATATTTCAGCATCTGCCAATCTGGGTGGAAGACCAACTATACATATACTACATTCTTTTGAACAACGCGAACATTCGCTAAATGTTTTATATTTTGAATATTTTTCTGCTTACGCTGTTCATTCCGCTTCCGTTTTTCTGCCTTTCTTTCTGGTTTAAGGTCCGGCGGATTGTCAGGATATTCTTTGAGACATCTGGGATAGAGCTGACCTTCATCAGTGCGGATTCTGTGCCAGCAGAAGCTACATATCCTCTGATACCTATATGTGCAAGGGAAGCAGCTGAGGTCATCAACTTCCAAAGGCTCCATGCATATTGGGCATTCAACCACTTCATCGTTGCTATTGCTCAAATCATTCATGGCTACGGCAACAATTGCGATACAATCCTCAGAAGAGTACCACACAGATTAAATTAGAAGAATTATCACCATACGTTGCAAAAAATTGTTGAACTTGCAATGCAAAATGCATATGCAAAAATTTGTACATGCAAAAATAATTTTTTTAATTATTCTTTCAACTTATACCTGAACTTAGCACTGAAAAAAATCAAATGCAAAGAAAGTCATTGCTCATGAAGAAGAAGAAGAATATTTCAATTCTTGGAATTATTTGTAGTTCATGATTATGATTTTCTTTCAAGAGCTTTAATTATTTGTTGCAATATTAATTAACCACTTACAATTGTGCCAACGACATTTCTGAATGGAAATGAAGTCAACTTTCTTATTAGGAGGAAAATATAGTTTCTCTTGATTTTTCCAAGATGATATTTCTTGGAGACATAATTTTATTGCCAAATCAATCATGCTAGAGGCTTCGGGCATATTTGTCACCCTATCTTGAATATAGAACTTAGAACTTGTAAGAATCCATTAACAATTCCGTAAATTGAGATTCTTTCTGGTTCATATGCTGGATGCATTTCTTGTGAGCTTTAGAAATATTAATTATCAAATTCAAAAGTTGGGCGTCATCTCATTTTTCTCATTTTTTTTTACTTCAGCGAATTTCGCATAATTTGGATACAAAACAAAATCGCTTGCTGGCATAATTAATTCCTTACGTTCAGAATCCCTTATATACCGCCTGAAATATTTAAAAAGAGTAGAAGTAACAACCAATTACAATAACTGTATGGACTTACTTAGCCAAAACACCCTCGCCGTCTCCAGGCTTCATCCCGCGCAACGAAATTCTCGCGCGAAGGTAACGACAAAAATCGCGAAGGGTAATGGGGGGTAAACGAACCATATGGGAGGAAACATTCGACCAAACTTACCGGTGCTGAGGGGGGATCAAGATGGAGTGATCTCGTTGGGCAGCCCCTATCCTGCCTCTATTCCCTTCCATGCCCATGTTGCGGGAGGAAATACTATTGTGTCAACCCCGCTGAAAATAAAAGTTTATTTATTCATGCACTGGGGAGGGAGAGAGTGAAAGAAACCCAATTGCTGCTTTTAAGGATTCATTTTGTTTTTTCTTTATTGCCGATGACGCGACGTATAGATTGTGGCTTGGTTTTATAATAATTCATACTTATTAACTCTCGAACATGAATATTACATCATTAGAAAAAAAAAATAGAATAAAATTTACCGGGAACACTAAAATTTGAACTCTAATAGGATATCTAAGAACGATTAATTGAAATTCACAGTTATGACAGGGTCTAGTAATCCCGTTCCTGGTAATTAATTAGTGTTTTTTTTATTTAAGTCACTTTCGGTGCCCACGCAACAATAAAATCAAAGCCAATTCAATTATAGCCTCCCCCCGTCGAAAAAATGCATTTTTCCCGGACGAATAACTATGGCCAAGGCCAACGAAGGTTAATCGGAACTCCCGATGATTACGAGGAATTCACAAACAATAAGGTCAACTTGATTTCAGCAAAAGGAAATCTGACCGACAATTACGTAATTATATTCAAACTATTCAGAAAAGAAAGACAGCAATTAACCACAAAAGAAGAAATGTATAGAATTATAGATGCAATTCAACCTAATTACCTCAAGCCACTACGGTATTTTCAAAGAGAAACTAGTAAGGAAGCAATTGGTCACACCAATTACGTGATACCCTAGATGTGGAAAAATATACTCATTGTTATATCAACATTTTTGTATAAAAACGACTCATGCTTATATGGCAACACTAAGAAGGAGTTGCCCGATTTTGCTCATCTTCGAACTTGACCTTGCAATTTTAATCAAATATTATTGTACCAAATTACAAGTCTCTAGCTACAAGCGTTCTCGAGTTATCGTTTGGACAGACAGACAGATAGACAGACAGACAGACACACAGACAGACAGGCAAACAGACGGACATGCATAACACGGTTTCTTTTCACTTCCCAATCATGAATATATAGTTCTTTCTTTTCTGTGACGATTATTTCTTGGCGTTGCAAACGTTCGCTCAAAACTAATATACCCTACATCTAGGGTATAAAAATTTGAGGTGTTAAAAAAAATTTTACCGAACCAATTAAAAAGGTGTATTATTCAGAGAATAATAAACCAAAATCAAGACCTTGCTTTTTATCTCTAGGAATGTCCATTTTCAAACCATTCAGGAAACATGTCATTAGTTCTTTTTACACATGCTTCAAAAAACATTTTACGCATATTTTTAATGGTGATGTTCACACTGCGAGATAATCACGAGATTAAGCCGGTTTCGAGGTTTAACGCCTTGATCTCCTTGTTTTCGAGGAGGTTTACCATACAAAAACTGTCAAATGCTGATGTCGAATCTGAGGAGATTCAAGCGTAATCGCCTCGTAATCTCCATGTTATTGTGAATAAACTAGTTCAAATTTGGATACATAGATGGCTTCAAGGAACATTTTGATAGCTTTTCACAGTAAATTGACAGTTTCATGCAGAAATTTGATTTGAAAAATGCATCTGACTGAATTCATTTGGCACTCCAATTCCTAAAAATTCTGCTTGCGCCACTAAATAACAATATATTAATATCTTTTTGAACAATAAATTCTTAGCAAATGACTTTCAATTTTCTCGCACAATATATCGACAACAACACTACCCAGCCAGAAGGGAATATTGCGGCAATATTGCAGGAATATTACTTTGCAATATTTAATCTTGCAGCCAATATTGCAGGAATATTCCTATGTCCGCCTCTTTGCAAGTTGCAGGAATATTGCAGCAATATTGCACATAATATTGCAGGAATATTGCCAATATTACTGGAATATTGCAAGTATTGCTGGAATATTGAGAGTATTGCGGTAATTTTCCATAAACCAATGTTAATTTATTACGAATATATATTATATCGCCTTAGTAAATAATAATATTAAGTTTTTATTTATTTATTTAAATATTTATTTTTATAATAAAATATTTATAACTTCATCATAATTACATAATAACAAAACTAATTATAAATAAATTATAAATAATTATAAAATTAAAAATTTTCTATATCATTAATTCCATTTCCATCTTTCTTCTGGCGATCAATTCTGGTTTTGGCTTGTACCAGCCACTTCGCCACAGAATTTTCAATTTCTATTTCCGTCCATTTTTCATTCCCAATTATTTTCAAAGTTTCTGTAAATAAATATAGCACAAATTTAATTTATCTGACGAAATTACATTAGTAACTCTTTTTTAAAAAACCTTACTTTGTATTAATTTGGCCATTGCCAGTTTCTTGAAGCATCGCTTTCTTGATCTTCCTTTCATGCTAAAATCCATCGCGATTTTGTCGCCACTCAATCTACTGCAAACTCCTGCCACTGCGTTGCCCAATCGGCAACCGCCAACATTAACGAGTTGACGGGTCTAAAAAATAACACACAAAAGATATACCACTGATATTATTAATTCAATGTTAAGAAAATAAGTTAACATACCATTCACTTAAAAAAATTTTGCTCCTGAAGCTTCCATTCAAAGGAGTTTAATTCCACTTCAGTTTCTACTATTGGAAATTTTTCACATTCTTCGTCCTCCTGGAAAGTGATGTCTTCTCTATTTATCCTAGAGTCGGTCAGAGCGTCGACTTTTCTATGGAGGTCTTTAACTTCCATAGTTAAAGCAGCTATTGCTTTCATAATATGGTTTCGAAAATCTAATAGACGAAAATTTAATAATTTTTGTAACTTACTTATAATAATTTCAATAATATCAATATTTTTACTCATTTACCTGATTCAGATAAATTCTGCTGAACCCCACCATCTCCTACAGTACGTAAAGGGGTAGTAGTTTTTGGGGTAGATGTATGCAAAATCGGAGGTGGTTCTGGCAGCATCATTTCATTTTCCATATTTCTTTTATTTATCATTCTTTTTTTGGCCGAAAGCTGTTTTCTTCATCGGTAGAAACAATTCTTTTCTTCGCCCTTTTCCTCCGCCGATCCTTTAAAAGTCTTCCGAGTTCACCCCCAGAAAGATCCTCGGATTCAATTAAATGCGAAGTATCCTCGGCTTCGCGGAACTTTTCCTTCACCCTCAACCAATTATCTACAAAATTTATTATTAAACTATTTAATCTACTACAAATTATAAAAGTCGTTTAAATTTTTAAATATCTTATACCAATATTGATACTTACTAAATGAACCAAAACAACGCTCAACTTCCACCCAATCCCAATGTTCATTATTATCTGCCGGTGGAGTGTCCGCTCTTTGTAAAAGTTTGTCCAACGAATTCAGCGACATTTTATTAATAGGCCACTGGCTTTTATTTTTCGCCGGGTTCAACCTGCAGGTGGGAACCACTTGCAACCCATCTTCAAATTGGGCGATGGTGTATTTTTTGTTCATTTTATTATTATGTAACTCAAAAAAAAATCACAAATAACTCACAATTAACTCAAAAAAAAAAACACAAATAACATATACACAGCAAACGTTCACTCGAAAACAATTTTTTTTTTAAATATTTGAAAACAAATCACGAACCGCAAACTTTATTAACCGTTTTTAATTATGGAGCACAATTTATTATATTAAGTTCATTCGTACTTCAAATATCTTAAGTGAAAAAAAACAATTGTTACGTTTTTCAAAATCAATGCCTCCACGAAATATATTTATAAATACTTAAACAAAAAACAATATGACTGCCATTCTGTCATAAATAAGCATAATAAATAGTATATTTTCTAAAATATAACAATAAAATTTTGTTTTATTTTGATTATATTGTTTTTTATTTCAAAACAAATATTCCCAATACAATATTACAATGCAATATTGCAGAAATATTCCTGCAATATTGGTAATATTGTGCAAGATTGGCAATATTGCTACAATATTGCTGCAATATTTCCTACTATTTGGGTAACTGTCAAAGATAATCTTCAAACCGCAGTGTAAACAGGCAAGATTAAGGGAGTGAGATTATCTTAATCTTGGAGATTTAAAACGCAGTGTGAACATGGTATAATCTAATCTAATCTAAACTAAGTAATATTATAAATGTGAAAGTCTGGATGTTTGTCCGTCAATCACGCCTAAACCCTTGGTTTGATATTTTTCATTTTTTGTGCAAAGGTAATACTTATTCCAACTAAGAACATAAGCGTACTTTTTTTCAACCATTCAACCCTTAAGGGGGTGAAAAGTGGTGAAAACGGTTTCTTCGGAACCACTAAATCGATTTCTATGAATTTTGGAATACTTCTAGAACTTACCTCATAGGCTCTTGCCGAGGAGTGGTTTTTTGAAATTCCATCCTTAAGGGGGTGAAAAGGGGTAAAAACTGTTTCTCTGGAACCACTGAGCCAATTTCCATGAAATTTGAAATACTTCCTCAACTTACCTCATAGGGTCTTGCCAAGAAGTGTTTTTTTGAAATTCTACCCTTAAGGGGGTGAAAAGGAATGGAAAAAGTTTCTCGGGAACCGCTGAACCGATTTCCACGAAATTTTGTATACTTCTTCAACTTATCATAGGCTCTTGCCGAAAAGTGCTCTTTTGATATTCTACCCTTAAAGAGGTGAAAAGTGGTGAAAATGGTTTCTCCGGAACCACTGAACCGATTTGCATGAAATTTAAACACTTCTTCAACTTGCCTCATAGATGCTTAATAAGAACCGGTTTTTGGAAACTTCACCCCTAAAGCGGTAAAGAATACGACGAAATTTTGCATGAAAAACCGCCTTTTTTAAAGTAAAAAATTCATAAAAAATATTATTTGGCCTTTTTGGTTAGAACAAAAGCTCATGAATGAGAACTGCTACCCTCTATCCTAATTCAAACGCCCTAAGCCACCTTCCACTGAAAAAACTAACCAATTAAATTATATTATTATCGTAACCCGACATACAGGAAACAATTCGAGTAATATACACTAAGTCCCTTTGGCGGTAGGTAGTTATAAATTCAAAAAGTAATATTTTTTATATATTATGATTTTCACCGACCCGGGTGAAACCGGGTAGACACCTGCTAGTTGTCTATAAATTTCAATTTGAAGAACACATATTGCAAAAAATTCATTACTAGATGCTTGTAAGAATGTTTTTTCTGAACATGTTATATTTGAGTAGGCTTTGTTATACCCTAGATGTAGGGTGTATTAGTTTTGAGCGAACGTTTGCAACACCAAGAAATAATAGTGATAGAAATAAAGAATTATAAATTCATAATTGGGAATTGAAACGAAATCGTTTTTTGCATGTCCCTCTGTTTGCTGTCTGTCCAGACGATAAATCGAAAACAGTTCTAGCTAAAGGATTGAAATTTAGTACAATAATATTTCGTTAAAATTGTGAGGTCAAGTTCGAAGATGGGTAAAATGGGGTAACTCCTTCTTAGTGTTGTCATATAAGCCTTCACCGTTTTTATACAAATATGCTGATTCTTTTTTACTAAATATTTACATTTTGAATTTCTTTCGTTAAATATTGTTATAAATAAGTATTATAATTAATTATTTGTCAGAAGTTCTTTTTACACGGCCTCCTTTTACAGGATATTGAAATTATAGAAATGGAAAATAACTTCGGCAGTTTTAGGGTAGTAATACCCAGGAGGATTTACATGGGATTTTTTGATTAAGAATGAGTGAATGGGAATCTTTCCGTTGCACTGTTGCAGTAAAAATGTTTTACGTTTTTGGGGGTTGTGGGGGCGTATATTTTTCTACATCTGGGGTATCAAGTAATTGGTGTAACCAATTGCTTCCTTACTAGTTTTCTTTCATTGTTGTCAGAAATTCTACAACGAAGATGAAAGCTTAAAATTGAATATATTAACCCGAGGTTTAAGTGCTACGTCTAATACGAATAACTCATACCCTTCCGGCATGCCTCTCCGTTTTCAGCAACTTATTTTTAATCCCTGAAAAAACACACAATCGGGCTTGTTAAAAGAAGTATTCTACTTCTGTCGACCAGTCTCACGACTACTTACATTTTTCTAATTTTTAAACCTAGAAAAAGAATTACTGTTTATTCTAGAACGAAATCATGGCAATTTAACTGATGGAACTCGCAGCTGATCGCTCGCAATGGGAAATTTTGAAATTACAACTTTTGCATTCACATGTAAACTTGATTTTGATTATTTATTCAATATCATTAGCAATCTGTGAAATATATATCACAATAGTTGGTTGATTGCATTGTCAAAATTTCCTTACACATAATATTCAAAATTCAAAATATTCGTTCTTGTGTTTTTTTTTTTTTTGGCTTTACTTATTGGCTAAATATGATTTCTGACAACTACCAAAAGTGCCCTAGGAACGGAAACCAAACTACTTGTGGAAAACAAAGGATTGAAAATGATCATAAGTTAGGAAAAGGATGCAAAAAAAACTGTAATTCTGAACACAACTCAACGGATAATCGTTACAAAAAAGGTGAAGATGTTAAATTCTTAGAGAAATTACATAAATTGGAAAAAGTATTCGGGAAAATGAAGCTTGAAAATGAATTTTTGTCCACAAGAGATGGTTTTCCACAAGAACATATTCCGATTTTCGGGGAAGAAACCGTTTTACAAACACTATCCAGTGAAGAAGAAGAAGTTTTTATTTTAGATTTCCAGTTTATGGGACCAGAAGCCTTGGGTTTAATTCCTCAACTAAAAGAAGTCGATTCAACTGAAAGCAAAGCATCTGACATTCATAAAGAATAAAAATTATAGAAAGAAATCAATTAAGAACAGGAGTATAATGGAATGACACAAATACACAATATTGGGTACATCAAGGTTAGCGTTGATCAGAGTTATGAAATATTACAAATTCATAAACTGGCAGGCACTTATATTTTAAATAATAATAAAAATGTCTGTTCTTCAGAATTTTTGATGTTTGTTTGAAAACTTTCAGGAATCGAAAGAGTTATAAAAATTCAGTTCCTTTACAGTTCCTTTTGGTTTATTATTCTCTGAATAATACACCTTTGTAATCGGTTCGGAAAATTTTTTTTTTAAAGAATGAACAAATATTTTTATAAAAGTTTAAGAAAAAAAAAGAACAAAATAATGAAAAAAATGTAAAGAATACGATATCACAAGGTCAATAATTGTCCCGTTTATTAACTGACTCTCGGCGACCGGCTCCGTTTGGGCACTAATGTCCTGGATTTGTGGTTCGCTTCACTCAGGTCTCCAGTCCTGAGTAATAAACTCGTATCACAATTCACAGGCAATATTGAATATACAGATGTCCAGAGGTAATGGGCCGGAGTGATGTTCAGGAAAATTGTAGAAGAAGACTCAGGTGGTTTTCTGTGCAGCACAATAGATGTCTCTACTTACTCCTGTCTGTGCTCATATGTAAAGACTTTGCAGTGGTTTATTTTTCTTCCACTGAAGAAGTCTTTCATACATTAATATTTAATTGTTATTATTTTCCGGGCAAAAAATAGACATGTTTACACTTTTAAAGATTCATGTTAATACAATACAATAGCTTTTGAATCTGTTACCAACAGGGCAACAGAATACCCTATATCACAAATGTAAATAAATTTTTTTTTTTTTTTTAATCGTAAGTATTCATATGATTGCTTATTCTGTTCATTTCTTAAAGAGCTTCAGTGTTTCAATCCATTTTGCCACTTAATCTTCTGCAATCTAATTATTCGAATTGAAGACATTTCAATTACCTTACCCTACTAAGAAGTACGAACATGAACAACGTATGCTTGGCTGGCCAGCAACAAAAAGCTTTGAACCCAGATAGGTCATCGCATAGTCCACCGTACTACCTTGCATCTTGTGAACGGTAACATTCTTCGTTCAGATTGTTTTAAATAACAATCGAACCATAATCAAAAACTCCTCCGTCATTTTGTTTTTTTTTAAACACAAATTCTATAATATATAATAATTTACAAGTGGGTCAATATTCACTTGTAAGATTTCACTCGCACAAATAAATAAATAAATGTAAACAAACAAGGCAAGTTATAGTTAATTTATAAATAAAACTTGTAAAAATCTGCTTATTTACATGAGTACCTACTTATGTTGTAATTTCGTTACAAAAAAAAAAATTTTTTTTTTTGTTCAGAAATATCAGCAGGCACTGAAAATACTGCCATTAACTTGATTGAATTTATTTGATTGAATTTATTAAAGAAAGTATTCAAAATTGACGTTTTTTTTCGGAATTTAGTTTTATTATTGTAAATTAATGTATATTTTTTTATAAATTAAATTCATCAGCCTCTATAGTCAATTTAATTGAAATTTACTCAAAAAGCTTTGAATTTCATTCTAGGAAGACAGTTTTTAACTAGTAAGTATTTTCTAATGTGCCTAATTATTACGAAAATGTATCACTTGTTTTTAAATTTGCGTTGTTTATTACATTCACTATATTGTTTGGTGCTTAATTTCTGTAAAAAATTTAATAAATTCGCTTATTAACTTTAGTAAAACTTTGTGTCATTGATAATGTGTTAAAGTTAAGTTGCAACGCAATTTAGGAAAATAGGATAATTTGTCTGACTTGTGATGGAAAGACGACGTAGAAAAATAATTGAATTATGCCGTTCAAATGATGAAGACCAAAATAATGATAATTCCACATCGAACGAATCCAGTAATGTCTGCCCGGAAAGTAGAATATTTCAAAGAGCCAATATTTGTTTGCCAAGGAATAATAATAATTACCAAGCAATTGTCCCTTCTTCGATGGATACTTGCTCGATTAACCCATCAACTCAAAGGATCATTCCACGTGACCAAACAGCAGCAACAATAGGGCCGAATTGTCAAATTCGTCATCAAGCTCCAGGTTTCATAATTTGCCCACAATCTGGTCAGCTTGGTCAGGCCAATTGTAATAATTTAAAGAGCAGGATTGCAACCGATAACTGCGCAGTTGAAAGCAGGACGTCATATCAAATCTCCGATTGTAATAAATACTTATTAAAAGTTATTTTCATAAATGTAAATGCACTTTTTATGTTATTTTAGCCAACACTTATATAGAATCTGTGGGTCCACGACCAATATCATCAATGCTTGGGGCTTGGATACTACCGCAAAGAACTCAGCCTCGAACACAACCAATACCTCAACATAATCAAAGATCACAACCAGGCTGGACAAATGTTGAGCCGAAAGTGAGAGGGTTCATGAGACCCATACAAAATATGCGAAGACCAATTCCATATTCAATTAGAAGGACATCAAACATACCATCTGCATTAAGTGCTCCTCAACAGACATTTGAACAACCAGCATTTCAGCGGAAAATTTCTCGGCCATATCCTCCGACCACACGTAGACCTATCTCGATGGGCATTGAGCCTGCAAGGCAATATACAAATCCAATGTCTGATTATAAACAACTACCAAATTTTAAACCAAAAGATATACTATCTAAGGATTTATCTAGAAAGATACACATAGCTCAGCCGATTCCACCTCTGAATTCTAATCCGCCATCGAAAAGAAAATCAGAAATACAATCACAGTTAAAACAGAAAGTGAAACTTGAAGTTCAGAAAAAACAACTATTGAACGAAAAACAAATAACAAAATTAACAACTCATGTTAAACCTGTCAAATTTACAATGTATTCTGCAAAATTATCGGCAACAAAGGGCAATATGAAATCCCATTCCGTAACCAAACCAATAAAATCGACTGACAAACCTATAGTAAAACCGGTAGTAAAGGAGGAGACGTTCCAAGACCAAGATCCGAGACCCACAATTGCAGACCCGAATAAAAAGCGATTTGATGTACGTTCTGAAGGAGGCTCACAATTTCATATCATAAACAATCAGAACCCGAATCTATCTGCTCCAACGCAAAATTCATGGCCAAAATTAGTTGCCGATCTGTCTGAAAGTGGCGTCAACTCTTTTAAAATAAATAAACTATCATCAAAGCAAACAACGATAACAGAAGATCGATTGCCGAAACGAGTTCCAATTATTTCTGAACTGGGCGTGGACGCCTCAAAGAAAAGTGAAGCAACTGCAAGCCAAATAACATTAATAGAAGATCCTCGGCAAAAACGGGTTGCTGTTTTGTCTGAAGAGATCGGGAAACCTTCCGACAAAAACAAACCAACTGTAAAGCAAAAACTGTTAAGGGAACATTCCAGGCTAGAGCGGATTGCTGTTCTTTCCGAAGGGAGTGTGGACCACTCGAACAAAAACAAACCAACAGCAAAACAAGGAAAGTTAAAAGAGGATCCTCGGCCAGAACGGATTGCTGTTCTTTCGGAAGCGGGCGTGGACCGTTCAAACAAAAGCAAACCAACTACAAAGCAAATACCGTTAATAGAAGATTCTAGACCAGGGCGGATTTCTGTTCTTTCTGAAGCGGACGTGGACCCTTCAAACAAAAGCAAACCAACTACAAAGCAAATACCGTTAATAGAAGATTCTAGACCAGGGCGCATTTCTGTTCTTTCTGAAGGGGGCGTAGACTCTTCGAACAAAAGCAAACCAACTACAAAGCAAATACCGTTAATAGAAGATTCTAGACCAGGGCGCATTTCTGTTCTTTCTGAAGGGGGCGTAGACTCTTCGAACAAAAACAAACCAACTACAATGCAAATACCGTTAATAGAAGATTTTAGACCAGGGCGGATTTCTGTTCTTTCTGAAGCGGACGTGGACCCTTCAAACAAAAGCAAACCAACTACAAAGCAAATACCGTTAAAAGAGGATCATCGGCCAGAGCGGATTGCTGTTCTTTCTGAAGGGGGCGTGGACCCTTCAAACAAAAGCAAACCAACTACAAAGCAAATACCGTTAATAGAAGATTCTAGACCAGGGCGCATTTCTGTTCTTTCTGAAGCGGACGTGGACCCTTCAAACAAAAGCAAACCAACTACAAAGCAAATACCGTTAATAGAAGATTCTAGACCAGGGCGCATTTCGTTCTTTCTGAAGGGGGCGTAGACTCTTCGAACAAAAACAAACCAACTACAATGCAAATACCGTTAATAGAAGATTTTAGACCAGGGCGGATTTCTGTTCTTTCTGAAGCGGACGTGGACCCTTCAAACAAAAGCAAACCAACTACAAAGCAAATACCGTTAAAAGAGGATCATCGGCCAGAGCGGATTGCTGTTCTTTCTGAAGGGGGCGTGGACCCTTCAAACAAAAACAAACCAACTACAATGCAAATACCGTTAACAGAGGATCCTCGGCCAGAGCAGATTGCTGTTCTTTCTGAAGGGGGCGTGGACCCTTCAAACAAAAACAAACCAACTACAAAGCAAATACCGTTAATAGAAGATTCTAGACCAGGGCGGATTTCTGTTCTTTCTGAAGCGGACGTGGACCCTTCAAACAAAAGCAAACGAACTACAAAGCAAATACCGTTAAAAGAGGATCATCGGCCAGAGCGGATTGCTGTTCTTTCGGAAGCGGGCGTGGACCCTTCAAACAAAAACAAACCAACTACAAAGCAAATACCGTTAATAGAAGATTCTAGACCAGCGCGGATTTCTGTTCTTTCTGAAGGGGACGTGGACCCTTCAAAGAAAAACAAACCAACTACAAAGCAAATACCGTTAATAGAAAATTCTAGAGCAGAGCGGGTTGCTGTTCTTTCTGAAGGGGGCGTGGGCCCCTCTAAAAAAACAAGCCAACAGCAGAACAAGCAACGTTAACAAAGGTTGCTCGGTCAAAGCGGGTTGCTGTTCTTTCTGAAGGGGGCGTGGACCCTTCTCACAAAAAGAAGCCAACAGCTTAAAATTCAATTTTAAGTTCAGAAAAGACAAATAATGAAGTAAACACCAATAACAAAATTAAAACCTGATCCAGCGCCAAATGTCTAATCTTGCTCGTGTTCCTCAATCTCCTTTTGTTATTCGGCAAGAGTCTATTCCTTCACCTGAACTAACCGAGCCCAATCAATTTAAGAAGAAGACAACTCAAGAAATACCAACACACATTTCTAAAAATCCTGCAAACTGCAAAGGATAATATGTACAATGAATTCTGTTCCTAAAACAAATCAACAAAATCAACTAACAAACCTATAGTAAGACCGGTAGCAAAGCAGAAAGCGTTCCGAGACCAAAATTCAAGGCCCACAATTGAAAACCCAAATAAAGAGCGATTTGATGTACGTCCTGAAAGAGGCTCACAATTTCATATAATAAACAATCAGAACCCGAATCTATCCGCTCCAACATTAATAGGACATCGTCGGTCAAAACGGGTTGCTGTTATTTCTAAAGGAGGCTAAAATTCTTACATGACTAACAAATAGAACTTCAAATTTCCAGCTTTAAGAAAAGATTCACAACCAAAATGACTTGGTGTTTTGTTGGGTGTACACAATTTACATAAAAGACATATTTTAACAGTTCAATTTGCCGTCAAAACAAGGAGTAACTGTGTTACATAAAGCACAGTATTAATTGTATTTTGTATTTGTTTTGAATTACCCGACGCAAATTTATAAATAACCCCTACGCAAATTAAACTTTTGCTTCTCGAAAAATATTACAAAAAGCTGAAAATGTTCTTAGTCGCCTTTGGGCATCCCAGATAAGAGTTAAACGAGTTTGCAGCAATTTAAGGTGAACTTAACTTTTTGGACCTTTGTCACTTTTTCCAGTTTTTCGCTTATAACTCGAAAACGGTTCATCTTACAGAAAATCGCACTTCCTCTCAAATTAAAGAAATCAAAGTATTACGTTTCCTTAGGTCCTTACACGTCACATTAAGCGGTTTAGCCAAAATCGATCGTCAAAATAGAAGTAGCGCAAAATTTCTGCTTACTGTAAAAGCTATTTTCGAAGTTTAACTAGTTTTGAGCGTCAAATCCTTTACATCTACTTAGAGTTAGTATAAGCGAAAAACTGAACAAAGTGAAAAAATTTCGTGAGTTTTGGGGTTCAAAATGTTAAGCTCACCTTAGATACTATGTCGCAAACTGGTTTAACTCATATTTGGGATGCCCAAAATGGATTAAAATCATTTCCAGATTTGTAATATTTTTCGGAACCACGGCCTTTTTTGGGCTCGTTTACCTAGGCTTAGCCTAAATGCTTGCCTAAATAATGAGGTTTTAGTAATAAATAATAGTATAATTATTATTTCAGATGCAGGGAATGAAAAATGAATAATACACGAAGGCAACAATCGATGAATGCTACAAGAACTACAAGTTCACATGGAACTGCAAAACTAATGAGCTTTACCAATTTTCCACTTGGCAACACTTGCCATGTTCCTATACAAAAAGGGAATTGGAATTTTACATATGGATGCAAGACAAGTATTGCCCCGCGAATATCTTGCGAGCGGTTCAAAGCATACATTGAGCTCGTTTTCGGTTCACTGAAGCACTCAACAAAAACAGAAAACCTTGAAAACGTATGGAATAGGAAATCGGAACTCAAAATCCTTCAAATTGAAAAACCGTCTAGAAAAACGAAATTCAATAAAAGTTTAACTCCTGATAGCAAACGTCAAAAGGCAGGACAGGAGATGCCAAATCAACAAACATCTCGTAAAAATACCAATATGAAAAGTTTAAATGATTGTGAAGTTTTTGAAAAATTGCAAAAACAATATAAACATTTTACCAAAATCGTTGGAGAAAAGGCCAATCCTGAACTCAAATGTGAACAAAGTGATGCAGCCAAAAAAGAGGCTGAAATAATTTATAAATACTTTAAAGAGAATGTCTTGGAAAAACTAAAGAAATTCCAAAAAAATATTTTGAATGATTCAAATTATCGTGAGTTTAAACAGATGTACAGCAATTATCAAAAGAAATATTGCACCACAAGGAACAACATATCGCCGAGTGGCACCCCGAAATCTTCAAGTATAGACAAAAAAACAGAACAATATCTACATTATAAAAAATTTGCTGACGAGACTTTCAAGCAGAAACACTCATTGCTTTTACGAAATCCTGATTTCAACGAGTTTAAAGAACAGTTTAAAAATCTTTGGTGTGAATTTTATAAAAAATTTCAGAAAGAACATAAATATAAACCTAAAACTTTACCGCGTGTAAAAGTCACACCTCTTAAAGAAGAAGATTCTTTCCCCATTAACCATGATAATGAGTACGCTAATGTTTATAGTTCTAAAGAACCTTCAAAAGTATCAAGTAACAAATTTGACGAAGGTAATTAGCAGTTAGAAGAGTATTTGAGTTGAAAGTACAATGTATATATAGAACATAGCAAGTGTATTTCAACGTCGAATGTGTCCATTATGAGTTTCATTAAATTCAGAACAGGCAAAATTTAAATCCACATTCTCGTTTTAGGCGAAATAACTTCGTTTCTTTCTGAACGATCCCGTTTTAACTGTACATATTTCTTTTAATGTAGTTTTATTGCTTAAATTAGTTATTATATGATTTGCATTTGTCTTTTCAATGTTTTTTACCCGATTGTGGAAAAGTCAAAAAAGAAGGGTAATTTATTTAGGAGTCTATCAGACCTTATATGTAAGTGTGTTCCACCATAGCGTCTAAACTACTTGTCTGATTTTATTGAATGGGGTGTCAATCGATTCGTAATTTTGGTCTGGGTGACATCGACTACATTGTATACGAACAAAACTAATATGATAGAATATTTTACATCCAAAAATAAGGGGTGTTTTAAATTTTTTTTTTTTTTTGTATATTTTCGAGTGGGATGTCAAATGAAAGAGGACACAATTTTGATTTCATAAATGTACATATAAGTACAGTATCTATCTATATAAATCTATATAAATAAAACAAAGTCGGGTTAGGTACATCACTTATAATAACTCAAGAATTTTATGATCTTTGATTTGTTGGATTTGTGTTCCGTGTTTGTCTTCGATAAACTTTTATCCTCTGCAGTCTTAGAGAGAAAACTTTCATTTGTTCGGCTAACCGGTGCTTTTCGGTGATACTTTTGGTACGATTATAAAAAAAGTTCAAATAAAAAGAATTCGTTTAAAAAACTATAACCCATTTAAACGTACAATTTGCAAACTCAAAAGTATGAAGTTTTCTTGTTTCAACAAGAAAAATCTTGGGGATTTCTAAAATTGTGTTAAGTTACTAGGTACCTGCAATTTCCCATTGCATTACAAATGTAATACATTAGTAATCGTGCTGTTTTATATTAAATAAAAAAGTGGTTTGTAACAGCAATATAAAACGCACGATCACGGATGTATGAAATTAGTAATGTAATGTAATCTAACTGATTATTACCCCTTTTAAAAAATAACCTCTAATATAAGAACCTTTCACTTTTATATATTGATTTTGAATAATTAATCAATATCGTTTTCAGCACTTCCAAAAACCAAAAGAAGACAACGTACACCATCTTTAGAAGATAAAAATTCTAATAACCTACCATCAATGAACTCGAAGGAAGGAGGAAACGAGAAGGATCACAAAGAACCAAACAAAAGTTGTCCCAAATATAAATATGTATTGGTATATCTTATACGCGGAGATGAAAAAAAATGTCTTCCGGAAAGTACTCGCTCACCTACTGAGAAAAAGAAACCAAAAACATTGAAATGTGTTTATGTGTGTCCAGGTGATAAAGATTCGAAGGAAAAAGAAGTAGAAAAGGGTCCTCTTCGTGGTCCACGTACTCAGCGAGAACCATCCTCGAACAAAATCTCCGATGACCCAGATCCTAAGAAAAAGGAAGAAGGAAAAACTCCTCCAAAGAAACGTGGAACAAGTAATAGGCCAAAGACACGCATTAAGATTCCTCACACATATACACATATATATCGCAATAATTGCAATTATTGTCAAAAGACAAAAGAAGAAGGAGAAACTTCCAAAAAACAAACTCAAACAGGTCCTAAGAATAAGGAACGTATTAAAATACCTCACAATTATGTATATGTATACCATCATGAGTTACTTAAGAATATGGAAGAAAAGGCTGCTTCAAAACAATCAACTGTAGAAAATAGGGATAAGGAACACCAAAAAGTTACTTCCACACATTCACAAAACCATCGCGATAGTCGTAAAGAAAATGACGAAGAAAAGGTTGCTGCAACACAAACTGGAAAAGACAATGATGAAGAAAATGACAAAGAAAATGTTGCTGCAACACAAACTGGAGAAGACAATGATGAAGAAAATGACAAAGAAAATGTTGCTGCAACACAAACTGGAAAAGACAATGATGAAGAAAATGACAAAGAAAATGTTGCTGCAACACAAACTGGAGAAGACAATGATGAAGAAAATGACAAAGAAAATGTTGCTGCAACACAAACTGGAGAAGACAATGATGAAGAAAATGACAAAGGAAATGTTGCTGCAACACAAACTGAAGAAGACAAAGATGAAGAAAATGAAGAAGAATAGGTTGATTCAACACAAAGTGTAGCAAGTCATGGAGAAAATGTATGCCAAAGAATTCCTTCCAGATAAACATTGGTAAATGGTAAAAATCGAAAGGAAAAGGAAGAAGAAAAGGATGTTCCAGCAAACACCAAACCAGATTCTGAGCAAAACGAATAATTCTTACCAAAACAGTAAAGCGCATTACCGGACAAATTTTAAGAGAAGAGTAACGGATTGCAACAATTAAATGTAACAGAACTTCTACTGGAGCCGAAAATTCCTGCAACGCTGGCAAGCTGACCTTGCGATGTCGAAACATCCAAATTAATGAATTCGAAAACAAAATGTCGGATGTTTCATTTGAATTAATTAATTAAATCAATCGCGAGTCTGTGACTATAACTTTCCTTCCCTTTAGCAACAATAGTTTATATAGTATTAGGTAGATTTCGAAGAAAAGCTACCTATTGAGATGTATACCATGTCACGACTTTCGAAAAATTCTTTCATAATTTTTCGTTTCATGCCTCCCTGAGTACGAAACCACCCCCCGTTCGATAGTTTATATACAGGGTGTTTCGCTAGCAAGTGTTCCAACATACACCAATAGATTCCTTGAAGTGTTCTGATCAACTATTACCATGAGACATTTTGTCGTACACCTCTCCTTCACTAGTTTTTAAGGGTTGAAATTTTTCGTCTGTGCAGGGAGGTGAGCTCATAAAAAACGCTATAACATATGTTCGGAATACGGCAGAAGGACAAACATGGTTTCAATAAAAAGTACGCATTATAGGCTTTCCAACAGTGTCCCATCTGTCTCGATGTGGCAAATGTGGCAAATATGAATGTTCAAACTTAAAATTTTTAAAAATTTTGCTTAATCATCTTTTGGGGTAGCGTTGAAAAGGTCTTGATGAGTAGTTTCTAAATCCATAACTAGTTTCCCGATTTTGAAGTAAATTACCGCAAGAAACGCAATCAAACCACTTCGAAATCTACGTCAGCCTGTAGGTCTGCCGAAAGGGAATTTTATTGATCAAAGTTTAAAGTTGTTATTGCCACACTATCTACAACCCCAATGAATATTGCGTTTGTTGTGCACTGATTTAAAATTAAAATTGCAAACTCAAAGAAAATGAAACTACAAAAATACATTTGGAAATATTAATTTGGCCTTAATTTTAATTAAACTTGAGGAAACTGTTTTCCTACCCTGATGAAGTAAGCAAAAGCACGCTAGAAAATACGCAAGCTTCGAAAGCTGTCCAGTCCATTGATCAAATGAAAATATTCCGCCATTGACTTTGCTGACTTCGTTAGACGTATTTTTTATAAGCACTCGGGGATGCAATTCGAAGGGTTTGAAACAGACTTGGATAGATTGAGACTGTTGTTTTCGTTTTTCATTTAATTACAGTACATTCAGTTTTCAACTGTTGAATTGCTTCTACTTCACCATCCGTGTTTTTCCCATCTACATGAGAAAGTCGTCAATTAATTGCCCTATATAATGGAGTCGATAGAATAGGGAGTCATGTAACGGAGTGGCATACAGAGAGGACAATCACTTGAGTCAGGACACACACAGACGGGTGGCGCCTACCCCGGAGGACAGCACCCACAGGGTGGCTTTTGTGTAAATTCTTTAAGTATATCGACGTTCGCCGGCTGAGCATTTTCTTCGCTAACGGCCGTTCTCCCCTCGCGGTCGTCTGAGCAGACTGCCACTGTCAGCGGCTAACGTGCGAACAGTAACTCAACGTTTGTTCCGTTAGACAGACGATTTCGTGGAGGCAAACTTGAACGAGTAAGTTTTTCCGACTGTCTTCGAAGTTCAATGCCAAACATTTTCCTTTGGTTGTCTCTCGTTTCATAGATTTTTATTCTAATTTCGAAATTTTCCCTTGTGTACGATGCGCGTCTAATGTGAACTTCGCGTATTAAACGCATATTCAAATAAACGTCGTCGAAGAAAAATATTTGGATGCGTTTTCAGTGGTTCTAATGGTCCGCGGGGTTGAAACGCCCGCCACGTGCTCACCTTGGAACTTTCGTAAAGCGGGTGGGATTCTTTCGCCGCACTCGGGTGTTCCGTGCAGTGTTGTTGGTTGTGTAAAAGGTGATTGATAATTTTTTTAATACTTTTAGACAACCTGTGCAAAAATTTCCCCGTGGAAGTACATCTTTTTTACGAATTCAATTCAAATTGAAACCATCAATCAAATGTGAGAAATAGAGGTGTTCATTCGCGCTGATGTGAGTATCCACAATTCACTGATTGTTTTTATTTTTCAGTAAGAAATTAGAGAAATTCAAAACATAAAATTAAATGTACTCGCTCATCGCACTCCCATTGGTGTTTTAAGCAATTAAGTAATCGATACTGAAACGGATCGTAATGCGTTTAACGAAAGGGGTGTGTGTGCCGCATTGGAATGGCTGATAAGAATCCCCACCACAGTTCGAATTACAATTGGAATGTCGGCAACACATTGCAGTGTTCGCATTTTGAACGCGGACAATGGTTTAACTTTCAAGTCGAATTCACTGCAGTCCAACTCTTTGCATTTCAATTGCACATCCATGAATTCTTTATCAGGAAAATAAACATTTTGGATAGACACAGACGATCCAAGCAAACACCGACGTCATCGTCATCCCCCGATGGTATAATAACAACAGAAATTTGAACCGAGTGGATTTATTCATGGGGAATGGTTTAATTGTTATTCGGTAATCGATCAAATTATTGTTTATGTCAAGAGTAAACAAAAGATAGGAATAGAGAAACATTAATTTGATGCGGCTATACAAAATATTTCTAAGGTTCAGATAATTCTAGAGATACTACTGCTTGTGGAAATTTAATGCCTTTCAGGAATAGATAAGAATCCGCGTTGGACGGAGAATTATACCAACAGAATAAAAAAAGACGACTAAAAATAACTTAATATTTTTGTTTGTATTTTATACTTATTAAAAAGTAAATCATTTTTTGTTATAAGTTATATGTCATGAATCATGATAATTAATTTGGAATTTTCCAATTGATTTGTTTCAGAATTTTGGTGTGGTAAAAGAATATTTTTTTTATTACAATTTACAAAACTTAATGATATTATTTCCGGTTTATAAAATTGTTGTTGTTTGAGAGAAGTGCGACAATACTCGTTTAACCTTGAAGAAATGCATTTATGTATTTTCACAATATTATAATAAAATTTGCAATTTTTTATTATATTTTATTATATCTAACAAACACAAAAAAAAACTTTTACCTACAACGTTAGGGAACACGATTCATTTGGCAGGCTGAAATTAGATTTACTGCTTCTAAAAGACTGCCGAAGTGAATTAAATTATAATCAACTTTGATTTTCCAGTTTGCACAAATATTTAAAAGTTTGTAGGAAATTTCATTCAAAGTAATTAGCCCCGATAGTTTAATAGCTTTTTTATTTTACTTTCCTCCTCACGTGTTTAAACAAATCTTTGCAGAGTGGACGGAGATATGCAGTAATTAACTGCTCTTTCTCAGACGAGACTTTGATCAGATATGAAGGCATACAACTAACAACTAGTAAGGAAGCAATTGGTCACACCAATTACGTGATACCCAAGATGAACAAAAATATACCTACTCATTCTATGCAAAAATCTACAAATCCATTTTTTTATGTAACTAAGGCTAGTTGTCCGCGACTGCTTAATTTAATAGTACTCAGCAAGAGCTTTAATTTGATATCACACATGGGCCCAAAGCAGATGGTCACTACCCCCACCCCCACAACCCCGAAAAACGTAAAACAATTTACCACAGCGGAAAGATTCCCATTCACTCATTCTAAATTTAAAAAACCTTATGTCCACTTTTACTACTCTAACACTGCCGAAGTTTTCTTCCATTTCTACAATTTTAATATCGTGTAAAAAGAAACCGTGTAAAGAAAATTTCTCGCAAATAATCAATTGTAATACGTATTTATAACAATGTTTAACGAAAGAAATTCGAAATGTAAATATTCAGTACACAATATCAACATTTTTGTAAAAAATGATTTAGGCTTATGTGGCAACACTAAGAAGGAGTTACCCGACTTTGCTCATCTTCGAACTTGTCCTAACAATTTTAACGAAATATTATTGTACTAAATTTCAATCCTCTAGCTACAACCGTTCTCGAGGTATCATCTGGATAGACAGACAACAGACAGACAGATGGACATTCATAAAACGGTTTGTTTTCACTTCCCAATCATGAATATAATTCTATTTTTTCTATCACCATTATTTTTTGGCGTTGAAAATGTTCGCTCAAAACTAATATTGCCTACATCTGGGGTATAACAGAGGAAAGATAGTTTAATTAAAATGAACAGAAAAGCGAAATACAACAAGAACTGCGAAAAGAAGAATTTTTCTCTGGGGAGTCTTCAAATACAATTGCGAACATGAACCAAACGCCAGCAACTTGTAGGATTTTTTTAGCGAGAGGAAGTGAAGGGATTTATTTTCTTATCTAATCGAATTCTAGAACGGGTAAATCCGAAATTGAATTCAAAGAAAACCAATAAAAAGTGTATATATACTCCGCAAAAATAAACAACCTTATACTCGTACAATTCAATTCACATTTCCAAGAACATTTTTGAGATATATGTACCTATATAAAAAAATTTATTTTATGTCAACAAAAGGGAATTGAATCTGTCACGCGTTAATCTTAATAATTTTTTAAAAACTCCATTCATTTGTGTGCGGTGAATAAAACAATAAACCAGAGCGGAATATTAATTAACTTCGTTTAAAATGAATCGAAAATTTATTGTATCTTTGGCAACACTCACAAGTACGATCATGAATGAAAGATGCGCTTTAATTGTGTCTCCTCTGGTAACTCAAAGTACGGTTGAGATCTCGGTTGAGATCTTTAAAAAAAAAAAACAAACAAACAAAGTTCTGCAGTTGAAAAGTATCGATCGCGAAGTGCGAATCTATCCAGGCGAGCGATACCTAAACGACCGATTCGTGACGTAGGAAAGTTCTGGAAGTTCTGCAGTACGATCCAGTAAAAATTAAAAACCCCCTGATTCCGGTGAAGTCTTCCGCCAAACAAAAAAAAAAGATCATCGATCACTGCAGACTCCGCCGCCGGTCTGCATCTCTTGCTCGGACGGCTTATGCGATCGCTTGCGATCTCATGGTTGGTCTCGGTTCTGACTTTCTGAGTTCTGATTCTGCGATTGTTGGCGAATGTGCAGTGCGCGTGTTTTGATCTTTGAACACTGTCTCCTGCAAACCCAGCTGTCGCGAGTCCATGGCGATCGCCCTGTGCCAGTGCTGAATTAATTATGTCCAAACAATTTGCGTTTGCCGTTTTCGCGCAATTGTGTTAAGATCATTGTTCGGTCGAGTTAAAATCCCGCCGGAAGTTATTCTCTCCACGATATCAATATCATTCTTATCAGATTTCTGCGTTGTGTTCTCGACACTTCTCGCCGATATTTTGGTCTGCTTAGTTTTCGAGTATCGTTCGAAGGTTCCGGAGTTATCTTGCTTTCTTTTGGCGCCAATCCGCCTGCTTCAGAAACTGACGTCTGCGCGATCGCAATGACTGGAGGTTTCCACTGTTTGTTTGCCAATCTGGGATCGATTCGACCATCCTAAATTCAAGTGACCCTGACCGAAGGTTCTGTCGGGCTCAGTGTGAGAGTGAGGGGCGAAGCACACCCATTTCACGTTTTGTTGGTTCAGGTGCTACTCGAATGGGTTAATTGTTCATGATTTATTCCCGAAGTGAATTATTAACGTGTTTTGTATGCCTTTAATATTACATCTACTTACGAATTGCTAATTCAGTCGTTATCGATTCAGTGACAAATTGTTTTGCAACTGAACACATTTTTGGGTAAACTTTGTGTTATTTTTGAAAGTGAATTAAATTGTTTTGTTGAAATTTTGGAAGGAAATTCGCATAGTTTATATAATGCTTTGAGGAAATTCGTAAATGTTTACTTAACTGATTTGTTTATCTTACTATCGAATGAATATTGTTTTTATTGCTCAGTGATTTCATGTAAGCTTTCTATTGTAATTATGCAGTCGCATGATTAATAAGACAACGGAAAAAGTTTAATCGAATGGAAAAATAAACAAATACACATTTTATTTGTCTGCATTGACTCAACAACAACATTATCATTGTTTTATGTTTTTATGGAGTATTGTAAATTGGCATACACAGTGTACCTTTACACTCAATACATATACCACAAGATTTAATGCATTTCTAATTTTTGGAATTTTTCCTTTTTCAGAATAATTCACAGTGACACTATGCAAATGACTCAATTGTGAATGAATCTAAAATTTTCCATGAGTTTGCGATTTAAGATTTAATATTAAAGAAAAGTGAAAAACACAGAAATTTGACAAATTAAATAAAAAAATAAAAATTGTTAAACACAAAATCAGTGATTGTGAAGTGTTGTGGAAAAGTTTTTCAAAATGCCAGAGAGGTTTAAAGTAACGAAAGCAGAGCCGGTGGAGCCTTCGCTTCATGACAAGCAGGACGAAGAAGCGGCAACGGGAAAATTGCTTTACGAACAACCAGGTGAGTTATTTGCATTTCCTAAACTCTCCTTTTGATATGGTTGAGAAATATGAAAGAGAAAGCAAGGTTACTCTGCAAAAGATGGACTTTTTTTAGCAATGGTCATCCAGTAGGTACTCCTTTGCCATGATCCCCAACCATTTAATTAAGGTTTTCATTTGCGTTACCGAACACATCTCGGTGAAATTGTTCTTGTCCTCAACGGTGAACTAGTAAGGAAACGATATTTAATTTAGGACAATAATGAAGTATACTAGATGTAGAAATGCAGTTTTAACGCAAAAAACGTTTCTTAAGAAATCGTGTAAAAACAGCTAGTTTTCAAATCGTGAAAAGAGAAATCTGATCTATCTAACTACCTGCGAAAAAACAAAGTGTATTGTATCTGTATCCACAACCTACAAATCGTTGATGTCACCGTAAACTTCATAGGAAGTACTCTAACTTCTCTCTAAGCTCCATAGGGTCCGAAATTAATTTCTTTCAAAATTTCAACTGCTTCCCCCGCCTACCCCCTTGGGACGATTTTCCTCATTAACGAACTTAAATGAGCTATTAGGCCTAGAAATAACATAATAAATTTTGGTTCAAAGATCTTCAAAATTACGACAGTTATCGTCTCTCTAAGAACGCTGTAAAGTGCGTTATATATAAATATAAACATTCGAACGGACGTCACGTCACAACTATGTAAAATTTTCGAAGATTCCGCCATGAGGGATATTACAATAGGTATATTTTATTTCTACGAAATCTGCCTCAAAGTAGGGATGGCGTTTCATCCCGTATTTGAAAATTTCAAAAATCTTGGCACACATATTTCCTTATTTCTAACAAAAGACCAAATACCAATTTTTGTGAATTTTTTTACTTCAAAACTGGCGGAAGTTTCATAGAAACGGAGAAACACTTACGCCTACAACTGGCATTTCTGTGGTTGTTAGTCTTTTCACAAATGGGTTTTTACATTCGAACGCTGACGCTTGCGACTTCAGGACTGTGCAATTTGTTTGTTAAAAATTTATTATCTTGTGCGTCAAAAAAATGCTGAAACTGGAGCTATTACGTCAAGAGATCAGAACGGTTATGTTCTATGAGTTCTGTAACAAACTCAGTATGACTGAATACCACCAAAAAATGTGTGGAAGTGTAGGTATTAATACTGTTTCTTAAGATGTAGTTTAAATTTGGTTTCGGAAGTTTAAAGCTGGAAATTTCGACATTGAAGATGTACCACGTTCTGGTCGTCCTATTGAAGTTGTGTGTGAGCAGTTAAAGGAAATTATATTTAGCAAGACAGACATTTTTCAAAGCGAACTATTGCGTTAGAGCTTAAAGTTTGCCAAAAAACAATAGTCAATGCTTTGAAACGCATAAATCTGGCGTTTAATTTCAACCCCTGGGTGCCAAAAATTTGCAGATGAAGAAAAGCGCAAAAGAAAAGCGTAGCTCTACAAGTTGGGAGTGGAATTTGATGCAACATCTTCCATACAGCCCAGACATGGCTCCTTCGGATTTCTACCTGTTTTCGCAGTTACAGCTGCATCTTGTTGGCTCAATCATCAATTCAAATGAGGAGATCAAAAATGAGGTCAATCTCTAGAAGCGTTTTCAAGTTATCGTCTGAACAAACAGACGGACATCTAAAAAACGTTTTCTTTTTACTTCCCAATGATAAATATATGTGTATAGTTTCTTTTCTGTGACCATTATTTCCTGGCGTAATGGCGTTGCAAACGTTCGAAAAACTAATATATTCTACTCGTACATCTACGACATAAAAAGTTGTAATGCAAGCCGTCGATTTCGCTGAAGATTTATTTCCACAATCTGCAAAGGACTTGAAAATGTTCTCATGTAATTACGAAGTTTTATTTTAAACAAACATTTCCCTAGAATCCCTATTTCTTTTCTGTGACTAAAACAAAGACTAGGTTCACCATAATAAATAGCGTTTTTTTGTGAAAACCAAATTACAGAGAAAAAAATATTGAGTACTTTTTTTATATGGAGAAAAAATACTCCACATTCAGATAAACCGTTAACCAAATAACGCCTACATCCACCGAATAAAACATTCGTAGAAGAGAAAAAAATCAATACGCAAGGAATAAAGTCCAGTTCGATTATTTGTGGGAATGAAACACGGATATGATGCATTTGTGTGATTAAATTCCTTGGCGAATTTGTGTGGTGCATACACGAAGTCCTCACACCGGATCGAATTAACAGTTCTGTCCATTTGCATAATGTACATTCAACATTGCACTCCATCCGGAAATGCACAATGCACATGGCACATCACACTTTTTTGTAGTCGTTAACCTTGACCCGAACTGAAAATCCTTTCCTTGAGGACCGAGTATAATTTTGTCGATTCCATAATCGAACCAAGTGCCATGAGTGTTGTGGGTGTAGGACAAGTCGCGAGACCTTCAAATTCGGATCAAAGGAGCAGGTCACTGTTTTGTGGCATACTAACGTCCAGTCAAGCTATGATAGAGATGGTCCTTCCACAACACGAGCGTGTTTCATTTCTGTGGATTTGTAGTCTGTTGAATAACGGCAAACAGACAAGGTTGCGTGCTAGTGGGTGGAAATTGAATGTAGGAGTCGATGGCTGTTTTTAGATCCGATGTTAGGTCTTCGTGGAAAGGAAATCGTAAATTGTTTATGTGTTCAATGTTCCAACTTTGAGTATATTTTATAGAAGAAATATTTTGAAAGGTAGACACGCAAAATTCCAGAGGTTATTGTTTCTTAGAAATTGATTTTTGAGGATCTGCAATACGTTATTTTAGAGAAATGACGTAAGGCACTGATACTATATTGTGATTTATAGCAAAATATTTGTTCAATTGTTTAAACATAAAATAGTATGAATTAAATACAAAGTCTGACAGTATGTATGTATTGAATTAGTGCAGAGACAACATCTCGTGAACATTTCAATAAACACTAAAAATGACTCGAATCTATAAACGATGACAGGATCAATGTAGAACAAACGGCATCAAACCCGATCAAACTAGAATAGTTGTCCCGGTGAACCATCAAAGCCTCAATCGTTCCAGTTGATTAACCGACGTCTGACGTCACACTTGGTTGATTCCTTTAATCAATTAAACTGCGGCAATTAAAAGTAAAATTTTGTGCCGAGAACATGTCTGCACTTAAAGGGATGTCAGCAAATTCCGCTGATCGTGCATCATCAACGATCGTAACACTTCAAGAAAAACCACAATTTATAATTTTTTTTTATCATATCTCGACCATAAATTGGTTTTATCTCTCTGCGGCTGTCGGTCTTCCAAAAACGAAGATTAACCGACTCGAATGACTCTTTTAATTTCAGTCAATTATCCAGCGTAATCGATTTTAATCAGTTTCCTCACGAGAGCTCTCGACAGCTTCTTCTTTATTATCATTTTTTTATTTGTTGGCTGCACTTGAACAACGCAATGAGAAGCTGATAAGATATGCAATAAACTACATACATATTGGCAATAAAAAACATATCTCTAATCTTCTCGGTTTGTGTAATTGATGTTTAATAACTGATTAATAATCATAATTGAAGGGGTTTCACCCGAGAAAAATAAGCGATTTTGTAATGGAAGGAGTTTGAGGAGATCACAATCAACAGGTGCTACTTGATGTCTTAAGTGCTCTCATCGAATTCAGTTGCTTTCAATCAATTACTCTGAATCAATTTACTCTTCGTTGACCCCATAACTTTAGACCAGCAAACAGAAGAGCTGTGCTAATTTCGACTTTTAATTACTTAAAATAGTTTTTCTTGCAGCTTTGATCTTCCAGAATATTGTTCAGTTGCATTGTATAAAAAGTTAAACAACTTGAACTAAATTTCCCTTCTGATAAATAATTTTTCAAATTCATTTTTTCTCGAAAATGCATTGTTCAAGGAACTTAATTAAGGAATTTATTAGTTTTTAAGTTTATGTCAAAATATTACTGTGTTATTGTTGTTACTGTGTTGTTATTTATTTATCATTGATATGTTGATTTGAAGTTAAGAAAAAATACTTTATAAAGTTTACTATGTTACTTTACAAATACTATGACATTAAAATATTAAAAATACTTGTAAATTAGGGTTACTTGTCTGCCTGTATACCTGTTAGAAATTAATTTGAATTGATTATAGTAGGGATGAAATTCCTATAAAAAGGCGACAGGCATTCGAGTTTGACTCATTATCATTTCAACTTCCAAGCAATCAAGAGATTCCAATAAGGGTATTTGATTTGTAAGGAAATTGAAAGAGGTAATCATACAAATATAAAAACACAAGTCAAGTTATGCTTTAAAAGAGCATTTGACTTACATAACAAAAAATCAAGTTATTCCTACAAAAAGGGCATTTGATTTTACATTAAACAAACACAGGACATATATAGAATAGGATAGATAGGCAATTCTAAAATAATAATTAGAGCATAGATTTTATGTAATTTTGCATATTGTTTCACATTTAAATAAAAGAATTGAAAAACATAATTAAGTGAACCTCTTTTTCTTTATACCGCTACACCCACCATTTTATTTGTTGGTACAACATTTTTTGGTGGTTCCATCCAGGAATTCATTTAACGTTTTCAATTCATTGATTTTTTTATCTTCTGTGAACAAAAGAGTAAGGAGCAAATTACAAAATGCCTAGTTTAAAAGAGCTTATGATTAAAGAAAAAGCGTTACGATGTAGATTACAAAATTCAATTCAAAATGGGAAACAAATCCCAAGAGAAAACCGAACACGTGGTTTTCTCGAAGCGAAGTCTACAGAAATTAATAGAATATGGATGAATTACGAAGAAACCGATCAAATAATAAATGAATTATTACAAAAAAGTCCAACTACCAGCACTCCCCAATATTTAATTGATGATACTTATTCTAAAATGGAATCTGAATACATTTTATATAAAGGTGAAATTTTAGATGAATTGCGATTATATTCAGAAATTTCAACGACAACAAATGTTTCAAATCTTCAAAATTCTAATCTTAGAATAGAACACGAAGAAAACGTGTTACCAAAAATTTCATTGCCAAAATTTAACGGAGACTATGATTCTTGGCGATCTTTTTATGATTTGTTTGTAGCCTTAGTCCATAACCATTCGAAATTTAAACCTGTTCAAAAACTTTATTATTTAAAAACTTCATTAGTTGGAGAAGCAGAAAAAATTCTCAAACATACACCGATTACAAATGAGGATTATCTACCAGCTTTAAATAAATTGAAAGAACAGTTTGAAAATAAAAGAATATTATCAAATCATCAATTAAAACTATTAACTGGACAACAAAAGCTCAATATTGAAACAGCTATCGGTTTAAAAGGATTAATTAATACTACTGAGGAATGTCTACAGCAATTAAAAAGCTTACAGATTGAGACTTCTTCATGGGATTTATTAATTATTCATTTATTGGTACAAAAGTTACCATTTGCTACTTTAAAGCAATGGGAAGAACATCAAGGAGCTTCCCAAGATCTTCCAACATATAAACAATTCAAAACCTTTTTAGAAACACGACTGAAGGTTTTAGAAGCAATTACAGATTCGGTAACACCAAGGCAAATTCAATTCAAGCCACAATTTCAAAATTCTAAAATAAACACAAAAGTGTATCACACAATCAAGCAAATACAATGCCCAATGTGTCAACAACCACATCCAATACAAAAATGTGATAAATATCTAAACATGGATATTAAAGATCGAAAAAATTTTATATTTTCAACAAGAAGATGCTATAATTGTCTATCAATGGAGCATAACATTAAAGCATGTCCTAGCAAATTTAGGTGTCCCAAATGCAAGCTCAAGCATCACACTACCTTACATGATAATGTTCATGCAAATAATTTCCAAAATCAAGCAAAATCTATAGAAAACAAAGTGCATTTAATGAATAAGGAGAATGTTATCTCCACATCCAAAACAAATCAAAGTACTTCTTTAATAAATACTACGTTAAGTAATTTAAGTAATACTTCGTCACATCAAGCACTGTTATCTACTGCAGTCGTTATAGCTCAATATGGCAAAGGAAAACCTACATTCCTTCGATGTCTTATTGATTCAGGCTCAGAATCTTCTTTTATTACTCAAGAAGCATGTAACATATTGCAGGCAAATTTAAAACCAATTGAAATTCAGATTACGGGATTAAGTGCAACAAGCACCGGTAACGCTACAAAACAAACTAAACTTGTGCTACAATCACATTTACCTACTGGAATTACAATAAACGAAGATTTCTTAGTAATGGACAAAATTACTCAAAAATTACCTACAAAAATAATTAGTAGAGAAAATTTAAAGCATCTTGAGAAACTAAATTTAGCAGACCCGTATTACTGGAAACCAGACACAATAGATGCATTGCTTGGAGCTAAAGTTTATGCAAAAATTGTTCGAGAAGGCATATTATTAGGATCAGACTCTATACCAACAGCAATTAATACAGAGTTTGGTTGGCTTTTAATAGGACCAGTAGAAAATATTGAAAATACTAATGTAAATGTTCACATGGCCATAACCAATGAGAGACGCATAATAAAAATATCACCTTACACGCAACCATTATTGAAACAACCAGCAATCATAAATAAGGCAGCACTCAACAATTTAGAACATTTACGATTGTCTACCACGATAAAAGAAGTTCGTTTACGGTCTGAAAACTGTTTTCAAAAATTCAGTACGAAGGAAGGTACTAATATTTGTTTGCCAAAGAAAGTCATAGATCGAATTAATTTTGAAGCAGTGCAAAAATTAAAAGGTCGATCCAAAACGATAAATCTTCCGCATCAATTTCAAGTCCAGCTCAAAATTCAATCTGGAGGCAAATTGGTGTTTCATCACTATCATAAACGAGGTGTAACAAAAATAAAAAATCAATTGAACATAAATGTTCAAAGGGGGGAGAATGTTCAAGGAACTTAATTAAGGAATTTATTAGTTTTTAAGTTTATGTCAAAATATTACTGTGTTATTGTTGTTACTGTGTTGTTATTTATTTATCATTGATATGTTGATTTGAAGTTAAGAAAAAATACTTTATAAAGTTTACTATGTTACTTTACAAATACTATGACATTAAAATATTAAAAATACTTGTAAATTAGGGTTACTTGTCTGCCTGTATACCTGTTAGAAATTAATTTGAATTGATTATAGTAGGGATGAAATTCCTATAAAAAGGCGACAGGCATTCGAGTTTGACTCATTATCATTTCAACTTCCAAGCAATCAAGAGATTCCAATAAGGGTATTTGATTTGTAAGGAAATTGAAAGAGGTAATCATACAAATATAAAAAACACAAGTCAAGTTATGCTTTAAAAGAGCATTTGACTTACATAACAAAAAATCAAGTTATTCCTACAAAAAGGGCATTTGATTTTACATTAAACAAACACAGGACATATATAGAATAGGATAGATAGGCAATTCTAAAATAATAATTAGAGCATAGATTTTATGTAATTTTGCATATTGTTTCACATTTAAATAAAAGAATTGAAAAACATAATTAAGTGAACCTCTTTTTCTTTATACCGCTACACCCACCATTTTATTTGTTGGTACAACAGCATAATATAAGTTTTTGCGTAATAAATTCTGATCATTGTAACTTTTTAAATGATTGACAATTTCTCATTGCCATTAATAAGTTAGAAACAATTAAAATCTAATTGCTTCCTATTGAGTTATTCGCCCTCCCTTCCCCATGTTATTCCGTATAGATCCACAAGCCGTTGTGTGTTCCTTCTGCACAATTTTATCATTCATTTGTGTTTCGCGAACAAAGTTGCCGACTTTAATTTTCCTCATTAATCGCATCTTGCTGAGTATATTAAACGATCCGGGGTTGTTCTATCGATTTTCGGATCTGTTTACAGCAATACATTACAAATGGGGTCTATTTTTGGGGTTGGTGAGGTTAACTCCCAAAGACGTCCTATATAACTGGACTCAATTAAGGATACACCATTCAGGGTCTGCCAATTCCTATTAATATTTGCTTTAATTAGTTAATGAGCAATCCTCTAATTGCTTATTTAGGCAGAGTTTCCAAAGCAGCCACTTTCACACATGATTTATTGGTAAATAATTTCAATATATCATTTGCTTTCGTTTTGGCCAATTGTTATGGTTAAATTTAGACATGCTTTCGTAGACAAAAATAATTGTTGTTTTCAAAGTCACCGTGATTTCATGTGTTTGCAAAGAAATTGCGGTTTTTAATGATCAAGCCAGCGAATTTGGCCGTAAGCCAAGTGGAAAGAAAATATCTTAAACAAAAATCAAAATTGTCACATGTAAGAAGAAGAAATTGTTAAATTTAATGAATTTCAAAACTGCTCTGCGGTAATTTTCCATGATTGAGCGAACGCCTAAAAATTCACTCAATGCTTCTCTGACATCATTTTACTTTTTTAAATGGATTTCCACGAAAATTCAATGAAAATTGGTCGCACCCAGTGCTCTAAAAAATTAATTCGTGAATTCTTTTGGCTCCGCACAATGCCCTGATGGAATGAGTTCATTATCCTGCAGCTGGGTCACAGGCTTCCTCGACATATCCAGCAACTCCGGGAGCAATAAATTTCATTACACAATTCTAGGACGCGCTTAGCATGCAACTGCAACTGGCACGAACATTCGGGTACAAAAGGATACTGGACGACATTCATTCAGTTCCAAATGGCCCAGGTTTCAGGAGAGTCTAATTTTGTTTTCAAAGTTGTATTCATGCAGATATTGCGGGAGACGCACTTCTATGAATCCAAATTCAGCTCATTTTTATCGCTGTGTCGCTTAAGGATCTGTATTCACTGTAAGTAGTACAAAACTCTCGAGATTGAACTGGAAAAGCAAAGAAATAAAGGATAATTTAAAACTTTTTACAGGAGCTTAAACATGCTGATTTATGATTTTCGACTCTTTTTCCAATTTTATCACATGATTGCAAAATCTCATTGGTTTGCAAATTTATGCAACAAAAGCACGGATTTATTTCATTTCGCGATGTAGCGATGGTTTTGCAATGTGTACTTCAAGTTTCTTATTTGGATTCGGAATTTCTTGTCCTTTAAGACTTTAAGTTGTCAAGAAGGAAAAACTGTAGAAGAAAGTCACAAGAAATCATGAAAATGCTGCCGTTACACATAACAATCAACAGTTTAACAATCAGAACATAATTACATTTAGGACGATATTTTGGGAGTTTCCAAAAAATGCGTCAAAATGGATTTTCACAATATAATTATTCAATGATGAAATAAAGTGATAGTTTTTTTTTCTATAATTAATATCCGTTAACCCTGGAAATATTCATAGTTATTTCAATTGTGATTGTTAAGAAATGCGTCACACAAGTTCCTGGAAATACATATGACAATGTCCTTATAGTACGGCCGTCTCTACATTCTTGCATTAATAAACATCGGCGGCGTAACAAAGATTGATCGATACTGCCGAAGGACATCTTTGAAGTGACGTGACGTGACTAACAATTTTCACACTCACGAAAAACCTAAAAAACTTCTGACTGAAAATGTTGTATCTACCAGTTTTTCTTTATACTTTGGGACGCAATTCCAATTTATTGATCCTAATGATTTTAATCACTACCAACACGGCTCGTTAACCTTCAATTAATTACTCTGGGTGCAGGTAACCTACAAAGTCTACAGAAATCCTTCGAGGACTTCAATTTTACCTTCCAATTTCTCGCTCTAAACGAGTTCTCCTTCGTTGAACATTTTCCAGTGTGCAACGTTTTACCCTACAGCGCCATGTTTTGAAAGGGTTTGTCGTAATGGCAGTGATTAGCATTTAATTGAAGTCCTTACAGCATGAATTTCTCATAAGCCATGACCTTTATCAATCGAGCACTAGTTGCGCCAGGTTGAATATCGACTAATTATCTGGGAAAATGGAAATTGAACGGGTTAGAAAACTAAGAATCAAAGAAACGGCTGGGTTCGCATATCGCTCCGGTATTGCGTTTTGTCTGAGAAGCTTTTACAGTTAGATAATCCGCTTAGGATCACTGTTGTTTTATTTATCTGCGTTACGTACAACAAAATCCTCTTATACTTTCCGGAAAACCGTTTTTTCTTGTTTTTTTTTTAATCATCAGTCATATTGATAACATTCTGCACTGGTATTGGTGGCGTAGTTTCAGACAGGATGATGATGGAGCGGTTCGTTGGTTTATTCATGGTTTAGGAAGGAGCTTAGTGGACTTATGTAAAGCTCTAAACCCTTTATGAATATGCAATTCAGGAAGTCTGGGGATCCGTTTGGATCATACACCAAAAATTCATTAGCGTAGCATTCTAAAAATAGCTCCTTCAGTTGAGGCTGCATCATGTAGCCTGACCACGTTTGGAACACTACGCCATTTACGTCAGAGGGAAAGGGAAAATAGTGTTTAATTTTCGGCCACCGTTATTTACATTTCAAAAACGATTCTCCCTGCGGAATTTCACAAAGTCCAGGAAAACAATTACGTTTCATGCATTTTATCACAATATAAAAACGAATATAATATTTTGTTAAATTTAACAGTAAATTCAGTTTCAATCATTAATTTAAAAGAAATACGAATTCACTGAGAGGCCATTTAAACAAATTCGGTCAATTCAGCATTCCGTAATATCCTTAATTTTGATAATGGATACTGATACTTCCCGGAAGTGCTTTCATTGCTAAATGAAGATTTGAAGAAAGAAATAAATCGTGAGGGAGAACAAACGAAGGGTGCAAAAAAGTACCCGTATTAGTCTGATTAAAAAGAAACCACTGCCATTACGCAACACTTAAACAGAGCTCAACAAAATCCTTCAATGGAATCGTAATTGTTACTGAATTTATTTATATAAAACAAAAAACCTGAATCACCGCAAACGGGGTTTTATCGATTGCTTTGTTATGCAAAAAGATTTGCACATCGTTGAGCAGTTTTTTTAACGATTTATTATCATTTAGATTTTGCACAATTCCATCGGGGGAACACTAATTATTAGTAATCAGTGAAGTTCGAATACTAAAACGAGTTGATTCAATCGAAGACGTTTATTAAAAGCAACAAAAATTATATTTAGAAATTCTACCATATTGCTTGAAAATGAATGCCAAATGTCTATCAGCAGAATACGATTTATAACCATTGAAGTTATTAATTTTCATTGGCACACGCACAGTTTAAAGTATTTGTTGTCACAGATAATTTTAGAAAAAATATTCACTAAAAAATACATAGAAAGTGTTTCGGTTTCCATCCACTTACAACTCCGACAAGAGTGCAGTAAATGGCTGTAAAATAAAAACATTTCAAGTTTTTTTTTTGCATTTCAAATACAACCCAACAAAATGTATGTATAGTCGATTTCAATTAAAATAACATCATAACTTTTAGATTATTTGATTTGTGTCGTTCAATAAATTGTAATTTTGGTTGGCATATTCTCATGCAATTATGCGATTTCGAATCATTTTTCGCGATTATTTTTAGCAATCTCGCCGAGTATTCACCATTTCAATGTCATTTGGAGAATTATTTGAAAATTCACGCCATCCTCAATCCAAAAACACTCCTACAAATTGCACGAGATTTAAAAATAATTCAGATAGAGTATTTTTGTTGATCGTGTCAACCATTACCGGTGATTTGTTTTCAAATTAATTTACACTGAACAAGTTCACAAAATGAACATGTATCAATGAATGTCTGCTCTCGGTCCGCAGCAAATCTTGTACAAATTGGAAAATTTTCATTTGGTTAAATTGATCTAATTGAAATGCTTCGCATATCGGCGATGCACTCAATTGATTCGGCTGCTCCTGCGTGCTGCAGATGCTCGAGTTATGACTTAACTTGGAGTAAATCACAGTCCGAGGTACATCGGTGCACATACATACGTTGCGCGATTCTTCTGGCTTCTATGATCTGAATGCAAGTTCAACTGATTCCGATGTTGTGAGTAATCAATTTGGTTCAATTATTTTTGTAGATTTGTGTTTTCAGTTGTTGATTGCAGTTCAATTGACTTTAACGCCAATTTTACCAAAATATATAACAGTTTCCTAAAACAAAAGCTTAAAATAAGATGGAAATGATTAAAACAAATCTGGTAAAAAAAAACCTTCAATATATTATGTAATATATTCCTATTTAAATTTTGTATTGAAAAAAAAAAATTTTTTTTCTTTATCATTTTAAATACCTACAAGAAAGCGCGTTTGTCTTTACTGGCGGAAAATATAAAATTCTATAGGTAATAGTTTTATTGAACTCTATTTCAAGAATATCTTAAATGTAATTATCGCTTTATGTAGCAAAAAAGAAAAACTTATTTTTTTGGTCTTGACTTAGTTTTCAGTTTTATGTGTAATATTCTAGAAATAAACGTTCTTATTATCTTGCAACGAAACCACTAAATATAATGATTATATTTTTATAATTTAAAATGCTATTAAACTAATTTACATACTCTACTACATTATTATGTTGGGTGAAATGTTTAATGGTCAATAAAACGAAAATTGACGGAAAAATAATGTTGAATTTGTATAGTTCCCTTCAATAGTTCAATCTTATTTTGGTATTTCTCTTGCATTCGAAAAAATCGTTCTGTATCATTTACTTGTAATTAATCTTTTAATCTATATTCTATATATATCTAGGGGAAGAACGCACGGGCTGAATATTTAATAGATCTCAAAGGCATAAACCTCAGTGACGTCGCAGAATTCATTAGGGGAAATATTACATTTACAGCAAAATGTTCATCGGCAAATACATATACATTTCGCATTTCTGTTGGGTTTGATTTTTGCGGTTAATGGCAAACTATACAGTGTTAAAATAAAATCGCAAACGTATAAACTATAAAATATAAAATTGATTTTGTTATAAAAAGTTCAATAATTGGTTTGCATCTGCAGCGGATCTAATAATTCTACTGGAAAGCAGATGGCACCAAAACGTCAATCTCTGCGAGAAGCTTACTTTGAGCTTTTGAACGGTTCAAAGTTCTTAGAAATGCGTTCAACAAATGTGTCTCGTGTGGTCTCGTTCATCGATGTATGATTACGGGATTGATTATTATGAAAAGAAAGGAAAGGTCGTAGATCGATGTATCCATTTCCCATTTCCCATTTATCGGAATAGATTCAACCACATTCAACTTAATCGTTCCGGGGGCGAGTTTTCAGGAGAGATTGCCGGAAGTGGCGAGTGGGAAAAAATAGTCGTTGGAGGTATTTAAATTGTACGTTATGTTCAGCAGCTTCTGGATATTTTTCCAATTCGAAAGAATGTATAGTTCTTAAGTGGAACAGTGCAATACTATAGAAATTTTCGGGACGTGGTAAAAGCATGTGATGGTGCCAGATGGGATCCAGCGAATGCGAAGAGGTAATCACTCCTGAGGGCATGTTTTGGTTCATGGGAACTTTTGAATTCAATTATGTCAAGGATCTTCTGGTCTTCTGAAATACTGAAAGACGTAGGAAAAGTACCAGAGTACAATGATTAACACTTGGATCCTCCTGAGAAATGAGCAAACTTAAAGCAGTCGCGAGTGATTACTTTATTCACAACTCAAACAAGTCACCTCCGAAAGAGGTGCACTGCACAATGCTCGCGACATTATTAAAACCCATTAGGCAATGCCGTTCCACCTGTTTTTCTCTTCATTTTTAGAACTTTTGTTTGAGATTATGTAAATAAAATAAACTCTGAGGTCTTCGGGAGATGTAGACTGGATGCATCAGCAAATAATGATCTATGATGCTTTGCAACGAAAATAGCATTCCGAATGGCGGCAAATTGAGTGCATAAAAGCATTTGTATGTCACAACATATCGTGTGTCATGTTTCAAAAATGTGATTATCCTTTTGTTCTGAATATCCCTTAGCAGCGGCACCTGCACAAGCAAAAGTTCACATAACCTTTGGTCTTCTGGAAAACATCTATGTCAGTTTGTTTTCTTGTTTTTTTTATTTGACTGAAAAATAGTAAACTGGTTTCCAACTCAAGGACATAAAAAAGTGTTTTTGTTTTAAGTAGAATCTTCAATGTTGTTCTAGAAAGGGGATGCTTCATTTGTAGAGCATGGCTGCCAGCTTAACAATTCACAGACGTCTGGGTGTGTGTATTTTTCAGCTCAACATTTAAATAAATATGCATATCTCTAAATCACGACAGTGAAACAGCGGCCCTGAGGGAATAAAGGGATTAATGGAATCTCTTTGCGAAATGAATTTTATTCCTCACACAGTTGAAATATATATAATAATCTATTGAAATGTTCCAAAATTTGATCGAACCTTGCATTTTGGGTAGAGCCGGAATCAAACCATATAGCAAAAACCCAATATTATTTATAAGCAAATATTTTTGTGGAATATTTTTGTGACATCGAGTCACACGACAAGCAAATGACTACTTTTCTTTTGCGGCCGGAATATTTATAAAATTTTGTGTCTCCTTTAGCCCAGGGGTCATTCCATGTCAATTCATCCAGGCCATGACACCCATGTTCTCAGAATTCAATGATTTTTTTTTTATTGATTCCTTATACTGTGCTAATTAACAATATGAATTTATTTTTTTTTATTTCTAATACAGGTCAGGTGAGAATATTGTTCGGTGTTACTCATATCGAAAATTTTTGACATGGTGGGATATAAAAAGTGCTACCTGCCAAACCAATTTTTGTACCAACTTGAAATTGAAATATGTGGTTAAGAACATTATTACACATAACATAAAGAAAAATCAATTAAAAAAAAAATATGGATTTTGAAATATTCAAAAATAACGGTCAATAATTTATCCCTGTCGGCCATTTTGAGCAAAATTTATTTCGGTGTATTTTTTTCTAAAACTCAAAAGTGCTATCTATAAAAGGAGATATAAATTGTTAAAATATAACTATATTTGCAAGAGTAGTGATTTTTTGAAATGTGAAAATTTGTCAAAATTGCCATTTTTCGAGTCCCGTTATAAACTAAACAGAATTTTTTTTTGAAAAACCACCAAATCTAGTTCATACTACTTACGATTATCTTATAAAAAAAAAAATTATAAAATAATCGAAACACATGAAGCCAAACAAATTTTCCAATATTGGTAGAATGTTCTTGGAATGACTTGAAAAAAAAATTTTTTTTTTTAAAAAATTTGTAAAAAAATTGTCAGGCAAAATAACACAGGTTTTCTTTTAGATTCTATAATTCCAAGGCCTATAGAATATTTAAAATATATAAGTAACCTGTTCCCAGCTACGCCTTTTATCGAAAAAAGGGTCTGAAAATTTTAAGTTTAAAATTCCAAAATTTTCAAAAAATCTATAATTTTCTCAAAAGTGCGTTAGGTATATGCTTGTGAATATATTACTATCTTAATCTGTGGGGTCTTCTAAAAATTTTAAGACCAAAATCATTGTCATGCACTCAATACAACGCAAGTTAAAAGGGTTTTTGTGACCCCTTTACTTCGCCGAAAAAAATTTTTGAAACGAAAAAAACGCAAAACTATTTAGCTTCAAAAATTCATAACTCAAAAAGTATTAGAAATAAAAAAAACAAAATTCATATTGCTAATTAGCACACTAGAAAGAATCAATAAAATAAAAATCATTGAATTCTGAGAACATGGGTGTCATTTCGTCTTTTTTTTGGATGAATTGACATGGAATGACCCCCAGGCAAAATAGGAAAAATGTCCAAATTAAATCATGTAGTTCCAATTTTTTGAGAATGTGTAAGGGAAGGACCCCTAACCGTCGTAAAATAAAGTCCCTTCGATTTCCGGGTCCGCGGGGGTTGGCGGGGAGGTTTAGAGGTCCACTTTTTCGGTTTTTCGCTTATAATTAAAAAACGGTACGCCGGAAAGAAAACTTAAGTACCTAATTATTTACTCAACTCAACCCTTTCACAGTTCCATACTGCCAGAACATGATGCGAATTATGCGTTACGAATTGCAACCCTTTGGTTATTTCCAGATCATGAATTTATTTCTTGAACGCACCATTTAAATATGCAAAATATTGGTCATTATATTATATTAGAAAGCAACTAAAAATTAAAAAAACACATGCAGGGTGCTCCGCTAGCAAGTGTTCCAATATGCACCAATGAATTCCATGAAGTGGTTCGATCAACTATTACGATTAGACATTTTGTCGCAAAGCCCCTCCTTCTCCCCTTTTTTACGAGCTAAAACTTTTTCGTCTGTGTACGGACGTGAGCTCCACAAAACGTTATAACGTATGTTCGGAACACGATAGAAGGGGAAAACAAGGTGTCAATGAAAAATACGCATTAGACCTTTCCAACATATGTCGATCTGTTGGCAAATATTCAAACTTAAAATTTTGAATAACTGTGGTTCAAAATTTACATTTTTATACTTCGTCTTTCCTTCATAATAAGGATATATTTTTTAAAAGAAACATGTACCCTTAAGATATCTTCCTAATAAAAAAGGAAACATGATAATATCTTTAGTAGGTATATCAAGAGTTATTAAGATTTTTGTGGAATCATTATTAACATTTTGTGGGCTCAGTGGAAACAGTTACTGCCTGGAATACATTTTGCGGGAACTTTTTTCCAATTAGGTATTCCACTGATTCCCATGCATATATGGGATGAAACTATAATAAAGCGTCAAGAAGTACACAGGAAGTAGCGTCAAAGTAGCGTTGACATAGATGAAAATTGCTCAGTGTTCAACTAATAACATTGAAAAGATAGTCCCCAAATTGTTGGTATCTGCTCCTTCCTTTCTACCAAATGACCGTGATTTTGGGTTGATAGAAATGAAAATAAAAAAAATAAATTACTTGAGATTTTCAAAAAGCTATAACTCAAAAACTATTAGACTTAGCAAGTTCAAACTGAAATCAGTTTCTTCTTTCTTCAGTTTTTAAGCGCCTTTATTTTGATATACAACATGATAATATTAAGAAAATATCAGGTCCAGGCAAAGTTTTCGATTTTTTCCACCTCCCATACTAAGTTTTAGCCCAACTTAAAATTGTGATATGTGTTTTCTAACATTATTATGCATAACATGCATTTAAAATAAAAAATTACAACGCTGCAATGTCTTTACACATGGGTTTATTATTTTTAACTGAATACAGTAACATTGGTAATCCTCCCAGGCAGAATTTATTTTATTTTATAAAAAAGATTTTTCTTTTTTAAAAAACAAAATGTTCATTTTTTAAAAAAAAATGTAACAATTTTTTAATTTTTTTTATTAATTCTTAACTCTTTCGTCAAAATCGACTTCATATTCGATATCCTCACCCTAAAAAACATAAAAATAGATACCCCACATGCCCAAGTTCACAAAAACTTTAAAAATGTGTAATTTTACTCCCCTTTTTCAACCCTAAGACCCCAGGGTGTATTCCGATCGAGCTCCCGAGATTCGGGACACAACTAGGGTCCAAATGTAGCCTATATGCGAAAGAACGATTTTTTTCGATCGTTATTTAAGGTAGATATCGCTGACACGGCGGACGGCGGACAGACATTGCAGTTTTGGACTCTACGCATCTTGAAACGTAAAAGAAAAAAATTTGAGGGGCTGTTATAAAAAATTTTTCCGAACCTATTACAAAGGTGTATTATTCAGAGAATAATAAACCAAAATTATGCATTTTGAGATATTCAAAAATAACGGTTAATTTATCGCTTTCGTCCATTTTACGCAACATAACTTTCTTTGTATTTTTTCCGTAACCGCTTTTCTTTAAAACGAGATATAAATCATTAATATACAATAATATTTACCAAAGCAGTGATTTTTTTATCTGCTAATTGGTCGAAATTTCGTTGTTACCTTTTCGGTTGATCCCTAATTTTACTTACACATTTTACTTACATACATATTTTATTTACTCATTTATACTTAGGTACTGCAGTAATATATTGTGTAAGAAGCAAAGTCTCTACCTCACCAAATAACATTATCGCAACCCGTCACTGCATTTCCCCTGGCACTTTTGTCACCTTTCCAAACAACCAACGTATATTATTATCATCCCCAAAACTCTAATTTACCATTGTTTAACAACAATATTGTTGTTTCATAATAAACTCATTCTCATCCTCATTCTCTCCCACACATGAAAATGAATTTATTTTATACGAGGAATTAATTTTCACAAATATTTTCCACAAATGTGAAACGATATAATTTTAGCAGGTACAACAGAATTGTATTTTACTTTCAGACAAATCTATGAACTCCTTTCCCTCAATTAGATCTTTGAAGTGGCACCATTGGGTTCGATGGTGGCGGCGCGTGATTGTTTTGGGTCCCGCATTCATAAAACATAAAGCACTTTCAGCAGATGGTATTGAAATTCCTCGCACGCGTCTTAAGCGTTGTAAACTTAGTAGACGAATGTAATCCTTTTCAGGTGTTGTAGAAGCAGTTGTTTTACATGAAACACTAGAAATAATATGCAAATATGGTTTTCTTTCAGAATTACAAGGTAGACAGATTTAATTTTCTGATAAGAAAATTGAACATGAATGATGAGTGATGAGGAAACATTTCGGGTTTAACTCATTTAAGTGAAGTTGGAACTTTAAACATTTAATAATATAATATTATGTAATGCGATGTTTTAAACGAAACGATTAAGCACCTATAATTAAACATTGTTAAAATATACTGTGTAGGCATGCATAACATTTTCACAAACAAATAACATAAGCAATCATATTTCAAAAGCACCTTTAATACAAATACAATTTTCCAGTATTTTAATTAATTGAAATTGAAATATTCGAGCTGGAATCGTCCTCGATGAAACAAAAGTAATGTGAAATCCAATCGAACACCAATGAATCAATAATAATTTATTACATCCTGAAAATTTTTCGGGCAGAATTTTTTTTCTTTTTAATAAAAACTCAGAACCTACTATAAAAGCCAGAGATAATGTTGTGTAATTTAGATCGAACTTTATTGTAAAGGATGCTTTTTTAATATACATAGACGAAGTTAATATTGAAGACTGAAATAGCATATAAAAGTAATACATTTTTTCTAGTCATGGACAAGCAGAGATGTGTATAATAAATAAAGAAAAATATTCAATGATTTTTTCATACCGAAAAGTAAATGTTCAGCTCTTAACAAAACTAGCAGATTTCCAACTAGACCAGAAGGGCTAGCAACTGCAATAGATGGTTTAATTTTAAATACAAATCATCATTGATCGATGTTGGAACGCCGAAGCCACGAGCTCGTTAACCACAGTCGAAATAGGAAACAATGGAGGGAAGGAGAAGGTGGAATCCAGGACCCGATTCCGATAACAAAATTAATGCCCAGACTGCTGCTCTCATTCTGGGTGAAGGAGTTGTGGCCCTTTGTTTTACACGAATTGATAAAGACGAATTTATGACATTTACTTTGTGCTTGTAGGATAATCATTTGCACTTATTGTATAGCAAGAGATTAACCCTTGAGGGTGTGGTGAAATTACAATGCTTCACCAAACGTTCTGCAGATATTGTATTCAGGAATTCATTGAATTGGGGTATTTGCAACAGTAAATTCCATAAACAACTATAACTAAACGCTATATAGCATCGAACTGTGTTTTGACTCTTTTTAGTAAATGGAAAAAAAGCAGTTGACTAAATGCAAGAACCAATTTAGTTTTGGAATGTACATTGTTCACTTTATAAGTATGACGAGGAAACTCACGATAGATTAGTAAAAAAACACACAGAATTAGCAAAAACTTCAAATTTTATTGTACTATAATTTCATAACTACTTCACCTCTTCACGGTACGAGAGTTCACAGCAACTGAACTCGCTTCAAAATTTATATAAGTATTCGAGCGAGAGCTCGTGCAATTCAATTACAGTTATTACAGTTATGATTTTCAGAGACTTGTAGAATATCAACAAAATTTCAAAGTTATTTAATTCTTTAGGTTACTGTTTTGCAAGTTACATTGTTAATTCTAAACATTCCGCCCGCCTCGGGTGAAACACGATTGATGTACTTATGGCCGCCGTCCGCCCGCCATGGGCCAATTAATTTGGACTTAGGTGCATAACAGGGGCCGGGTTTGTTCCAGGACCAGCAATAGCAGCAGTATCAATATCTGTATCCCTGGCTTGTGCCTGCACTGGGAGTAAGCATAGCTTTGTGATAGGTCGCTTAAAGACACCGTCCTTGTGTCGCACTGTCACTACACGTACGTGACCATCCTTTCCTGGATGGATGGCGATTATGCGACCCAGCAACCATTTAGAAGGGGGGAGTCGGTCGTCCTTGATCAGTACAAGTTGGCCAATTTGGAGTGATGGCTGCGGTTGAGTCCATTTTCCTCGAACTTGCAAATTATGCAGATAGTCTTTGTACCACCTTTTCCATAGGCTCTCAAACATGTGCTGAACCAGTTGCCAGCGGTTGAGTTGCACGCGCGGAGTATCCAAGATAGTAGGTGATGGGAGAATGGAGAGGACTTCGCCAACCAGAAAGTGACCTGGTGTGATAGCTGCAAGGTCAGTGGGATCATCACTGAGTGCATGTAGCGGACGAGAATTCAGACATGCCTCTACTTGAGTGATCAGAGTCGTCATTTCTTCGACCGATAAGACGTGATCTCCAACAACGCGCTTGAGATGATGTTTGAACGATCGCACTCCAGCTTCCCAAATACCGCCAAAGTGAGGTGCCGCAGGCGGTATGAATTGCCACTCGGTGCCTAGATCCAGTAAAGACCTTAGAAGGGTCGGGTCCTCTCTGAGTACTCTTATATGTGTGGCCAATTGTTTATCGGCAGCAACAAAGTATGTTGCATTATCGCTGTATAGTTTGGAGCATCTGCCGCGTCGACTAATAAAACGTTTGAACGCTGCTATAAATGCATCGGTGGTTAAGTCCATAACCAACTCCAAGTGTATGGCTCGCGTGACAAAGCATATAAAGACTGCGACGTACGTTTTTGTAGCCTTGCAGCCCCTTCGTTTGACCGGAGTAACCAGGAACGGTCCAGCGTAGTCTATGCCAGAGATCGAGAATGGCTTTGCAGGTCGTATTCGATCGGACGGTAGGTTTCCCATTACTTGGGTTGTTGTTTGAGCTCTTTGTCTAGCGCAAGCTATACACTTGTGGACAATTTGGCGAACTTTACTTCTTCCATTAGGTACCCAGTATTTCGATCGAAGATTGTGCAGAGTTAATTGAGTGCCTCCATGGAGAGTGGTGCGATGGGAGTGCTGTATAATCAGCTCCGTAAAGTAGTTATCCTTCGGTAAGAGTATAGGGTGCTTTTCATCATAACTGAGTATCGACTCCTGAAGTCTTCCTCCAACTCGAAGAATTCCTTGTTCATCCAGAAATGGGTTGAGTTTGAGAAGATTACTTACGGAGGGGAGTTGCTTCCGTTGGCTTAAGAGCTGAACTTCAGGAAAACAATCCTGTTGGATTACTTTAGTCCACGTTACCAAAGCTGCATTCGTTTCCCTCAGCTTTAACTCACCAAAGATCCGTTCATTTTTACAGCTAGATGTATTCTTGAAAAATCTCAACAGAAGAGCTGTGATGCGCAACAACCTTAGTAGACTGGAGTAGCGATAGAGTAAGTCACGCTGGGGACCTTTAGGGTTTTGTTGAGAAACCAACGTAGTTAGAGGTCGAAGTTCCTCGTGGATTGCCGGAACGTCCGTATTGTTAGACGATAATGGCCAAGTAGAGGAGTGTTGCTTCAGCCACTGTGGGCCTGACCACCACAACGGGTGATCTTTAAGCTCCTGTGCTGTAATACCACGGCTTATGCAATCCGCGGGATTCTCGACGGATCGTATGTGATGCCAGCTAGCGGTAGGGACTAAAGAGTGTATTTGTGACACACGATTCGCCACGTAGACCTTCCATTTCGACGGATGCTCTTTTAACCACGAAAGGACAATCGTAGAGTCAGTCCAAAGATGTACTGGGACGTCTTCCAATTTGAGATCTTGTTGGAAGTATTGAGCAAGTTCTGCCAATAGAGTAGCCCCGCATAATTCCAAGCGCGGTAATGATAGGGTTTTGATGGGACTAACTCGAGTTTTTGAAGCAATTAAGGAAATCTGCGCATTATTTAGTTCATGAAGGACTCGTAAATATAGAACTGCTCCATATGCTTGTAAAGACGCGTCCGAAAACCCGTGGATCTCCAACCCAATGTGAGATTCGCTTGTCAGTCCAAACCATCGGTCAATGTGAATATTTTTAAGCTGATTTAGATTTTGCTTGATAGTAGACCAACGTTCGCTGAGACTGGCTGGGAGACAGTCATCCCACTCAACTTGAGCTAGCCACAATTGCTGCAGGAAGATTTTAGCATTGATTACCACAGGAGAAAGCCAACCCAGTGGGTCGTATAGACGGCTGATATCTGATAGTACAGTTCTTTTGGTGATGATGGATGATGCAGGTAATGCAACGACGAAACTGAACTGGTCAGTCTGTGGACTCCAATTAACACCCAACGCTTTGATTTGTAGGTCGTTGATGATCTGTATAGACTCTTTTAATTCTTTGTCATTCTCAGGGAGATCAGCGATCAGAGTTGCCTCATTCGACACCCATTTTCGTAAATGAAAGCCACCAAGTGTTAGCATATGACGCAGTTCATCGCGAAGAGTAATTGCCGTATGTCTGTCATATGCTCCGAATAACGCGTCATCAACATAGAAGTGCTCCATAAGGATACGTGATGCGTCGGGATAAGTAGTTTGGTAATCCTTAGAGAGTTGTTGTAGAGTCTTGCATGCAAGATAAGGTGCACTTGCGGTCCCATATGTGACAGTACACAACTGGTAAGCTTGTGCCGGTTCAGAAGGTGAATTTCGCCAAAGTATTCGTTGAAGATTCCTATCCTGCTCATTAAGAAGTATTTGACGAAACATTTTCGCAATGTCAGCTGTGAAGACCCAAGGATATAGACGCCACTTTGTAAGCACAGATGTAACTTTGGTTTGTAGTGTCGGTCCTATATGCAAGATATCGTTCAAGGACAGGCCAGAGGAGGTCTTCTGAGAAGCGTTGAATACCACTCTCAGCTTAGTAGTTGAACTTGTCGGTTTGATCACCGCATGGTGTGGTATATAGTAGCAACCGCACTCTCCTTCATTAGTCAGAACCGGTGTCATATGTTTCAATTCGGAATATTCTAGCATAAAGGCCTTGTATTCCGCACAGAGACGTTCATCGTGCGTGAACTTTTGTTCCATGCGTCGCAGAGCGGCTAATGCCCACGATTTTGATTGTCCTAGCAAAGAAGCTGAATGTTTTAGAGGAAGCCGAACTACGTACCTGCCATCCTTATTTCGATAGTGTGAGTCCTCGAAGTATTTCTCACATTCCTCTTCTTCAGGAGTTTGTATCGATGTTTTCGGCGGTTCTTCTACTTCCCAAAATTTTCTTAAGGAACTGTCTAGATCCGTAAGGGTGAGATGAAAGTTGTTTACATTGCTAGTTTCGCTCGTCGAATCACCTATACTGCCAGATATAATCCACCCCAATGACGTTAATTGACCTACAGGAGCGTCCAGAGGTCCACGTCTGATTTCACCTTGTAAAACTTTAGCATAAAGATCCGCTCCCAAGATTAGATCGATGCGAGAGGGAGTAGCAAAGTCAGGATCGGCCAGTTGCAGATTTGTAATGTGAGGCCAATCGATTTTGCCTATATAAGATGAGGGAATTAATAGCGTAAGAGTAGGCATGACTAGTGAGCGTACTGTATAAGAACAGTTCTTATTGATCGTAGAGATCACCTCATGCTCGACAGAAGACTTGACAATGCCAGAGCTATTTCCACCAATTCCAGTAACCGAAACGCTTATTTTTCGCTTTGGTAATCGAAGAAGGTTAGCGAGATAAGACGTCATGAAGCAGCACTCGGAACCTTGATCCAGCAATGCTCGAACTTGGACAAGACTACCATCACTGGAACGGACAAATACAATGGCAGTAGCAAGTAGAACACTTTGTAGAGCCTGTGGTCGATGAACATGATGTGAGTGTATCTGCCTAGTGTTTTGAGGGTGTAGAGTAGGATCAGCTGCCGTAGAAGAGGTTGCCGATGGTATAGCGGTCTGCGCAGATGAACTGCTCCCTTGTATGCTTATAGACGTTGATTTGTGTAACATCGTATGATGATTATGTTGGCAGATTTGGCATCGTTTATTAGAAGTACAGTTTGCTGTGTTGTGATTTGATTTTAAACAGTTTGAACATAGTTTCTTGTCCAACACGACGCTGAGTCTGGCTTCAATTGATTTTGAACGAAACTGGGGGCAAAATATAATAAAGTGGTTTTGTTGGCAAAGAGCACAACGATTCCACGCAGAATGAAAGCTTTTCGCAGTTACCTTAGATGATTGAGAATGAGCCGGCGGTGTAGCTTTGCCGTAACGAGTACCTGTTGAACCTTTGATGGCATTGAGGGTATGAATCCGACTTTCTAGGAATGATTTTAAGTTCTCAAAAGTAGGAGGCTCGACAGAGGTACAGAGTGATGTCTCCCAATCCTTTCGCGTACAGTTATCCAGTTTGGCAGACAAGAAATAAACAAGCCAATCGTTCCAGGTGTTGACAGGCCGTTTCAAATTTTCGAGTGCGCGTACATGTTGCGTGAAATTGTCGAGAACACGTCGTAGCTCCGATGAAGTTTCTGAGGACATAGCAGTTAAATTAATTAAAGCAGTTAAATTAGAGTTCACCAAGATTCTCAGATTATTGTAACGTTCCGTAAGAATCTGCCAAGCCGCAGCATAATTAGTGTCCGTAACCGCTAAATGTTGCAGAAGTTTCGCTGCTTCGCCTATCACAGAAGATTTGAGGTAGTGCAGTCGTTGTATCGGTGAAAGGGACTCATTGTCGTGAATCAGGGATGTATAAGTATCCCTAAAAGCGGGCCACTCTAAATATGAACCGCTGAACGAGGGAAGACTTATTTTAGGCAGTTTAACCGGCTGTCCCACAGATGTTAGCCGTACAGTAGAGTTTAGCACCGTTTCTTCCGACGGAGGCGGAGGGGATATCACCTGAAACGCTTGCAATTCTTCGGTAAGCCACGTTGCAGCCTCAATATAGGTACATTCAATTTTCGAGAAAATGTCATTAGTGAAGTATTCATGTGTACTTAATTCTTCCGCGGTAACAGAGTCGCAGAATTCATCATGTAAATTCACGTACTGCGACCAATAATTATTGAGTAGTTGCTCACGCGATTTCAGAAACGCTTCTGAACGTTTTTCTTTACCCGTTTTCAATACATTGGTCAAGAATTTTTCTATGCGACTCGCACTAACCGTCAATTTGGCGTTGCCTTTCTCCATGTCTGTATTAAATTACAAGTTTACACTCCGCACTGCAGTCCGAACAACTAAGTCCAATTTATAAATAGCAACTTTCACAGTTAACAGTTTACCGTAAAGTTTTATAAATTTGGCTAGAACTATTGATGTACTTTAAATTTAGTTGAATTTATGAGAATTTGCTTGCATCTGAAGAATGTAAAATCACTAATTGATTAATCACAAGATATCGGCAACATTACATTGATTCGCAGTCGATAACGCGATTTATTCAATTCTCACTGAAAGTCGAACGAGTCCCTTTGTTTGCGATTAACTGTTATAGCGTTTGCATAGGAAAGAATTTCACAACGAATTTTGCACCATGTCTAAGCCAATCACTAATTGTCTAATCAAAGCAAATGCAAAATATGATACCTGATCAACGAATGATTTAGATAACATACAAGTATCCTAAGTTATCTGAAGAATTAGCAGTAACGCAGACGCTTTTAACTGTGCTGCAGATGAGTTTCTCGCTCACTTTGTGGATCCTAGGGGTTAGTTGCTACAGAGCGGGATCCGGCTCGAAGGACCAAAAAAATGTTCACTTTATAAGTATGACGAGGAAACTCACGATAGATTAGTAAAAAAACACACAGAATTAGCAAAAACTTCAAATTTTATTGTACTATAATTTCATAACTACTTCACCTCTTCACGGTACGAGAGTTCACAGCAACTGAACTCGCTTCAAAATTTATATAAGTATTCGAGCGAGAGCTCGTGCAATTCAATTACAGTTATTACAGTTATGATTTTCAGAGACTTGTAGAATATCAACAAAATTTCAAAGTTATTTAATTCTTTAGGTTACTGTTTTGCAAGTTACATTGTTAATTCTAAACATACATCGAACACCGTACATCTGCAAATTGCGCTGCTGGACAACAAATTATAAGAGATGAAAATTAAGAAAACGGCGAAAATAATCGGTTGTCGGTTCTGTAAAAGAAGTAAGAACCAAAATATATGTAGGTAGTGCAAGAACTTTATTTAAAAATTGGCTAACATTTCTATTTTTACAAATAGATAATATTAATTTCACTGATTGGAGAACTAATTCTTCCAGACGGTGTCGTACAGATCCGTACGACGCTGTTGTTGGAGCGGAATTTGCTTCCTTTCCTTTTCCAAAAGGCTGAAATCGAGTTCCTTGACAATGACTTCTTCGTTTTCGGAAGCCTCCGCCATGACCTGGCCCCAAGGATCCACGAGCATTGTGTGTCCGTAGATGACGTAATGGTCAGTCAAGTCCCTGGCGGACATGACTCCGGCGACGAAGAACTGATTGTCGTTGGCCCGGGACCTGAGGACGAGTTCCCAGTGGAGCGGTCCTTGCACTGGACAGAAAGCAGCAGGGAAAATCATGGCCTCCGTACCTAAATAAGCAATTATTCAAAAACTAATTTTGAGTGTGTATGACAGGATTAACCTTGGTTCCTGTAGATTCGGCCGAACTCCGCCACGCGCATGTCGTAGCAGACGCCGACTCCGAACTTTCGTCCTTCGATGTTGACAATAGTGACCTGATTGCCAGGAGTCAGAACATCGGACTCGCGGTACTGAATCTCGTCCATGGTGATGTCGAATAAGTGAACCTATTTGGAACAAATTTATTGCTTACAGACTCCCGTTACAACAACTGGGATACCTTGCGATGTTTCGCGAGAAGGGTGCCTTGGGGCCCGAAGACTGGGCAAGTGTTGTAAATCTTGTTTCCGTCCTTTTCCATCAAGCCGCCCATGAGGTAGATGTTGCACTCCTTGGCCACTTTGGCCATCTGCTGGCAGGCAGGACCTCCAGGAATAACCTCAGCGTGGTCTGCAAATTGTTCGGTCTCGTATGGTCCAGCGAAGCACTCTGGAAGGACCACGACTTTCGGCTTATGCTCGCGTACCACTTGGCGGATCTTCTCCATAGCGTACTTTACATTGTGCTCCTTGTTCTTGGTCTTCAGGAGTTGAAGGAGAGCAATCTTGATCTCTAAATGGGGTTAAAAAGACTAAATTGAGTCAGTTGAGGTATGCAACGCTTTTGAAGTTACTCTGTGCTGGTTGAGCCATGGCAAATGTTCTTCTGTTTGTGTAAAGGACCTACTTCCTCTGTCAGTGCGAAGAGCGACTATGCTGTCCTGCCGAGGTACAGTGCTTTTATACAATTTCCATTACGATAGAAGCTTGCGAAAATAATTTTTTGCTCGTCAAATATTTTTGCTTCATTAAGGAAATCTTCCATTCGTTTAGAGTCTCCGTAGGTCACTGCAACCTGAACCCCGTTTTATTTGTCTCCGATTGTTTTTTTATTAAATCGTATTTTTACTATGTATTGTAAAAAATTTCATATGTGTACTTTATTTTTTCTTTTAGATTGATAAGAAAAGGTGTTTTAACCATCTGTATATCAATGAAATGCCAGGTCAACGGCGCTGACCTGTGTCCGATTATTTTGAAATAATTATGAATATTTCATGTTATCTCAATGCGACCGAATTTTTCCTATAATTAGTAAAAAAAATGTCGCGTGAAGAATATAGAAATTCTTAACCTTGGGGGTAACCGACAAAAGTCCTTATCAACTCTTCCAAATTGTTCTTTTATTATCCGAAACGTTCGAGGAAGAATTTAATTTTAACATTTTGATATTTACCTACTAGAAAAGTATTTTTGTGCGTTTTTGGAATTGTTTAATTTCTGCTATTTTCTGAGGCTTATTATGTTAATGAAAGTAATTTAATTGTGAGCAATCAAGTGATCAATAAATTGTTGTTCTGTATTTTACAGTGGCCTCGTCACTTGCTCCAGCATTGGAGCGATCGCTTCAAGCTCTTTCTTCGTTAATTAATTTCTCCGAATTCTCTCAAAGCTGGTTTTTATTTTGACGCAATTTAAGATTAATATTTAGGTCAAAGGCGGGAAAACGAAAATATTGGGCAAAATGTAATTTTAATAGAACTTTAATTAAATCCCACGTGGTAAATTGTCAGTCTCAAAAAAATGTAAGTAGGTTTCAAAATGGCGGCTATATATATGCCTATGTACGTTTCTGAAGTTCTTGCTTTTAATACGTTGCAACGAAATTCGAACTTTGAATATGTGGAACAGTATTTTATTGCAATTGTTTCAATGTTAACAGCTGTTACTATTGCAAGAGATAGGATTTTCTTATAATCCAGCTAAAATTAAAAACTATTTTTGGACAAAAGTTTTCGCTTATTGTTGTTAAATATCTTTCTTGCTCTAAAGGTAATGAGTATTTGGGTCAGATTAGTACTACCTCTTCGAAGAAATTGTTCTTATTGAAATTTAATTTGATTTATTAATGAAGCCCAGTTCTTAAATAATAAAATTTCGAGTTACAGACACTTAAACGCAAAATAGACACAAACAAAATCAGTAAAAAAAAGTTTTGATTAAAAACAAAGAAGTAATTGAAAAACTAAACCACGATTAATAAACATTGATCAAAAATGAAACAAAAATTAAGTTATCATCTGCTTAACTTATTGATGACTCTCATTTTAAAACTACTATAACTGCAGTTCAGAGGACGAATGTAAAGTTTATTAAGCCAGTGCTGGATCCTGATCACGATTAAATTCTCGTAAATATAGAAAGTAAAACTCTGGGTGGTATAAAAACATCATTGCTACGACTATTAAATGCGGGGCACGTACGTTTTAACGTGAAGCTTATATAGGTAGCCATGTTTTTTATACCTACTCTAAATGTAGGGTATTTTAGTTTTGATTCGAACGTTTGCAATGCTATGAAACAATGGAAAGGGAAAAGAATGACTATATATATTCATGATTGGGAAGTGAAAAGATACCGTTTTATGCATGTCCGTCTGTCTGTTGTCTTTCCCGACGATAACTCGAGAATGCTTCTAACTATAGTATAGTAATTATATATACTATTGTATAGTAATATACAAAAGATGAGCAAAACTGGTGAATTTCTTCCTAGTGTTGCCATATAAAGCTGAATTATTTTTATTCAAAAATGCTGATTTTATTGAATGAATATATTTACATATTAATTTTCGATCGTTGAGTATTGTTCTAAATACGTATTATAATAATTACTAATTAATTATTTGAACGAAACTGTTTTTTACACGTTCTTGATATTTTACCAACAACTTTCCTTTTCAATAATTTAATTTTCTCTTTTCCCGATGCGAAAGCTGTTTTTGCACGGTTTTCTGAGTTTCTGAGTGATGCTCGATTGATTCAAAAACAAAGTTAAGGAAGTCACGAACATTACTTGTGGTAGACTTTCCTTTTTGGAAATCATGTTGATTTACAGATATAGGTAATAACTAATAAGGACTGAAAAGCAATCGACAAAACGATATGAACTAACTTCTCAGACAATCTGGAAAGACAAGGAAAACATTTGCTTCTTTTTAATGATAAGTAAACGAAAATAAGAGAATTCCATAATGAAAACGCTAGTTCAGGATCCAATTCATATTGATACAGTCAAGCGCAACATCTAGATTCTAGACTATAGCCTAGTTTATAACCTTCTCGATCCAGCTTGAAATTCAATCCAGCTTGAAATTTGGCTTGAGTCAAACCTGTTCGGAAGGTGTTTATAGCCTCTTTTCAACCGGGATTGAAGTTGAATCCGGTTTGAAATTTCGATCCTGAAATGAAATGTCAAACTTTGTTTACGCTTTCGTAATTTGGGAAGATAAAAGTTGAAGACTCTTTGTGTTTTAGCTATATTATTCGTAAATTGTTTCAAAAGAGAATGATTCTATTGGAAGATATGAAAAGAAGGCATGTGAATTTTTTGAACATTTTAAAGCGGAGACGTGAACAAAGAAATTTTATTTGTCATTGGGTACGCCTGCAAAGTTTAGTAGATACAAAATTTGTTCTTCAGAATAAATCCTCCACGATCACGAATAAGACAATTAAAGTGTCGCCCACGTTTCTCTTGGGCCCTTCGCCAAGTTAGTCACTTCCTCATCTTTCCAGACCTTTCTTATCTTAAAAGCGCGTTTGTTCTCCATTATTGCCAAGATAACCCTCTGAACTCTCTTTTCGCACATGACAGTTATCAGCTATTTTCATTTCAATCCAATCCCGCCAGGTGTTTATAGCACTTGTAGATGCGGATTGAAACTTTTCAGTCTGGATCAGTCGATCCAGATCGACTCAAGCCAGCTTGAACAGAGGTTATAAACTGGGCTTATGATAAAGAAAATTCAGATATATGCACTAGAATGAAGGCCCGAACTGCTCCACGCAATACATTCAACGAAAGTATATCACTGAAATAAGTGAAACATCTTGCAAACATGACACACATGAACTGCGCATCAGATACAGAGTAATCAACAAGTCAGAGGACGGAAGTGGAATCAACGCAGAATCTGGTTAAGTTCCTGGTTTTATTTAGAAAATCTGACTTATCTTAATATGAAGTCGTAGAACTGTGAATGCAATTTTCTTGGATTATATAATCCAGATGAATAGAATGAACCAATACTCCTTAATTTGCTGGCTTTGTAAATAACATCGACAGTGTTTTCCGGTTTAATTAATTATGAACAACGTTATTTGCTGAAAACAGCACAATTAAATCAACCACCATGACTTCCTGCGTCAGTACGTCATTAACAATAAGTTCAGTTTAGCACTTTGGTATAAATATGATATATGTAATAAAGATTTAAAACTGCGTGGAACAGATCACTTAGAGGTGTATGAAGTACGGGCTGATGGACTCAACCGTTTTGTTTCTGGAGCAGGGGGCCGGGCCGCAGGAGAACTGATAGGCCGCAGGCGGAAAAATCTTATACCCGTCCCTGGTCATGTAAACCTTTTTATGTATATGGCCATCTTTCGTAATATTTGTAGTAACAAGATCAACGTGTTTTTAAAGTCAAGAACATAATTGCATAGATTAATATAGGTAAACTCCATAAAATTCAAAAATAGGCTACTAAACTTACATGATGATATAAAAGCTGTAAACTAAAGACTTAGCTCTAAACTGCAGAATTAGAAGAGTTATAAAGTCGCTACAAATCAGTAAAATCAATAAAATAAAACAGCCAGTTATTGAGTTATATTAAGAACACGTGCAAGATTATTAAACAGATACTCCAACACACTAGGACTAAAACAAATAGAAAGCGAAACTTGCAAACATCAAACATAATATGTTCTCCAACCAGCATGATGAAACTTCCACATCACTAATTGCCTTGGTGAACCGGAACCCGCACATCTAAAAGATAAAGTAGTAATTAATAAAACAAAACAAGTATGCCAAAGTATACCAACATCCAGTAAGCCAGGATGCAACACGCTCCTCCAATTTTAGGTTAAGCCTGAAAATAAAAAATCAAAAAAAGGATTTTAACAGAGGTACAAAACACAGCAAAAACAACGAAACATCATAAAACAAAGCTTTGCACAACAAAAACAATGTACAGACGCAACCAAAAGAAAAGTAATTACCAAAAACATAAACAAACCTGAAACCATAACCACACTAAATATAAGCACAAGGCACAAGTGCACAAAAAATACTCATAAAAGCACAAGGAAACGTCACAGATAACGACAAGACGACGCGAAACGCATAATTTAAACACTAAGCTCATAGCTACGGTTTGGCTAAAAATCGATTTATTATAATTTTTTATTTACCATTAAAATTTGGAGAAGTTCTCGCACATTTGTGGAACCTAAAGAGATACGAAACGAACAATGCTATAATTAAAAAATAGTATTGAGATGAAATGTGAATTATAAAATTCATTGGGGTTCACATAGAATGGAAACTGTACCTAACAATGTGAAGCATAACAAAACAACGCATAACCCACGAAAAAACTGTAACAAATTTCAATAATATACAGACGGCAATGGGATCCACACTCCACAGTACGGAAGACAGTTCTAAATATGTGGAAATTAAGACAAAGATCATTTCACCGTTGGATTCAAAGTATAAAAGGCAGCGCACAAAAAGGATCAATACTTATTTCTGCATGAAAATTCGCTTAAGTTACAGTGGAGTGGATATAGCATTGAAAAGCACCCCAGTGCAGCGGCGCGGCGGTGGAATTCTTATTGCCGTTCCTAGTAACTCGTATTTTTTTTGGCCCCTTCTTGATTTAGCAAATTGTTATTTGGAACTTAGAAAAATTTGTGCTTTGATTTAACCTAATAAATAAATTGAATTTTTCTTGCTTTATGTAAACAAAGTGCCAAATGTTAAATTAAATTACCTATCAGCATTTCATTCTTTTTTTCAAATTATTATTTCGTACTGATTGCCTTTTTGAGATCTTAATTAAATTTTATTTTAATTTTATTTGTTTAAGTATTTATGAAATTTATATATTTTTTTAATGAAAACTAAAGTAAAACACAAATTAAAAGACTTCTATATACTCGTTTCACCCTATTTTTTTCCTACTCTCCAATACCCGTATTTTGGCTTACAAGGCCATTCTCCAAGTCCAAGGAGTACTATATAATACTGTTTCTATTTTCAATGATTTTTGTTTTCCATATGCGTTTCTGTGTATCTTGAAAATCCGCTGAACCAAGTTGGCGAACATACTTAAAAAGTTAAATTAATCGGAAGTCAGTCTTGCCAAAAAAATTAAGAACCAAAATATGTAGGTAATGTAAGAACTTTATTTAAAAATTGGCTAACATTTCTATTTTTACAAATAGTTAATATTAATTTCACTGATTGGAGAACTAATTCTTCCAGACGGTGTCGTACAGATCCGTACGACGCTGTTGTTGGAGCGGAATTTGCTTCCTTTCCTTCTCCAAAAGGCTGAAATCGAGTTCCTTGACAATGACTTCTTCGTTTTCGGAAGCCTCCGCCATGACCTGGCCCCAAGGATCCACGAGCATTGTGTGTCCGTAGATGACGTAATGGTCAGTCAAGTCCCTGGCGGACATGACTCCGGCGACGAAGAACTGATTGTCGTTGGCCCGGGACCTGAGGACGAGTTCCCAGTGGAGCGGTCCTTGCACTGGACAGAAAGCAGCAGGGAAAATCATGGCCTCCGTACCTAAATAAGCAATTATTCAAAAACTCATTTTGAGTGTGTATGAAATGATTAACCTTGGTTCCTGTAGATTCGACCGAACTCCGCCACGCGCATGTCGTAGCAGACGCCGACTCCGAACTTTCGTCCTTCGATGTTGACAATAGTGACCTGATTGCCAGGAGTCAGGACATCGGACTCGCGGTACTGAATCTCGTCCATGGTGATGTCGAATAAGTGAACCTATTTGGAACAAATTTATTGCTTATAGACTCCCGGTACAACAACTGGGATACCTTGCGATGTTTCGCGAGAAGGGTGCCTTGGGGCCCGAAGACTGGGCAAGTGTTGTAAATCTTGTTTCCGTCCTTCTCCATCAAGCCACCCATGAGGTAGATGTTGCACTCCTTGGCTACTTTGGCCATCTGCTGGCAGGCAGGACCTCCAGGAATAACCTCAGCGTGGTCTGCAAATTGTTCGGTCTCGTATGGTCCAGCGAAGCACTCTGGAAGGACCACGACTTTCGGCTTATGCTCGCGTACCACTTGCCGGATCTTCTCCATAGCGTACTTTACATTGTGCTCCTTGTTCTTGGTCTTCAGGAGTTGAAGGAGAGCAATCTTGATCTCTAAATGGGGTTAAAAAGACTAAATTGAGTCAGTTGAGGTATGCAACGCTTTTGAAGTTACTCTGTGCTGGTTGAGACATGGCAAATGTTCTTCTGTTTGTGTAAAGGACCTACTTCCTCTGTCAGTGCGAAGAGCGACTATGCTGTCCTGCCGAGGTACAGTGCTTTTATACAATTTCTATTACGATAGAAGCTTGCGAAAATTATTTTTTGCTCGTCAAATATTTTTGCTTCATTAAGGAAATCTTCCATTCGTTCAGAGTCTCCGCAGGTCACTGCAACCTGAACCCCGTTTTATTTGTCTCCGATTGTCTTTTTATCAAATCGTATTTTTACTATGTATTGTAATAAATTTCATATATTTGCATGAAATTTTTTTTTTTTGAGTGATAAGAAAAGGTGTTTTAATCATCTACAATAATGTTTATGTGAGATCAATGGCGCTGACCTGTGTCCGATTATTATGAAATAAATTTGAAGATTTCGTGTTATCTCACTGCGACCGAATTTTTCCTATAATTAGCAACAAAAAATACCGCGTGAAGAATAAAGAAATTGTTAACCCTAGGGGTAACCGACACAAGTCCTTATCAACTCTTCAAAATTGTTCTTTATTTTATTTGAGATTTATATTTACAATAATATAATATAAAAGTATTTTTGTGCTTTTCTGGAAAAGTTTTTTTTTATTTCCTCAGGCTTACTTTTAATTATTATTTTTGAAGTGGCCAAAACTTTTGAAGAAATTTTGCAGGAAAACTGAAAAACACTTGTAACCAAAAAACTTTAAAATCTTTAATGCATAGTAAGCAGATTCTGTCAAAGTTCCCAGTTCATATGAGAACTTTGTAGTTAACACACCCTGCATTATGTGCAACCAATGACGATTGGAATTTGCATCCCCATCTGGGCACATGAAAATACCATTCTCATTACTGCAACGTATACGGCCAATTAAGCTCGATTCCGGAATCCTTTCAAGTGGGGTAACTCGAATCCTTTGATTTCAAAAACACTATTCCGCCGTGTTATTTGGACTTTATTTCTAAAACACAGAGCATTCTAGTTCTTAGTGACACTGGAAAATCTATCCCAAGTGAAAATAGGGAAACTTCTACAGGATTGCAAAGTTTTGCGAAACGCAATTAAATGTTTTCAAACGCCAAGGGAAATTAGGCAATTTCCTTCTTCCAATTAGTTTTGTCAAAGTTTCCATTTAATTTTACGAAATAAAAACTCTTTCATCAACTAGGAAATTTTCAGATGTTTTTTTCTCCTTTTTTTCCCTCAATATATAATATTATAGTCATGTAGATATAAAATGTGTATGTGTACAAGGAGGATACAGAAATTTTATCCGTTTCCCCATGGAGCAATTTTTCTTTGCTCGAACGATTATTTTTGCGATTAGGTTCACAAAACGACAGCAATTCTCAAAAAATTTGAATGTTTGTTTGCGATTGGTTTTTGTAAATATACAGAGAAAAATGAAAATATAATATTACTAGCCACCGAACCAACCTTTTTTTACGTAACCACAAGATTTGAACAAAGTGCACGTTGTTCTATTTTTATGTCAACCGAGAGTTATTTATGCTCAAGTCCGATGTTCAGTGCTATACGGTAAGTTAAAATCGATGGGAATCTTCATAGAAAAATGATGTTGCTTCTCAGCGGAGGGTGGGGGAGGTAGGCATTTAAGCAACCTGGAATTGAAACGAGTGGAATCAATACACCTGTTGTTCATGTCCAGTCTCCACTGACGTGGTCATCCGTTCAAAGGACTCAAGCTGTAGAAATTTGTTGAATGCAATGCATTTCAATAAAATGAAATATTATAAAAGTATATTCATGTTTTTAATGGTATTACTTTGCATTATTTGTTACGAAACCCAACTCAAGCAAATCATACGTGGTTGATGGAAATTCAGCTCCGTCCCTGAAAATTGCATCTCACCTTCCCAAAAAATTGATCAATAAAACTGTTAATTGCATTTTGAATTTAGGTCACAAAGTTTTCGCACAATTTTACTATAAATAGTTAAATCCCGATATTCCTGCTCACAAATTTTCACTGCAGTATTTTTCACGCCCACCCTGAATGTCCTTCCAGATGTACTCACAGTGGGCGCCCAAGTTTAATGCAATTCTCGTGATATATCGGACACTAAATAATAGAAATCAGTTGTTCTTTTTGTTGTTGCTTCATATAAAACCGCAATTCCCTTTATCCCTGATAACAGGATTTTGTAACAATTCCCTAGTCAATGACGTCCGAAAATCCATTCAGGCGGATACAATGGACACCCCTAAAAATATTATCATCCACAGTGCATCGAAAGTTCAAGAGAAAATTTTCGATGCAGATTTATTTAAGCGTGAAATGCAACCCTTTCGGGTTTGAGGGCAGACACTAAATGCAAAGAGCTATCTGTAGTTGCGTAGGGGGAGAAATTGAATTTTTGGTGCAATTTGGTAGAGACTTGGTGGGAATTTTAAAACCTTGGAAAAGTCTTTCGGGATGAATTTAGAAATTGTGAAAGTTACAATTGCAGCGAAACTTACGAAAAAATAGAGTTGTATTTCTTTCACTCTACGAGAAATTGTTTTTGCCAGATTTCCACAGTCGTTATATATTTTTAGAAAAAACAAAACTTCTGAATGAAGTTTTAATTAAACTTGATTTCAAGCTAAATATTGACTAAAGCTTCAATTAACTTTCATTTCTTTTTAAAATATTCCACGGCAGAATTTCAATATTTCTTATTTTTCATTTCAGGTAAAATTCTATATAACCGTTAATTAATTTCAACAACTACTTTATGGTAAGATTTTTAATATACCGTAAAATGAATACATAAATAACATTTCCAATAAAACATGACCTTGGCCTTTTAATGAAAATAAATAACGAAAAGATTTTTCGTCACCGAAGTGCTTTCTTGAAAGCAAACAGATTAATTCTTTGTGAAATATAATTAATATCATATTTATTTCAAAGAACATGAGGAACATTCAATAAATTAATTATCAGAAACAATCAACCCTGAAACTGAATTTCCGTTCGCCAAACGAACACAGATTAATAAAAAAACAACATGAGCGATCTCGTTACTTGTGAACCTCCCTTCCGTTATTATTTTCAATTTAAGTAGAATTTAATTAGAGATGTCGCAGGATACGTGATGTCGCTATCATATTGGCATATTTCTTTCTACATCTCCCACATGCCACGTATCCTTATTTCGGAAGCCCAGCTTATCATTTTTGAGCAACATTTCCCTTTGATGAGCGCCTAACGACCCCAAAAATAACAGAAGACGAGGGTAACAAGATGTCACCCAGTGGTACCCCATTATGCTGTATGAACATTAATTAAATCTCGTCGAATTAAGGGCATGTTGCACGTAGACCAAGGCACATTGTGTTAGCAACTATTAATTATAACAAATCTATCTCGAGTGTAAAATTTTCTGAATAGAAAATTTATGCCACGTTGAGACTGAAGGAACCCCATGAGGGGGTGATTGTTTACTTATTCATGCATTGACGGAGTTTATCTACTGTACCTACCTAACCTTTCCCACACCAAATCCTCGATGGGGCTTAGTCAATCATTCATGAAGGTACAAACTGCCTGTGATGGGGAGGGGGTAGAAGCGAGGTTATTGATTACCCGTAAGACTTTTTTTTATATTTGATTTCATTTAACGTGTTCGCAACAAATTCACTGTGACAGTTACTAGGACCGGGAGCGGAAACAGTCGGGTATCACAGGGCGGAAATTTTGTTCACCAACCCAATGGCGAACTATAACGAAAACATAATCATTAGTGTCTACGGAACGGGGGCGCGTTAACGAACCCTTTCGGTTAGCAACTCACTCATTTTGTTGTTTGTCTTATTTATTTTTTATTGTGACGATTCATCAGAAACGAATAACCACCCCCAAGAGAGGTAGTTCCGATTCAAGGTCATTCGCGAGGTTTCCTTTCACGACGTTCACATTGGGAACAATTTTCCCACGAACTTAGTTTCCGATCTGGGCTTAAGCGTGGCCACGGCGAACTCCGTCTGCTCAGCACTCAGCAGATTAGCATAATTTTATCGCAGGTCGTTACGATAAAAACCAAGTGCGAAGGAAAAAGATGGTGTGAAAATGGCAAACCATTTAGAGAAAGAATAAAGTAAAATAACCCCAGATATCATGGGGGTTGGTTCCAGCCTCGATGCTGCTGATTCAATGTGTTGGAAAGGTTTTCTTTAGCCAAGAGTTTCGTGTGTTAGTTGCGAGTGGTGGCTCCATTGTTAATTGAAGTCCCTGCATATCAGTGCTCATGTCAAGACCAGGGGGTTCCCCATGTTGCCGTAAAGCGATTAATTTCTTCATTCTTTCATCCGGAGGGGTTTCCCGCCAGCGTTCGTTTCACGTTTGTTTGAACATTGTCACTGTAGATACCTGAACATGAACTGAACATCCATTCCAGTATGGATAACGCTCATATAAGGTTTAGTTTTCACACTGTTTACCAACCTGCATCTCGTTTTTGTGTTGTTCATCCTTTCAAAAAAATCACTATTGATGTCCATATCCCAGTTATGTTGCCTCCTGCTTCAAAGAGCCTTTCAACAATTTCACCTTTCCGCCCTCCAGCAGCACCCCTGATCCTACAAGGTTTTCCGGCTGTGTCGTCTAAAGCTCCATCCTCATCAGTTAGTTACGATTTTTTCCTGGGAACGTGCGGGTCTTGTTTTTGGTGTTGAACGTGAGCTTTATATCGGTTCCGAAAGTCAGTTCATCATACGGCTTATCCAGAAAGTCCAACAGGACTCAATAATTTTATACTCTTGATTTTCGATTACCATTTATCGGTTGGAAGCCGTTCGATTGGATTCCAAGTTAAGAACGGTTCAGTGTCAGTTACCGAGTTTATCTCGTGTGGTTACTGCTGGTCTTGCGTGGTCGAACACTTCACAGAGATAATGCTTTACTTAGGAAATTTTAGTTGAACGGTTTTTGGTGCCGTCTAATTTGAAATTCTGTATTCATTGCGCCATTTTCTCTGTATCCTTTGTGAATAATGTTAGTACAAATGAAAAATTGAATTAAATTTACGTGTATTTTGTTGATTATCCAAAAATAGAGCTCGCCCAATATTTCAATTAGTAATTTTCGATTTTATTGACTGTCCTGATGAATGTGGATTTAATTGGAAGCAGTTAACATTGGAATCGGGAATATTAAAACTGATTAGGTCAGCAAAGAGTTATAATAATTGAATTGGAACGTCACGTGTTTTATATCGTTTTTCTGCAGTGAAAAACATTTCAACTAATTAATTTAAATTCAATTTCCATTTTAATTTCTCTTTCCTGAAAAGCGAAATGTCGTCAAACATTCATGTAATATTTATTTATTTAATTGACTCAATATAAGTTTTCATTAACAGATCATATCTTGTAATTTACTATTTTAAATATTTTTATTTGGGTACCTCATATTATTTTAGGGAAAAATGTTACTGAATCACAAAACATAATTAACATTTCACTTCCGTTTGATTTGTTTTGTGCTAGGTATTAAATTAAGTTCTTCATTTTATTCTTAATGTAATTTTTTTTATTGTTTTCATTTGGATAAATTAGTTTAATTCTTTATTTCTAATTACACTGTTTCATATTAATTTGCTTTCATTTGCTACATATTATAACTTAAAAAAAAATTTATTATTTTGACACGAAAATTAAATTTTCAATGTTTTGAACTCTTCACATAACGTTTATATTTTGAAAACATAACTCTAACCAAGGAATATTAAACTACAATTTCATACAATTTACCTCGTTTTTTAGGTAGATTTCGCAGAAAAATTTACTTATTATTTGATTATTATGAAAATCAACATTATTTTACAACGGCAAAATGTACTTAGTAGGTATAAAAAGTTGCAATACAGATGGTTTACAAAGCAAAAGAAAGGATAAGGATTCGACAGAAAGCCATTCCTGCGAAAGTGCAAAGTGTAAAAATTTCAGTAAGAAAGCGTTCAAAATTCTTTAAATAAAATCTCAATGACGCGAAGACTTTTTAGATTCTTCTTGATGTGGTTTATATCTATACCTACAGATTTATGTAAATCCTCTGGCGTAAATATGTCCTTTTTTGTTGAGAAAAATTTCCGGTTTAGATTGAACCTTTCAAAAGGCTTCTTCAAAAGAATATGTTTAAGAATTTAACCGTGCTTTTGCAAAAAAAAGTTTTGAATTTTTTTTTTGAAAATGGAAATCGTGTTTATTAAAAGGACAAATTCTAAAAGTGAAAAATTGAATTGCCGCTGAGGATTAAATATCTTATCCGACCAGTTTAAAATACATATCTGCAGAATTGCTGGTATCAGATTTCTCATCCTGAGGATATCTTACTTCTTAAAGGATACGTTTACATAAGAAGCTTGAGACACTGTAAAAAGGATACGTTTCGACTCACTAAAAGTTGCAAATTCCATTACCACCCACACGTCCTTCAGTCAGTGTTCAAGTTCACTCCACTTCTTCCTTGTGTCTTGCTGTTTTTGTTAACTGTTTCCTTTAGTCCTCCATTCCATTCTTCCTACCCCTTCGCCTGGAAGCTTCCAATTTGTGCGAGGTGTTCTCAACGACACACACACATTCTATTTATTTATTCGTGAGGATGAATTAAAGTACTTTGTTTATGTCCAGAATCTATTTGTTCTGAAATTGTATTTTTATTGCAATTGCAATCACGGGAAATTTCCAATTTTCAAATCGTTCTAGGTTGATTTCCCATCAGTTTCTGGATTCAGGATGTCACTAAAAATTTTCACAAACGTATTTTTTAATTACAATCGATTTTCGAAAGCAAAATTCTGGCCAAGAAAACTGAACTAAAACAGTTTTCTACTTCTAAATTCTTTCTCAATACACAATTAAAATGAATTAACAAAATATCCATAATGCTATTAACGTTAAACAGCTTAACATTTAGGTACTTTGGAAATTGCCTACATTAAAGCGATATTGCTGTAAAGCAATATTTTAAGCACTAGTAAATTAATTATAAACTCCTTCAAAACGCAATACACCTTGGTAAAATCCTGTTAACCCCGAATTTATCAATACACTGAAACCACAAGAACTTTAATGTTTGTGCCACAGAAACGGAGGTGAATTGATGCCGTAAGCTCCAAGCAAAAGACGGATTGAGTTTGAAGTAATTTAATTATGTAAATAAAGTATTGATTTAATTACTTGATTGCAAAGTTCGATCCAAAAAATATTTGCAATTTTGATATTGTAAAAACCAGCAATTAATTGTGGTTTTTGTATATTTCTTGTTTTATGTTTATTCAAAGTTTGTTTAAGGGAGTAAATGGCGCAAATATATTGTGTTCAGAGGACGGATGTCCTGGAATCAATAAAATAATTCAGTTAATCCAAACTTTTATTAAATTTTCTAATAATAGACAGAAATACAAAACATATTTACACAAAAATCAAAAATGTAAGCGCCATTTTTTTTTTATTAAATATTTAAGTCAAAAAAGTTACTTTGAAAGAACATCCTTGAATATTTAAAGGCGGACAGAAACTTGCTCCTTGATATCAATAGGCACATTAACGGTTCTATGTCAATATAAACTTTAGCACTTACTGTTTATTATAATATCAAAATTTCAAAAATAAAACTTTTCCATTAGAAAGGGTTGAACAGATTCAGGACATTCAAATTACGAATAGAATGAATGCAGGGTTTGTATAACATCTGAAACATTTCTGTACAATACATCAACACTTTTGTAAGAAAGGTCAAAAAGTGAAAAGCTCCAGAACAGTTGAGTTCATAAACTTTTTTTTAAGTGGAAGGTGAATTAATGGTAAATTAAAAGGGTGCAATTAGAACTTTATATATTCAGAGAAATTTCTACAATATGCGCTCATTAAAACAAAGTTTTTTAAGTGAACTATAGCATAACTGCATCAACTGAACAAAAAGTTCTAAAGCTCCTTGTTATTAAATTTAACATTAATAATTTTCAAATAGTTTAAATGATATAATCAATACGCGTTTTTGTTGTAGGTACCTGATCCACGGAAAACTTGCAAATTTTTGTTTAACTTACTCACGAATTCGTTCGTTCAATTTTCCATTTAATTTGGCGCGAATTAAAATTAAACGGAAACATTTTCAAATGAAGCTTATATTATTGCATTAATTATTGTAATTTTCCGACGAATTTAGTATTACTTTTTTGCGAAGTAAATGCTTTTTCCAAATCAAAAGCGAACAATTTCCATGGATCATGCAATTCATTCGGAATCACTAAATTTTACATTAACGACGGAATGCATTTTCAATTGCATTTGCAATTCCATTTACACACGAACACAGAACAACTGCAGATGGATTCTGAAAAGCGCAGGACTCCATGCCAGATGAATATGCAAATCACCCCAAAAAGTTAGATCGGCTCTCCCACTTAATTTTTACATGCTATTTTTAAACCCTTTTAGAGAAATTGAAAATCTTTGTAATTTAATGATCGAGTTTCATAAGCAACGTCATTTTGTACTGTTGAAAACTTTAAGGAATTGAAAGAGTTAAAGACATTCTTTTAAGCTCATATTAGATATTAATTAGGCTATTTAGATCCAAAACATAAGTTACCCTGAAAAGCACAAAAAATAATTTCAAGTGGCTCTAATACTTTGAAAATGGTTTTGTCATAATTAATATCTAATAATAAACGAAAAGGATTAATATACAATACAAAATACTGGACTTAAGGATTCCTTTTAACTTAAATATAAAACGATACAGTTTTGCTTAATCAATTCAGAAATTTTTAATGTTACTGTATTTCAAGAGTTTTCTTTTGTACAAAATATCCACGTTAATTTTAACAAACTTATTAAATTTTTAACGTTCAAAACTGCCCTCGAATTGCATAAAACTAAAATTACGAAATAATAATACTTGGAAAACATTAGATGCTCTAATTCATTCAAAAAGGGCATTTCAGAGACCTTAGAAGTTCCACACTTTTCGAATATATAGATTAAGTTAATATGAGAAATTCAGCGAAACTTTATGCTATTTGTAAATTGAATTTCCTTTCCAGGATATGAATGCCACCGAAACTCCTTTCCGAGAGCAATACACCTGGATTCACTTTAACTGCGTGTAACAAAGTTTTACGGAGCGGAGGGTTCATAGTTGCTACAGGGGTCGTAGTTGTACATCTACCCTTACGAGCTTACGGCACAAGTATTCATTTCAAGGACTTGTTTAGTTGCTAGTACTTAGAGCAATTGTTATACGAAAAAAGAGTTTGTTTTATTGTTAGCGAAATTTCTATGATGCTTGTAAATGGAAACATTTTACAGTGGAACTATTTGAAAGTTACAACATTTGCATTAAATATAATGTAATTTGCAGACATTTTCGCAGTGTGGAAGAGTAAAAGAGTAAAAGTTCTGTTGGAAAGCGAAGTTAAGGATTAATACTTATTATAATATTTCAGGAAAGAAAATTGGAATTTTCTGTATGAAACCCAATCTTAAATAGCAACACTGACAAACAGTTGCCCGAGTACCGGTGGAGAGGAGGAGCTGATGTAAGATTTTGGTGTTTATATGAAAATCAGTTGGGATAAGTTCATATCACTATAAAAAAAAATACCTTTCGGCAGGCCTACAGGCTGAGGCAGATTTCGAAGTTTTTTTTATTGCATTTATTAGGGTAATTTATTTCAAAATCGAGAAACTAGTTATAGATTTATAAACTACTCATCAAGAGCTTTTCAACGATACCCAACAAGACGTGGTTTAGAAAAATTCGAATATCCGCCCCCACCCCCATTCGTACCCCACCAAACCATAATTCGTTGGTGTCATCGTTAATCTCAGAGAGTGTACTCTAATTTATGCAAGTAGTTTCTATCTAAACTTCATAGGGGCCGAGATATATTTTTTTTTTAATTTTAACCCCCTCCCGGCCTCCCCGGCCACCCCCTTGGGGCGATTTTAATCATTAACGAACTTAAACATTAAAAAGTAAGTCACAAACGTCAGCATTAAGGCAATACAACATTTTTTCATGGTTTTTCGTTTTATGCCTCCCTGAGTACGAAACCACCCCCCGTTCGAAAGTTTTTATATATATTATATACAGGGTGTCCCGTAAATCAACGCCAAGCTTCACTTTTTTTTTTTATGTAACCCTGACAACCCCTTCTGTAAAGTGCAGTCTAAAATTAAAACACAAGTGCCTCAATTTTAAAGAAAATATCACTTTTATTAAGTGAAGATAAGTAGAGAGATTTAGTCACAGTACTTAAAAGATCATCACAGGGTAGCCATTTTCTCGATTTTCCTTTGAATCGTTATAATTTGAAAAATACATGACCTAATTTTTTTTTTTATTTTTCTGATAACTGTCACCCCTTTTACTTTTGGATATCATTGTTAAGATTTAAGTAAAAAAAAGGATTTTTCAAAAAATTCAAACAGAAGTTACCCCTGATTAAGTCCGCAACTTTGTTTCTGACCAAGTCACTTGTATGGGGAACCAAGTCGCTTGATACCAAAGTAGTGTGCAAATGGTATAGAAGGGAAAAAAAGCCGATAGTGTGGAGCAAACTCTGATATCGCTTCATAATTCTTCAAATGTTTCACAACATAAAAAAAAATGTTAATAATAATCATTAAAAAACAGATTTCGCCAATCGTGGTAATTTAATACTTTTACGATTGGTTGCATGATAACATATTAAAATGTCTGCCTTTAAGTTGTATAATAATTTCTGAACTAAAAATTAACACACCTTACATGAAAATAAGTAAAAAACTTACACATATTTTTCTGGAAATAGCGATTGCATAACTTTTTACAATAAGCAAACCGAACAGCTGCAGTTGCAAAAAATCATTTCAGCTTTTACCTCAGTCCCAAAAAATTCTTCATGAAAATACGTTCCAACAAAGTTTCTATCTCTTTATTGCACAAAATTAAAATTTGTTTTGTCTCTTTGGTTATTTCTTATCTTTCTGATTTTTAAAGCAGTTAAAAACACTCGCATTATGTGCTAATTACAAACTAATTGAAATATATTCTAGGCCGTATTTTTTGTTTATCTTTTGTAATTTGTGAGTGAAAGAGTGAATTTACTTCGTAAATGTTTTTGTATTGTTTTGCTTAAATGACAGCGTGTCGATTATGATTGTTTTAATTACTTCAAAGTAGCCTTTTCTGCGACATTCTTCTGAATATGTACAGAGAAACAATTCAATTTGTATTCAACCAGCAAACATTCCCAATTCCAGAAATGAGTAAATCTGCAGTAAATCCTCGAAAAGCACATCATTAAACGATGAAAGACTTTTCAAATTCCAAAATGTCACTGAGAAATGCATTAAAAATACAAAATAACAGAGAGGATACGAAAAGAAAAGAAAACACTGAACTTTTTGTAACTTAAATCCTCGTTCAACAATGCTTTTCCCGGAAAAACCGAGCCAAGATGGTTAAACAAAATGGAAATTCTTCGTCGTTCAAACTACAAAAAGAAAAGTTAAGTAATGCAAATATCTACGTTGACATTGCAATTCTGGAGATGTTTCTGAAATATGGAAAGGATATTTAGTGCTGCCAGCGCTCAGGACTTTGTTTGAATAACTTAGCACGAATTGGTTATGCAAATCAGCTCAAGAGATGCACATTTCAAATCCATCAAATTTGTGCAATTAATGCAAAAACTAATAATCAACAATCAAATCCGAACATTCAATGAATTTACCGGGGGTGTTAATGGATTCTGTGTTCCACATTTGGAGCGACCAAACACTATATAATTTCAGGGAAAATCAATTAACAATTTTACCCTAAACGAGCCAAAGGCTGCTTATTTTGAATAGTGCCCTTTAAATCACGGGCCATTTGTAATTAGAGCTAAATTAAATTTTCTCTTTACCCAATTCATTTTAATTTTGAGAGTGGTTGGACATGGGCCTTTGAGAGGTGCACAGATTGCGCTAAAGGACCACTTTCCAGTGTACTGCAGTTAGGAGCACTCAAAATGAGCTAATGGACTTTCAAACGGCTGCGGTCCGAATTAATTGACTTAGGTTTTGGCCCCGCAAATATCGGCAGAGGAACTGCATTTAGCTTTAATTTTTGTGCAAGTTTTTGCTTTTTTATTTCACTGCAACTTTCAGTAAATTGTTAAATTTTGCTTCCGGTTCAGAGGTGATCATGTTTTGGTTCTTTTGAAACCTTTTTACCTCTCCCAATTTCGAACCTCTTTTTTAATTCACAAAACATGCAGAGATATCAATCAAAAAAGTTTCGTATTGATTGAGCAGTTACCAAAATATAATTGAATCCAATTAAAACATTTTGTTTAAACAATAGAGCATAAATTCTAAATTTCGTTCAGGAAAAGTTCTCCAAACAATGCCTCTCCATATCAATGTTCAAAAAATTTACATCAAATCGATAAAAATTGATTGGGCTTGCAATATCCTTCGAAATTCGGTTCGCTTTCACGATCCTTGCTCGAGGAGGCCAAGAGCTACACGGATATCCTCCGTTGAGCATTGCCACGAATTGAAATGAGTAAAACTTCAGCAAAGGATGCCAAAAGACAAAAACACTCTCAAATCTTCCATTTAATCAACATCGATAAATTCTCTGTTTGCAATTTCATCGTAACTGGAAAATCACAGTGTAATAAAAGGACGATCCAATTCCAGTTTCAAATGAATTTTATCGCATTGAATAAATTTTCTTAGATAAAGCACAAATATATTCAAATTACAATGATCCTGATATTTTGAATACTTACATCAAATGTCATTTAATATTGAAATGTCATCTGCAGAAATTATTTCGACCAATTTATTAATGTTGATTATTGAAGAAAATTTAACTGAAAAGTGAAAAATGATTTTGCAATTTGTCCGTGTCTCTTCCATGACTAGAAGTAATTGATTTGATTTTGTGTTCAGATTTGAAATTTTGTGAAAGTGCCAAATAAAAATTAATCGTGTGCCAAACAGTATTACAACAGCGAGGATATGGGGACGAGGAAACCGGAGGAAATTGAAATGGATGTTTACGAGACAGATGAAGGTTTGTACGTCAACAATTGACAGATTTTATTTTGAATAAGTGTGAAATTTGTGTGGAAAATTTATATAATAAATTTCCACTTAATATTCCAACACACTGAAAAATCTTTTTCCAGTTCAGTTACTCATGTCAAAACAAATTTCCCAACCAAATATCTATCAACTTCGTCCTGATGAGATTCGAAATTACGGGGAATAATCTCGCAATTTCGTTTTGCAAAGTTTAACATAAAACCGCAGTAAAGTTTACCTTAGCCAATCCTGTGCACGTGAAAAATAAATATTCACGGTATCCAGATTTTCCCAACAGCTTCATAACCATCACTTGTTTACATCTATTTTCTACCTATGCCCGACTGTTATCCTGCAAATCCTATTGAGATTCTCTTCGTAGAATAACCCTGGATCATTTTCTGCACAAAAAAGGGTTCATTTGGGTAAACCTAAACGAAAGTAACGCGCCTGAACTTCAATATATCACACACTTGGACCACATGGGTGTGTTAATTTCGTCGTTAAGTTTGACTGAGGAGAAAGGATATTGGATAGGATGTGTTATTGCTCGAACACCTTGTTACGTGACCTTCAAAGGTTACAGGGTTTCAGGCGAAAGTTTACTCCTCACTCCTTCAATATCACTCCTTCCATTAGTAAACGAATTCAATGGCTCCTGATTTTTCCGAATGATAACTACCGAAGCGTGCTGCCGAACTCGGGTATTCATCAGCAAATCTTGTCCTTTTATTTTTATTCTTGCACGAATCGGTTTACCCTATATCAACGCACAATGTAATAAAATAAGGTTTAGAAATTGGACATATGAATAATTTAACAGTCGAGTCAATTGAAACCGGGAAGGAGCAGGATGAACCCCTCAGCCACATGGACCGGCATATACAATCAAATTTTTATTGTTGTACGTTTTATATTAATGCCATTCCTCTAGAATCATTTTTTTATCCTGTTAAGACTAAATATGATTGATAGAAACAATCCTCCATAGTTAACCTTTATGCAAAAACAATAATTGTTTTTGTGTTTGTAGAGCTATAATACATATATTTTCTCTCATTTTCAAGAGAGACCTATTTAACGTTGTGCTTGTGCCTCCATTGAAAGAAATGCGATTCACGGATAAACAATTTTTTTACTCTGTTCTGCATTTCTTATAAGAATCATTTGTAATTTAATTGTTTAATTGTTTCAAATATTCTATTTTCAGGTAAGATGATAAGAACTTTGAGAACGAACCCTGAATGTCATAAAATGTTTGTAAGTAAATCTTTCGTTATTTTTTACTAGCAAATACCCTGCGTGCGTTGCTACGCTTTCTGTTTGAAAATATATTATTCTTATTATTTACTTAGTGTTGCATCTAAAAAGGACCGTTTGTAATTATTCACTGTTCTATTGTGTAAAGGTACACTATCTGTATATTTTGCAAAAAACCAACCTTGACTGGAAAAAATTACTCCGAAATGCGATGTATATATATATATAAGTATATTATATAGAACCGCTTCCCGTAGGTCGGGTTACAACAATACTTCGTTAGTTATTTTTCAGCTAAGGGTGGTTCTCTTCGGGGCGGTTGAATTAGGAAAGTGTTGCTCGTTAGTCGTTCTCAATGTGCTTTATCTAAAGGTACCAGAATAATTGCTCTAAGTTACAACTCCTAGAAGTTATAAAAAAGTAGGGATACCCTTTCATCTCCTAGTTTCCACCTTTGTGTGTGAAATTTCCAAAAAATCCTGATACACGTGTTCCTTAATTTCTAACTAAAGGCCAAATAACAATTTTTTGATTTTTTTTACTTCAAAAATTGCGTGTTTTTCATAGAAACTTTCATCCCTTGTTTTACCCCCTTGGGGGTATCGATCTCCACCAAACTTCACACGATTCAACTCGAGACTATGCTACAAAAAAACCACATCCTCTTTTATAATGAAGCATATCAACTTAAGCATATCAACTTAATCAAAAACTTTTTAGAACTCAGCTTTTAAAAGTGTATATTCTTCTACCGAAAGAAGGGATTGTAATTTGTACTAAATGTCCATACAATATGTATCTAATAAATGTATGACTCAATACTCACTTGATTTAATATGAATTCCTAGAAGCTAAATTGTGCCCATAAAATAACCCCAAAACAATCCGAATATGAGAAGAGAAATGTTCCATGAATTGCATCAACCTGTCACACATCCTGATTAAATAAAAGATCATGGTTAAAGTTTTCGCTGGAGATGTAGCCTTCAGAAACCGCAACTCACTTTCATCTTTTTTATGTTTAATTACGAATGAAATTCATTTAACTTCTCACTGTGAAAAGAAAGCTCGTCCTTGTCCTTCTAAATTAAATCAGCAGAGAATGGATGTGCCCGAAAGCGAACGCTTTTAATAGATCCGAACATCATATACAGCAGAAACGGGTGGAGTCATCGTGTCAAAAGAAATATGTCACCACAATTGCTTGAAGATTTTCTGTGCATTTGAACCAAGTCAAGGATGCACAAAGCAGAATCATCTTGACGTAGAGAGCTGTCATTGTGCTTGACATAACAACATTTCTATATGGTCAGAGAAGCAGCATCTTTTCCATTTCGTACTCTAATGCGATTCAGATAGATTTCCAATCGATCTCATTCGCCAAAAAACCCCATAAATCAATTGAGTGACGTTGAAATCAACGTGTGGTACTACATTTGAACGAACTTGTTCAACATGTTGAATTGTTGACGCCGGAATGGAATCGCAATTCTCGAGCTCGGATGCGGTCGAATTGATTCGTATTTCACTGCGGGTGATGTAACGCGGTTTAAATTATATCAGATCTGAAGGATCTCCCCGGACAAGGGATAATGAAATTGAATCCACCTTTAGCCAGAACAAAGGACTTATTCAATTCTGTTAAAATGTGGCAATGCAGTCTGCCAGTGGAGGCAACACCCGGAACCTGATTGAACTGAAACTGTTTCTGCTATTTGAAAATACTTGCCAAACTATTGACTGTCTGGAAATCATTTCAAAAAGGACTGGAATCAACGACATCCTGGATCCGGTTGGCAAAATAAATCCCAAGACGAACGAAAACTGGCGCAACTGAGTTGTCAACCTTTTGACAAATATGCCGCCTCGAACGAGACTCGAACTCAATTAAACACACTTAGACCAGGGGAAGCCATTACGAGTTTATTTATGCACAACATAATTGCAAGGCACGTAACAAATATTCACATAGTTCTATTTATATAGTGGGACTTGGTTGCATGTTGAATATGCATGAATCTATTCGAATTTCGAAACAGTCCTCAGGTGCCGTCAAGTTGAGAATCCTTTGGTATGCCTTAATACCGCCAATATTTGCGGGATGAGGTAGATGAGGCTGAATGGCCCAAAATTAACAAGTCTGCAGCTGCAATATCCTTGATTGTATGCATTATATAGTACATAGAGTATATATTTATCTGATTTTCTCCAAAGATTAATATAATCTACAAGTGTTCACTGTTGTTGTTGAATGTTGGTGACTAAATCAAATCAGTCAATGTTCAATAGTTTTGACTCTGAGAAGTTGTTGAACAACAACAAAGTTTAAACATTTGCGAACTATTTTATAGTTCGAACGTACATTCTGAAGGACTCCAATCATTGTTTAGTATAACATTTTGTTTTTCTGCATACATTTTCCCTTCACAATAGCTGTAAACTTGAAGCTATTCCGGTACATCGGGAGTGCCATGCTAATCGATATTTATAGAGAGCGGGTGAATGCAACCCCAAAGTAGTTCAACTGAGGGTAGCAGGCTGCAAAATTTATCTCCTGGGCTCCCATTAAACTGGATGTGGTTTTACTGCTTTTGTTGGCCATTTCCTCAGTTTTGTTTGTCATCTAATCCACAAAATTGTGCAGAAGGAAGACAGGATATTTTATAGTGGTTTTTGGATGCACATGGAATATTGCAAAACAGATATTCCAACAGGAACAAAATGAATGATGATGGCATAAGATACTGGAGTTTATGGGATCAAATACATCCATCGAAAATGATTAAATAATGACCCCACAATTGCGCCAGAATTGTCGATTAACTGGAAATGGAATTTTGGCAATATCGGAACCCAATTTTTACTGCTCCATTTATCTCATGACGTTGAAGAACGATGCCGTGATTTCCGCGATTGCTTTTGGTTAAATTTAACTGTTATTGGGTTTTGCAATTTACAACTTTCAACTCAACAAGCGATAGGATTTATTAATCAATCAAATTCAAATCATTTCGCTCAATTTCATTCATTTTTCATAAAAGATAATTTTTCTTCTGTGAAATTCGAGGACATGTTCAAATTTGAAATTATGATATAGTTTTATGACATCTTATTCATCCTAATAAAATATTTTATGCATTAGTTTATCCGCAACTTTTCCATAACATCGATATTTTTTTGTGGTTTTTTTAGTGCATTTAAAACAGTTTGCCCGCTGTGAAAATTGATTAGTTTTTGCACAAGCATTTTTATCTCTATCAGTATCAATATAATTTTGTCAACGAAACACAAAACGCGTTTTGTGAATAAAAACAAAAATTAAGGACGAAATGCAAATTTTGCTCATATGCTGGAGAAAGATCTTTTGTCCTTATCATCAATGGAGCACATTTTAAGATAAGTGCGAATTGAAATTCGTTGTTCATGCAAAGAAAATTCTGCAAAAAGGAAATGTTGCAATTATTGCACTGTGCAGCGAAATCTCGTGGACTTTTTGCGGTGGCGTGATGAGCACGCAAGAACTTATCTAACCACGCTCCATTTCCGGTGGTAACTGAGAATCTTTTGTTGGAGGTCCACTTCGAGAAGAGAGTGGGAGTGGGAAGTCCTGCAGGAAAAACGATCTAGCATGCATCTGCAGAGCAATAAATCTGCGCCAGAAATCTTTCCAGCACTTACGAAATTGGCAGGACCATGAAGAGCTGCGGTTCATACTACCGCACTGGAGCCTGCAGGAGCTGCACCTGCGAGCTTTCCCTAGAATTCTGAACTGAGTGCTGTTGATTTTTTGCAATCCGGTGAATTTGGTCCGAAAAAAGCTGCCCTCACGCAGCTGTTTTCCTATACCAACCGATTAAATGTTATGAAGGGAAAATTCAAGTCTCCACTACTGGAGAGTTCTTCCCCTGATTTTTGCACATTGGTTCCATTTTAGCAGAACGAGCTGAAAGTAGGTCGTCAGGAGCTTTTCACTTGAGAAAGGATGCTGTGGACTTGTGGAACAATTTTTACTGAGAGATATTCTCAGACAATTCCTGCGGCATGTCGCCCTCAATTCATAGTCGACTAAACGTGTAAGGACATCTGTATTGAGCAAGAATCCAGATAAGACTAGGTCAGTAGAAATAAAATTGCTCCTTTCTACACCGTTGAATTATTTTATGACATCCAAGTAACACTTTTTGGGGGAAATATGGATTTGCTGGTTTGAATCCTGCCACAACTGTTTGTCCAAATTGTGGGGTGATGTACAATCTTAATAACTTTACTTGTAATTTTAACTAGAATTATATCACATAAAAAAACACGTCTTGTTTATGCATTTTTTTTTTTTTTATTTAAGAACCAACAATGGAAAATTTATTTTTGATTCAGATTTTTACAAGAAACTAAATATTGTTATAATCTAAATAAAAATTTAATAATATCTCTTTAATACTTCTAAAGTGCTTAATTTATTTCTATAAAAATGTGAATCATATAACACTCGTATCGTGTAATAAAAAATCACTAAAACGAACTTTTAGAATATAAACCAGCGACTCCAGCAATAAACTTTATGAATAAAGTAAAATTCGAGGGTAGTTTGATTTTAAAAATCTATATCCGAAGAAATATATAAAATTTCAAATTGGGAACACATAAGTTAAACTAAAAGTTCTTTGCTCAGATCTAACCCATAGAAGTCATCGAAAATTTATTGAAAAGTTTGAACAGCACATTTGGTGCATCTCGACATTTATCAAAAAGGATAATAAAACTTTTTATTTCTTTTTTTGGTCAAGACTTCATAACGAAATTTCAATTTACGAGAGTAACATCAAACACCTACATTTAGCAGTGTATTCTTTTACTGAAGATATCCCTTACAAAAGGACCATGCGCTATTTGAATAGAAATTCTAGTAAACAGAAATCTGTAAGTAGTGTATCCTTTCTCATACGGGAATTTTGGCCCTCTCCCAACAGTTGGTGAAATTGTAGAAGACGTTCCGTAACACCGGATGATAACCGCATGCTCCTGCAAGCTTTCACTTTTCCCAGGATATACTCATATGGACGTGGAGAGTTATTCTTTGTCATTGTGTGAAAAAAGCTTCATCATGAATACTGGCATCCTAAAAGCTCAAGAGCAGCAGGTCATGCACAATGTGCATGTCGTAACGGTCTTATCATGCTGTTTTGATTGGGAGTGGCTTCCGGGGATGCTCTCTACTGCGGGAGAACTGAGTATGGACCAAAACAAAATCTACTGGTATAGGACAAAATTTAGTTGAGATAGAAATGAGTACTTAGGAGAGATCCGCAGGGCACAGAAAGCTCAGGTAGTCTCAGCACACAGATGAAAGGACCTTTCTCATGTATCCAGAATCTCCAAAGATTTGTCCCAGTCCTGTTAGTTGAGCGCTGAATTTACTTTACGTTTGAAGTCGTGCGTGGGGTCTACAATTGTTGAAGTTGTTTGACTGCAGTTCTCCAGTAAAAGTATACCAAATTTTCCACTCTGGTGATCTATTCCAAAGTTTTAATAAATACAATTACCAATAAAACATTTAAATAACAAACTAAATATCTCTAAATTGTTAATAAAAACTGGCGCAATTTATTGCAACACTCTGTAAGGAAAACCTGTGATTTCTGTGTTGTTCTATATCATACTGTTCCTAGTTTCGTTTTTAAGACCCTCAAGTCCTTACGAGAGAACGATCCGAACGCAGTTTCAACCCAGTCGTTGAGAACTGCATTGTGCGACAGCGGGACTAATTGCGATCCAAAGTGACATTGCACCATATTTACCATCAGTGTCAAAAGTCAGTGATAGTGATTGGTTCCTTCTCAGCATCCGAAGGATTCCCCGCGTGTGCTTGTGTGTATAATTCTAATTCTAGATAAAACACACCAGAAATATTCCACTCGAACTTGTGTTTGTGCACAGTGGTCGTATTGAAGTGATTTTGCGCTCATGTTGTTTTCTAATTCACAGCCGAGTTCACATTTAGTCCATGCAAGAACTCTGAATCTCTGAACTGTGAACATTACTTAAGAGGAAAACTTCTTGTGTGGTGATTTCAGGCTAAGGTGATTAATATGTTCAAAGAGCTCAGAAAAAACGGTTCTTATTTTTATGGTTTTGTGTTTTTCCCCTTTTTCGAATACACCTGAAAAATCGATTTTGTCTGTCATTTCAACTGAGTACTTTTGGTTGGCGATCTTTTGTCTGTAGATCGAACTATAAAAGAAAACATTTTGTTATATAATTGTTAAATTGAAATTTTCGGTTTTAGACAATATAATTCAAAAATTCACAATTTGCAAATAATTGGTGTAAAGATCTACAAGATCTTTCAGATCTATAAAATATTCATTTTATATGTATAGGTATATATATTTTTTCAAGATGATCAAGATCAGTAACAAGCTCATAATTTTTTTTTTTTAATTATTTACAAGATTAATTTAATCATAAAAGAACAACAATTAGAATTTATAAAACTTAGAAGAACATTCCTTTTTTTTCCGAAATATTCAAAATATATTTACAAGTAACTTTTCTCATCGCCTTCGTTGAATCCTTGATCTATTTTTTTTTTAAATAACTGAGCTAATTTATTTCTTAACCTTGATGTTGCTCCAAATCTTTTAAAATGATTTCAAATTTAGATCAATTGGAAATAAATTTTTAAAAATTATTCTAGAAAAATAGAAACATATTGGAAATAAAGAAAAAAATAAAATGGAAGCATCAAATATTCCACATGCTGAGACCAATGCAAAAGAAATGAATTTCAAAAAGCACTTAGCAAGATTTAGGTCGATGTAATCGATATCTTCATTTATCGTAATGGATATGCGGTTTAGGATATAGGGAGGAATAATTACTACAGGAAAGCTATGTTGAAGAATGAAGATCGTTCAGAAAATACATACAATAAAACCAAAAATATTTGTAATAAACATAAAATCTTGATTGTTCATAAAATTATATAATTCAAAATATTTACGTATAATATAATTTGTCATTTTTATAAAATGCTCTTAAAAAGATTGGCTATTTATTAATATTTTGAATTATTTATGGCGATGGATTTTTACTTTCAGCTGTATCGATTTTGTACATTATACAATGTACATGAAAATTTACCAATTTTTAATGACTTTTGCGAAACTGTATTTATTATAAGTTTAAGATTTTGTGGTTCAGAATTATCATGAAATATGGTTTACAAGAAAAAATTATTTTAAAAAAATTTTAAAATATGTTGGATTTTCGCAATCTTTTTCTTTACCCCAAAATGAGCATTGAACACACAAATTTAGGTTTTAGCTCACTTCCCTTCCTCCTGATCCTTCTTCTTCTTCTTAGAAGGTGACTGTGATTCGGGGGGAGCAGTCATCACTGGTGGAATCACCTTCGGAAGCTTCCTGGTTTTTGGCTTGGGCCGTTTCGGATCTTTCTCAAGCCACAATTTTTTTGGATCGACAGGATTTGTTGACAGAGGCCACAATACGAAAGTTGGGAACTGCGAAAAATATTTCTTCATTAGTTCTCTTGTTGCTTCTGCTTCCTTCTCTTTACCACTTTTTCTCTTCACCGCATTTCTCCGAACTTGACAACGACAAATGCCATTAGCACTGTTATTGCCATTTCTAGGAACGATAGAGTTTGATTGGCTTATGATTTTTGAAAGTGAACTGTCCGCCATTTTGTGAGTGTATTTCCAAAAATGTAATTAATTTTGATTGCCAAAAAATGTTAGTGCCTACAGAACTGAAATGTTTTGAATTTAACAGTCAAAAAGTGTTAATTTTGAAATGAGAATGAATTTTTCAAAGCCTTCTATTTTCATCTTTATTTGTGTGTAGTAAAATGCATTGACTTATCTTGAGCTTTTATCAAATTAAATTTTTGTTATTTTATAAGATAGGTATAACCAACAAAAACACTCCGTGTAAAAAAGGTGGCCAAGTCCCCTCAATCAATCGATCTTGCAAAAAGTTTCGCCATCTTATGTATTGAGATAAAAAGAGCCAAGTTCTTTAGCCAAACAAATTACTGAAATAAGAGGAGCCAAGTTCTTTGGCCAATGAAAGTACTGATATGAAAGTGGCCAAGTTCTTCATCTCATAAGCAAATTTTAACTTGGCCAGCGTTCCTTCTTCAAGTATACTTTTTATATTCTTAGTGAATGGAATATTTCCTATAGTTACCGTACTCTTTCACCTCTGCAAAATATATCAACATAATCGAAGGCTCCAATGAATTTAAGCTATTCTTCACGCTAAAATAACTGGCCAAGTTAAAATTTGCTTATGAGATGAAGAACTTGGCCACTTTCATATCAGTACTTTCATTGGCCAAAGAACTTGGCTCCTTTTATTTCAGTAATTTGTTTGGCTAAAGAACTTGGCTCTTTTTATCTCAATACATAAGATGGCGAAACTTTTTGCAAGATCGATTGATTGAGGGGACTTGGCCACCTTTTTTACACGGAGTGTTTTTGTTGGGATCTCAATAATTTTTGTAGAAAAAAGCTAAAAAAGAAATTAAGATTCGGAGTGATTTTTGATATCTTAGCCGTGGACTAAGAAAAGTGGGATGGACCGCGCTAACACTACTACCTGTAGTAGAATTAAATAGCAACAGCCGGCACAGGAGTAGCATAGGAGCGGCCCTCCACCACCCCCTTGACAGAGAGAACTCTAATCTGCAACTTAAACCCCAGGCACACGGGAGTTATTAAACGAGTTAATTACGTCACAATGACGTAGTTCATATAAATTTCCTATTCCGAACTTTTAACCCATTGCATTGGGTTAAAAACCCACATGCTGGAACACAGTTAAACAGAGTTTCCTGCTGCCAGCGCCAGCAGTGAAACTTGGAAGAATTATTGAATATGACGGAAAAAGTAATTACAAATATATTTTAATTTTATTTGTAATAAAAGACTCAATTTTCAGTAAACACGTACGTTTTGCATAAACAGAGTCTTTTCTAAGCCTTCTCCTGGATGCAAGCTAACTCAGTTTCAAGTATGGCCTGGACACACGACGTGTTGAACGGTTTACGTGACGTCATTAACTCGGTTAATTACTCCCATGTATTGATGTATTCAAGGTATTAAATGCATTACACCTAACTCAAATAAAATGCGTAAATATAGTCAAAGATTTTTAGTGAGAAGGAGGGCTTAACCAGTGAGAACTGAGAAGAGATAGTTAATGTTAGAAAATTACAATGAAATGTTAACCTCTGAATAATTATTTAAACGCCTAAGCTCGAACACATCTATTTTCTCATTTTGAGAATGGGCTCCATCGTCCGATGAATGAATAAATGAAATAAATAAATAAATAAACAAATAATTGTATAAATAAATTTTGTCTTCGACGTCCAAACTTGAATTGTCCATGAATCTCGTATAATAAATTGTGTCTCAGGTAAATAGTCAATAGAATTAGATTTGAATTGAAATTGTCACCGAAAAACATAGAATATAGAGAAAGAGGGTCAGGGGAAAAAGAGCAAAAAAACTTTTTCAAACTTTGAAATTGCAGTCGTTACTATTTTTATAGCGTTCAGTTATTCAGTAGTAGTAGTAGTCAGTTCAACTGTTCAATTTCAGTGTTCAATTTCAAATTTCTGGTGGTTAAGGAGGTCTCAGGAGGACTAACTGGACTTCTGAGCACTCAATAACAAATCTTTACCTTCGCCACTGCAGCCAGATAGTTTAAAATAAAAACGTACTTTCTTAGGCCTACTCTATAATTATAAGTTCTAATTTCGATTTTAGCCTCAAATGACAATTCAACCCCCTCCCCCTCCCCAAAAAACTCCCCAGGACCACGAAAAATCAGTGTAAAACCCACAACCTATATCTTATTACACAAAATGCACTCAAAATTCGATTTTAGCCAAAAAAAAAAAAAAAATTACCCCTCCCCCAAATTGCCCCCCCCCCCCCTCCCTCGACCAAACAAGTCATTATTAATTAATAGACAGTACAATACTACATAATCTCAAGCCCGAAATCCGAAAGGATATCTCAATGTGTCTCGATGTGAAAGCAGTACCGATAGCGCAATTAGACTAGGCCTGCAAACCCTTTCATGAGAACATTTTATGCTATAGTTTAGGTACGAAGACACTTTTTCCAAATTTTCGTTTTTTCTCAGTCTCGCAGGGTATGGTTCTACAGTTCTGCAAAATCTCATTTTTCTAGGTATCATGGAAGTACCCGAACATTTGTGTCAGTGAGTCTCTGTCTATATATATATATTATGAATGGTCGATTCACATTTTTCGCTAATTTTAGGGTGCTCTATTTTGGCCCGTAAAGAAGCCAGAAAGTTGTTGTTGCAAAATTTGGTAGATTGGCCCCAGGCAAGGCCAAGAAAAAAATTTGGTTGACCTAGGTCCAACAGGAGCGCTACAGCAACAGCTCAAAAATGCCAATTTTGCGGTTTTCTCTGGTTCGAGAATATCTACTGGGCAGCGCACGAGGCAACTTGGCGCGTGCGCTACCGCGCACGTTGATAAAAATACAATGAAGTAATAACTATAAACTTTAACGGTGTTTAATCGCTCGTAGAGAAAGGACAAGGGACGAGGACGGTATTCGATATAATGAATCACTCTCCTCTCAGCTTAAATTAAAGATTAGAATAATTTGTATAATTGCCTTTTGCGATTTTTTACCTATTTCGAAAAGTAAATATAAGTATTACAATACTTAAACTTCTATATCTCAATATTTTGAATTACTTTTTCAACTTATTCAATTTTTTATTTTAAGTTAAACTTCCGTGGTTAGCGTCAATCTTGATCTGTTGTTAAATTTAAAATTAAACAAAACATTTCCAGAAGAAAGCTGCATGCAAGGGTACATACTATTTAATAGTTTTCTTCTATTTTTAACCGACTTCAAAAAGGAGGAGGTTATAAGTACGACCGCGATTTTTATTTTTAAATGTTTGTTCCAGCATAACTTCCAAACGGTTTACCCGATTTTAATAATTCTTTTTTTATTTGATTTAAGAAAGCTTCGCGGTGGTACCGTGTTACTAATAAGTTCAACGCGTTTTTTTTTTCTTGTAGCATACCTAACTTCCAAACTTCCAAACAGCTTAACCGATTTGCATATAATTCTTTTTTTATTCGATTCAGGTCCCATTATAACAAAAGTCATACTTCGCCCACCCCGAAGTCATACTCGCCTTCGGATGTTTTTTTATTTATTAAATGAGGATTAAAGAACTGTGATACGCATAATAGGAAAAGATGAGACGAAGGCGACGTTGCACTCTACCCTGAATTGGAAATTTAGATCGCTTCTGCGGGTCCATTGTACTTTAAAGTTTATAAAGAGCGGAATTCATTTTTACAATTTTTTTTATATCATTCCGAAGAACTCCAATTTGATCACAGTTATGCTTCGCTCACTTGTACGCTTGTACGTTGAAAAGAGAAAAAATAAAACTCTTTAAAAAAAAAATTGAACCGACTTCAAAAAAACTTACACTTAAAAAGTATAAAATAATTTTTATTTCTTATATAACAAAAACCCAAATTTTTGAATTCGGCGCCTATAAGTAATCCACCATATATATACAGAACCTAATATTTACAATTCAAACTAAAAGAAGCTAATCTCTGCTAAATCAAAAGATAACACTTACAACTACAGTAGCTCAAAGCTGTGGTAGGGACCTAATTGACTAAGCTATCATTATATCTTTATCGTTTTCCAAAAATATGCAGATATAAACCTATGTATAATTTGTAGATTTATTGTAATGGATAGATAAATAAATAAGTTTTTATAAAATTGGTGATAAATTGGCGCCGACTTCAAAAAGTTGGGTTTTTGTTATATAAGAAATAAAAATTATTTTATACTTTTTAAGCGTAAGTTTTTTTGAAGTCGGTTCAATTTTTTTTTTAAAAAGAGTTTTTCTAATCGGTCTTCCTCAATTTCCGTTCTCGTGTATTTTCTATTACTAAATACGGAATTTTTTCAACCGGCGTTTTTTCTCGGGCGTTTTTGGCTACCGACGCGGCGGTCACGGATATAGTTAGTGTCAAATGAAAGTACTGTCACTGTAATAACTTTTGCTATGAACATTACATCAAAAAAATATTTAAATGTAAAAATTGCATAGAGCAATAGTCAGCCTTATATGGCTCAATGTTAATGTTTCCGGCTGACAATAATCAAGACAGCAGAAATTCAATACATATTTACAGGTGGAACTTCGCTTCCAGCAAATGGGTTCCCGAAGGAAGAGATTGATTTTCGGGAACCATTTGTTGTCCTGTTCGGAAGAACCCGCACAATGCTAAATTAATTGTGATAACTATGGATGGTTCCAAAAAGAATTCAAAACCGAAGGGATGCTTCCCAATGGTTCGGTCCTTTGATTAATATTCATCAACTTTTCAGAAGTTCAACTGTTTTGTTTTTTTCTAATGCAATGTCGTGCTGTGCATATTAATTTTATATATTTTTCCCATACTGAATTCCCATCATCTGAATTTTAATAATTTCATTTAAAGTTATAAATTATCGAAAAATTTCATCACAATAATCTGGATGAAATCGAAATGGCAAAAATTGTTCAAAAATTGCTGATGTTTGTTACTAATCGAATCATTTCCATTCTAGCAATAACGTCATGCATTTTTATAATTATACTTAGATTATTTTGAAATTATTAATATCTACCTATTATATTAGTTCAAATTTAATTTATTATTACGCTCCTTTATAATTTTTTTTTTACTATAGCTTTTTGATGGAAAGTTTTAATTTTTGATTCTTGAGTTTATCAGTAGCTATTTCTCTTTGTTTATTTAATAGAATTAACGTATGTACTTTTTGCATATTTTGGTTTGAAAACGCTATTATTTTTATATGGCAGTTACTTTGTTTAATTCATTGAAGATGGTTCTTTTAAAAATGTTTGAAAAGCCTAATCCAATTTATGGCTTTTAAAAAAAAATATAAATTTAATTTTTATATGCGAAAATCCCGAGTCTATATTACATTCCACTGAACATAACAGTTTTTGTTATTCAAGGTTACCGTTAAATAATCACTTCGTGAGAATATCATATTTATGCCTTTTAATCGAATATTTTCAGAATTGCAAAAATTGTGTTCACTGTTGTAAATGTTTTTAATGTTTTTCGTTGGAATTTTGGTATTCCTGGCCAAATCTAGAAAAGGAATAGGGAATTACTATAAAAACCTTTCATATCATTTCTCACTGTGAATAATAAAGTAAACAAAAAAAATTAATCTGTTTGGCAGATTTATTTGCATATCATGGAAATTGGTTGTGCGACTGTGGCCAGGGAATTCAAGGGTAGTCACAGTTGCAATGTCACAATGATGAATCTATATAGTATATACAGTGTGATGAATGGGCCTTTTCGAAACAAGTATGGCAGATTTATTTAGTCTGTCGTTGATATAAATTGTTTTTACGTCTTCAATGTATTGTACATTAGCCGCCGAAGTTGGAGCAGAATATCGTGTACAGTAAAAAACACAAAGTCAAACATCATTGAACCAAAAACATCCATTAATCAGTTTCGAAAACAAGAGATCCATATATCGCACATCATTCAGGACAACGACAGGACCTTTCTATTTGTTATTTTGTGGTAAAAGACAGACATTTATACATTTATCAATATATGCCAGAAATTTGGTCGAAGCTTTAATTTTTCGACTTGAAGAAACTGTAAGGAGGTCCTGAATGTTGTCCTGGGCCAAAGAAATGCTGCAATTTCTCGGATAATAATTAGACCTACCTGAAGAGAAAACTTTGGGAAAGTTTATTAGTTGCTGGTTGGTGTGGTCTTTTTACAGAATCAATGAAGGAACGAATTCTCCTGAACCGACCTAGAAGCAAAGTTTTCGTTATAACACTCCTTCTCTGGATGCGGATGATACGAAGAAAATCAAAGTGACTAGAGAAGTTTATTGCGCTTTTATGAATCATGGGGTTGCTTAGTTTGACCTACTTGGAGGTCCTACTACGCCATATCTCACTCGAGGCATCAGAAAAAAACGAAACCTTCCTTTTTATTAAGAAGTTCATCGGAAGCACTATAAACATAGAAATATGCTAAAACTTAACTTCAATTACATTTCATATTCTGAAGGATCCTTTCATAATTCACAAAGTCCTGTTGATTGCTGATGAGAGACTCTTTTCGGTTTGTCTTACAAACTTGTGGGAAGTTTCACATTTTCATATCACTGCACTCAGCAATCTTCTATCCTTGGAAAAGATAAGAAATATGTCAAGAAAAAATCATAACATTGTACAATGTACATTAATCACCAGGATTATAAAAAGGTTTGAATGAAAAAATATGTTACAAGCTTAATTAATTTTCAAACTTTTACTTATCCTGGAAATAAAAACAAATCCATTACTTGATTGTAAAATTTATATTTCTGTTTTTATCCTTTAATATAATTACTTAACTTTTTTTGGAATTTGGTCCTTTTTTTAACATATATTTTTCAACATTATGAACAAATAAAACGAAAATCAGTTCAAAGACATTAATGTCTGCAAAATTTCCTCCCTTGGGAACAATTGATGTCCTTTTAGAATAAATCACAAGCAAGTTTAATTGGAAGGTTTATTGATCAATTCATCCTTTGAGTATTTTAAGGATAATGTATTTATTTTCAATCGACATAATGGGCTTGTTTTTATTACAATCCCATTTACAAGAGCAATTTTCTTAATCTTGGATTTGTGGCAGAAGGAATTCCTAAGAAACTCAATTATCCTTTATGATATAATAAAGTTAATGACGTACCAATTGATTTATGTTTCTTTTTTAAAGTACACTTTATTTGGAAAACGTAATCCTTCCTCGAAAGATTTTCTCTACAGAGTTATTAATTTTTTCATTCCTTGTTTTTGAAATTTTTATAAAACGCCAGCATCCTTTTCTAATTAATTTATAATTATCGTCCTTCGTTCTGAAAAAATACAATTTTTTTGTTGTACTATAAGTGCTTTTTATAAATATATTTTCAGTAAATACGATTCTGTCACAAGCTGGAACATTAGTACAAAAAAATAGAAGTTTTCAAGTATGCAAAATGCAAAGTACAAAAAGTCATTTGCATGTATATTTCAAAATGTTGAAAATATGCACATACATAAAATATATCGTAGAAATTTCCTTTTTTCTTGTAAACTGTATCCTTGAAATATATTATTGTCATTTGTTGTCAAAGTCATAAGAATTCATGAATTTAACGTCAAATATGTATAAAACAACCCCTACCTACATGGAACTGAATGGCTTGGGCGAAAGGTATTTTTAAGAAGCTCCACCCTAAAAATAGAATAGTCATAGCTCTCTCATAATTAATATACATTTTTAAATGTGTAAACAGCAGCCCTACAGAAAGGCTTCTCTAACTTAATAAATTGAAAACGTTTCAGGTAAAAGGTTTAAAAAAAACACAATTTAATGCATCCTTAGTAAGGATGCGGCGGGCATGTTCGTGCGTCAACCCAGCCAAAGGAGCTTCTACATTTATTAATCCTGCATTAGGCTAATAAGTTCGTGTAAATACAGGACTGCCATCCTGTCTACGTTTAATTTAAAATTCTCGGTTTCGCTCCGGAGCTTACTGAAGTGGTTTTTACGTTATCCACATCGTTTTGAATAATGCAAGCCCGGAAAACGTTCGGAGAGCACATCCTTTTGGCAAGATGGAGACAAAACACCGATGTGTATATTATAAATTCCTGTAGGCTGTTGGATTCGCAAGACTCTAAAAAAATCTATCTTTTCTTTTTGCTGAGAGATTCTATGCAGTCTTACACAACTTTGTTTAAGACTCGTGAAAATATCGAATACTTGACACATTCACAAAAATGGGGAGAGGGTGGGCGACCTTGAGAAGTCTCCAGCATGCTGTACAAGTGAAAAGAGTTGTTCTGGAAAGGATTTCGTTGAAATAAAAGCAAAGTAGAAAAGGGATCCCCACCCCTTTCAGGTTGAACTAGTTTCAATGCAAAAGCTAAGCAAGCTTCCTTCAGTATTCAGTACCGTTTGTGAGGATGAGTGGCCGAGAAGGACCCCAGTATCGAGAGTAACTTCCATAGCACACTTAACAGAAACTTATGAATTTTTTATCTGCATAATCCCCGTAACCACCCGCCACTGATTACAGATGTGCAAATAGCAACATTTCATTACGTACAAACATTGTTTGAAAATGATAGGGGAAAGGAATATAGGGATCATTTTTTGTACATATTCACTATTCGTCCTGGAGCTTGACACATGAAAATTGCGTATTTTCAGAAGATATAATTTAACAATTGACGATTCTGAGGGTAAAATGCTCCTTTATAATTTTCATGAATTTTGAAAACCAAAGATGGCTGACTGCGTGTGATCCTGGCTCAATTTCATTAGCTTCGATGTGTTGTGCAAGTGCATGTAAATTGTAATTCGCATAATTCCTCAAGGACTACTGAACAACTACGGTAATCCGGGTATGCTCCCGAAAAGCCCTCGATGGCTAAATTGTCATTTTGAATTTTGCGTTAGGATTTACAGGATTTATGGGAATTTGGGTTTTTTTTATTAGTGAAGTTAATCGCAATACATTTTTAAAAAAAGAATTATTCTTCATTAAACGAATTTGTTTTACAAAGAGATGCAAATGCCTCATTTTTAGTTTAACTATACCAATATATAAAATCGATAATTAATTGAAACATTAATGGCCCGACATTATTAATCACTCTGATTTACTATAGGAGAATTATAATAAAAATTCCCCCGGTTTATCTTCGATATTGATTATATTTGTTGTTGGAATTATATCTTATTCAAAATCATGAATTTTGAGAAAAATTTTTAACTGCTTCTCTGGCGCACCTTCATTGCGAAAAAACGCCATGTTACCAACGCAAACGATGCTTTTCGGAACATTTTTCCACATTAACTAAACATGTCGCTCTGGTTAATAAGAATACATGACCGGTTGATGTTTTAAATCGTTACAAAACGGCAAGGATCAGTTTGACAATTCTTTCCGGAGAAGTCAGAATATCGCTGTTTATGGTTATCCTTTCCCCCGCTTTTATGTCACAAATTGTGATTAATAGGTTGACAACATGAGACCCATTTCAAAGCAGTACGAAACGAATGTAAATGTCGCTATTGACAAAGGACTTTTGAATACATGAATTTGTCAGTCAATTAGAAATAAGGAGACGAACAAAATTTCAAAATAATACATTAAATGGAAATTGTTTATCCAACCTTCTCATTTGATTTAACATCATAAGATATGACAGTTGAAATGACAAACAAACAGTTGGAGTATTTTAATTAAACGCCGCCATTTTACAGATGTTCTAGAAAATAATTTAAACTTAGAATACAATAAATTCATCGTAAATCAATTATTGAAAAAGGACGAACTGAATTAATAAAATTGGTGCCAAGAATGATATAGCATAAAATGTGCCAAACGAAGGCGTACGTAGCCTTCCTAGCTTAATTACAGTAGCTATTCACAATCGTGTAAAAATTTAGGGAAAAATTAGTTTTGAGGACATTAAGTTTAAAAGTGTTGCAACATTCCTTGTTATTGTTGAAAGAGGAAAGATACGTCTTAACTTGTTAGCACAATTTCATAATCTATAATATATAATAAATGTTATCCTGAAACTTTCTCGTTTGAAAAATATAAATATTTTCGAAGCCAAAGGACGATTTTAAAGTTGAAGAGACTTACTCTTTTGATATACTAAAATAGATATAAAACATTTTATTAAAAAAGTCAAACACAATTTAAGTAAGGAAACAAAAAATATAAGGAACTCTTGTAAAAGTTTCAACGAGTTAAAATGGCTGGAGAAGACCTGGAGAAAGCTACTTCCTCCTCAGACGGGCAAAAAGATGAAAACAAGGATCAGGCCACAACATCATCGAAAAAAGCTGCAGGTATGATATATAATACATTTTTAACAAAGGGGAAAGTAATCCCTATAGGATTTTCTGGAATATTCCAAGGTCTAAAAATATAAGAAGCCTTGTGGTATTTTGCAAATCATTTGTTTTCAAACTGTGAAGGGGGCGAAATTAGGAAAATTTTGACAAATTGTTTGTTGATGTTTTTTGATTGAAATTGTGTTATTATATAAAAAGCTTCTTTATAGGTTTTATTGCAGTGATACACCAAAATCAAATTAGAGATCATACAAAATTTGTTCATTAATCCAAATGACATCTCCTTCCACCCCATAAAATTATGAACCGTGTTTTCCGATATCAAAAGGAACACACCTTCATTCGTCACGACTCACGAATCACGATTTATATGTTCTACTTCTATCAGATGTAATTGAATTATGTCAAATATTCACATTCGACTTTACCATAACGGGGAATCACCTTATTTCCCTAAGTGATGATAGGATCCCCTGCCGCACTCAATATTCAAAACTCACTGACGCCAGACCGACATCCTTATCCCGAGTGGCTGCAATCATTACCGGTGCAAAAGAACTGTGTCACGATAAACCATTACTTGCTATTGAATCTGCCGATAGTCATGAATAATTGATTTGGAATGTATTTGAAAAACAAAAATAGTAAAAAGGAAAACTGTTGTGGAACTGCATTCACCTGACTTTCATTTTGATGCCTGGCCTCTTAATGCATCCCACATTTCTGCATCAGCAATCCGAATCTATTCAACATAATTCTAAATGGTTTTCTCATCTGTTCTTATTTAGAATAGGATCAGACTGTGGGCATGAATCAATTCCCAGGCGCAAATGTAAATTCTTCCATTTAACATACAATACAACGGGGATTCACCGAGCTTAAAATTTGAAAATGCACAAATACAAAACCAGCCAACTAAACTGTGTTCAGAAGTCAAAAATATATGCGATGTCTAAATCCTGCCAGATTAAAGTGCCGTGCGGGGATATTTCTATTTGTTGTACAGTACAGTTTCCAAATTCCATAGCAATATATTTGTTGTTTTTTTTAAATATATAGAAATGCCTCACGTTTCCATGCGAATTCCCATTGTAGAAATGTTTGGTAGCTGCTGCACAGGTGAATTACACGCGCCTGATCCTTTTTGGTCCTGAAATATACATCTCCAGGGAAGCCCTTTCATGAACTCAATATCTTCTGGAAAACACATTTTTTCTTTTGTTTAGTCGAGATGGATTGTTTTTTTTTTGTATATAATTGCTTTCTTTTTTTTATTTATTATTATTTTTTTCAAAATGAGGTGATGTGTGCCGAATCTGGAGCAACCCGAACTTATATGCAGACGAGGCAAAGACTCGTTGGTGGATAATTGGCCCCAATACTTCCAAAGGATATCAAAAAATAGAATAAGCAGCTTTTCACATATGGAACAAAAAAAAACTCCTTTGTGTTTCTCTACAAAAAATTTATTCAGAATATTTTCAAACAAATCCGTGTTTTCGATAAGTTATTCACTGAAAAAAATACCATTAATACATTATAAAAAAAATCCTTTTCAATGTCATTTTCCATGTTTAATGCCGAACGAAGTGTTTTGAATGACGAATTTAAACATTTGAAATGCAATTCTATAGATCAGACGTACACATCAGACGTAGCTTTTGTGGCATTATCCTATAGTTTCACTTTTTATCTCGTGAATTGAATTCCAATAAATTAATAAGTGATTATTCCATGCAGGACTAAAAAAAAACATTATTCACTGAATAATTAATTATTTTCCATTTTTATTATTCGCATTGTTATCAATCCAAGGAGAGACATAAACAATGGCTATATTAAAAAAATGTTTGGAGGACCTACAATATTATGACTCGCCAATGCAAATATTAATTTTTATTGTTTTTTTTTCAACATAAATTCTTTTATGAACTTGTTAACATTTAAAAACCTCTTGTTGTTATTAGTTTTCCTTCAGCCATTCCTCTCCAATCGTCTTACAAATCAAATAAATTTCATTATCCATGTAATTTTCGGAAATAGCGATAATGTAGCCAAAGGAATCTTCCCAAGGGCAAGTGTTTTAAATTGCTCTCGACTTCACTAATCTTAATTTACATAACAAAGGCATAATCATAAAAAATTACAAGCTCCTTTGGTAAATGTTGAGCCACACAAGAACCTCAGAGCAATGTGGAATATCTGTTTCACGCACCTGTTTATATCGTAGCAACGATAACAACATTTATTCCACAAACTCAAGAAGGAGAAGGTTTTCACAAGGAGCAACATAACATAAGTCGTCCTTCCACCATCTCGAGGCAGCATTGCGTGAAATTTCGGTCAGCATATCAAGGAGCTACCACACTGATTTGGGAACGACGTCGACATATAGTTTAATAAATTCGACATTTTCCGAACTCGTTACTATGTTGAGTTACGGCAGCCATTTTCATAACCACAATCTATCCGCAAACGACGCTCAGCTTATTCCGTACACAGGATGACACCACACATTTTTTTTTTATTCATTTCATCGAAATTTGGTTGGGAAAAGTTCATCCACATGGAAAATGACACAAAATGAGGTTTTCCAGGAGCTGAACTGGAAGGATGCGAATTTCGTACTGTATGGAGATGTAACCAAAAAGAATATATAAATATATTTTTTTTTGCTACCAAATTTTCCTTAACAATATCAAATTGATATTTCGAATTCCATTTTCATAAGAAAATTGGAAATATTCAAAACCTCGAGACCACGTACAAACAGAAAAAAATAAGTAAATAATCATATTAAGTGTTGGAGGATGATAAAAAGGAAACAGTTTTAAATTCTGAATATTATAAATTCGATTCAGCATTGATTAACATAAGATGTCACAGTGAAGCATAATCGTTGTCGATCCTCTGTCGAAATATGTTAAAACTTTCTCTTGGCATCGTCCTTGGAATGAATTCATTGCAAAAAAAAGTTCTGTTTTAGAAAATGACAAAGAATATCGTACTCTGTCTGAAAGTCTTTTAAACTTTTATAAAAAACGAATTTACAACTGAATCCAATTTAGGGCAGATAAAACACAATGAAAAAATGTAAAAAAACACAATCCCCAAGGATATTTCATTCCGGAAAAGAGGTCAAAATAATTTGATTTGCGAACGAAAAAAATGTCCTTCGTTCACCGTCGAATTTCCATTAACGGAAATTGAATTAATGTGCTCAAAGTTTCGCTGGCATTAGAACGATCATTTCCAGCCCACAACAAAAGGAAACCTGTATTTAGTGTACCAGAAGCGGAAATTCATCATTTATATAAATAAAATATACAAAAAATATACAGGTATAATATATATTTTCAGGAAATCGTTGCAATGGCCCCGTTTTCGGAAGATTAAGGATGTTAGCAAAAATAAATAGTAATCGCACCGGAAAAGGTCGAGAAGCAGTCATAATTGCAAAAACAAGGTCAAAATTTCATTTGAAATGTTCTTTTGAAAGTGAATTGTATAAACAGCGGAAACTGTGATGCCATTCGCCAAACAGTGCAGATTCTGTTCCTTTGGCGAAGAAAGCGTTCACTGAAACGAATTTCATTTTGACGGAAATAAGCCAAGGCTGTACTGCTTTAGAAACTTAAGAAAAAATTTCAAACTATCTTAGCAAATTCTCTCTAAGTTGAGACATTTTTTTTTTTTTTGCACGAACAAAAACAATCCGACTTTACGCGATTTCGATTGGTGCTTTCCGAGAATTATTTATTAAAGGAAAAACCATTCAATGTTACAATATTTACAGTTGAGAATTTTCATTTACATCAACTTATCTGTCCAATTCATCTTAAAATAGAATTCATCGGAAGTAAATATAAAATAATATTATCCAATATTTCCAACATTTCGTTTTTCATTTTATATTTTTTATAACCTTCAATTCATTACAAATTGAAAAATGACATCAGGAGCTCTTGAAAAATTTATTCATGGAATTTTCTCACATCAAGAAACTTTCCTGGAAAAGAACGAACAGTAGAGAACAACTTTTCCAGTAAACAAAATAATTATCGCTAGAATATGGTTGTTTATTACAAAGTTGTTTATAAATTTCGAATTCAAGTATTTCAATGGAAGTTTTAAGTGGTAATGTATGTACATGTTTCTGTTTTTGATTTGATGTGGTTATGTCCTTTTTTAACTAAACTTGTGTAATCTTCTTGAAATATTAGACTTTCCTGCTTTTTCTCTATATCTTAGATGTTCTTTTCATAACCTTTACGTATAACACTGCAACGTGGTGCAATATTTATAATCACAATATCCTCTAGATTTACATTAAAACAATTGAAAAGTCTCGAACTGTCGAACACCTTAAAGTCAGAACATCAATTCTCTAAACAATATGGCAACGCCCACACCATCAAGTCCTTCTTAAAGAAAGCCCCACCCAAGTTTTAAGCCAATTTCCCATCGAGAACTGACCTAATTACAAATCAGGAAGATTTTTCCACCCAATCTACAGCATCAATGGCTTTTCGAAAAAGTCACCGAAAGCAAAAAAATAGAACATTTAACGACAGAACCTTTAAAGATTCATGTCACGTCGTCCTTTCTCCCTTTGTCCGAAAACGTGAATAACATTTTAATCCTCGACCAGAAAACTCACCAAAAACCCAATCCGAGAGTCCAGGACGAGGGTTAATTAGTGAAGTGTTGTGTTGACGGAATAATAAATATTAAAATTCCGAGGGAGTATCGCTGTTGTAGTAAGAAATTTTAATTAGACTCATTCAATCCTTCCGAAATCCCATAAACTGTGTAGCTCGACTGAATTTTTCCATGTAGTTATTCCGTTTAACAGCTTATAAGAGATTAGAAAGGGATAATCTGGCAAGTTTTCCACAGTCATTCTACAAATATGCTTACCGTAACTTCTTACAAGATAACTAAAGTTATTTTTTTTTTTTCAATCGAATTACTTCGAATTTGTAATCTTAGTTCCTGGAAATTGAATTCAACTTGGCGAAAGACCGTCCTTCCAGTCATCCTGACGATGTCAATTCGATGAGCTTTTCTTTTTCAACAGCCTATCAACGATTCCATGGCCCCGAAAATGCCCCATCGAAGATTTTCCGATCTATTTTTCTATCGACTGATCGATTTTGCTATGGTCTCAGGAGAATCTCCAAAACTTTGAACTTTTCAATCCCTTAACTCGTAATTTTAGGACCCTTGAATGAGTCACAAGTTTCCCATTTATGAACGTGTATGAGTAAAGGAATCTCCGGGTTAAACATCACTTATTGTCACAATTTAAACAACCCCATAAAAAGGAAAACATAAATCTTTGAGAAAAGGTTTTAAGATTACAGAATCCTTGGATGTTTCTCAGTACGCATTCAAGGACCTGTCTCCAGCTGCGTCTGTTCAGATTTATCGCATCTTCTTCGTAGTTGGGTTCGATTTTAGTCAAAAATTAGAATTGATTTCATATTTCATGTAATTTGTAGGGTTAACTTGATTTATCCCGCCAAAAAAATTAGGAAGGCCCGGAAAATTCAATATTTTGTCGGATACCACAAAAGGACCTTTATGAGACGATAGATTTCTTTGGGACTTTTCGCAAATAGGTATAAATCGGTGAGCTACTTAGTCTTTTTAAGCTCATCGTAAAAAATGTAGATGTCATGATTTGCCTCAGTCATATTTGATTTAGATCATACGGAAAAGGGACTTTCCATTTTGTACAAGGACTTATCTGAATGGCAGATTCAAGTTTTTACTGTGATCTAATTACAAGTGAATGCTTCCGCTGAGTCCCTCCTCCCTTCACTCCTCTAATATTCCCTGAAAGACACCAACCAGTCCATAGAATATTGTAATTACAATTAGAATCTGCTTCATGTGCGGAGAGCGGCCCGCTATCATCCCTCTACCGCCATAGATGCCCATTGTACGCGTAATAGCCTTTGCTGTGCTTCTGCTAGCGTCGTTAGGGTCCAATTCCGGTTGGTTCGTCAGCGCCAAACACCCAGGGATAAATTCAGAACTGATGAGATATCCTTCGGCCTCCGCCCCCAGATCATACTCCTCCTTCCACAAAGCCTTTAAATCATAGCCCCATTCTTCTCCCCTCTCCCGACCATGCAAACTGGAACAAGCTTAACAAGCTCCTGGGGATATTTCAGATCAACTTGGCGTAATTTTGCATGTCTACATCGGAATTGCAGTATTGAGGGTTATTCAAACAATTCCCCTCACTCCTCTTGGCGAAGATGTTGGATGCGACAAATTGTATGTAAATCGCCTTGTAAAAATATTTTTTCCAAGTAAATTACGAACACGAAATCCTTGCGGTTTTCCATGATATGTCATTTGCGAAGGAATGAAAACCCTGACACTCATTCAGTCATTCTCGCCTGAGGCCGCTTTCGTAAGGAGGATGTTCCATCGAACATTCAGACCGTTTCAATCTTGCTCCTGTCACATTACAAAGCATTAGTCCAGGACATCTTGTTTTCGTAGCCAATTGCTGGCAATTTGTAGGAAATGCGTTCGGAGCAAGCATCCTTCGTATTCACCAAAATCGTCACTAAAGATCCTTTCGTTTGCTAAATAAATTTGCCGGGTTGGATGGAGTCGAGCTAATACCCTCATTAGCATCGTACTTCCTTGCAGACTTTCGGGTGAGTCTGGCCCGAATCGGAACAATTCCATCCAACCCCACTTAAGTGGTGTGGGGTGTTTAAAGTCTTTTATCGCCTGGTTTTTGCGCTCTAGAAACTCTATTCATCAGCTGCAATCCCACTGAATGGGCACCACTGGAATCCTTTCATCGTGAAATTATTCAACCGAACAATAATTCACGAATGAATTTTCCCTGAACGTTGAAATGTTCACGATTTGAAGTCGCTTAACTCGTTCGCGATGAAAAGAAAATAAATCACCTATTTTTTGGGACCGAACACTAAAACAGCCCAGTTTACACCCAACACATTCCAACCCCCACACCACCCGGCACCCACCGTCCTTCGAACTGTCTTAAATATTGTCGTGTTGGGTGCAGAATATCTACTACAGAAACGCCGCGGGGCGCCAACATTATGCATGTCAGTGTCCTTACCATGAAGGAGCTTCGTATCTGAAATTTCATGCTCGACTGGGCAAAACACGGTTCCCCATAGAAGGAACATGGAAATCCGTTTAAATCAGGATCTGCGGGGAAATGTCTTAGCGCCATCTTCTGATTTAACTGTATCCGTGCTTCAGATGCAGAAAGACAGAAGGGGTTAGTTTTGCTTGGCATCACTGAAACACGCATTAATCTGTTTGCATTGTGAAAATCACATGATGAAATTTTCCTTGGCAACATGATTCAGTTCAGGATAATCGGAACACTCTTAATCCATTCCAGATGCAGGGATTGCGGGTGATGGAAAGAATTTCATCCGCGAACTCACGTGTTAATTCAGACCTCGCAAGCCTTACATGATGCTAACAGATCTAATTTAATGTGAGCAGGATTATGTGTGCAAGGATATTCCAAATCTGCAATATATGTATAATGTTATGAAATTCTAATTTTGCATAATACAAATTAATTAAGAAGTGATTGGGGGTTTAATGAAATAAGAATAACTTTGGTGGTTAGAGGAATTAAAACACACGAAAAATACACATGAAGTCCTTCCGGATAAAACCGTTTTGAATAGCTTTGTATGCAAACAGATGTCATAAAATTCTCTAGCTCTTCAAATTTATCAATTTCTTATAAACCTATATCCTTCGCATAAAAAGGATACTCAAAACTTTAATATTTTGTGACTACGACAAAAAAAATCGCATTCCTTCTTAGTAAGTGGCACTTGGAAAAATATTCTAAAGGACAAAGACTTTCCACATAAAATAATAGGAACGTTTAAAAATACAATAAAGCCTCCCATAATTTTTATGAGAATTACTAAAAACGTCTTTTTATATTTCTCCTTAAACAAATTTTTCAAAATCTCGTAGGTATAAGAAAAAAATAAATAAAATAAAACAATAAATATCTTTTCATTTCTAGATCATAATTATTCAATATAAAACAATTTTTTACTCAAATGATAAAACTGTCTTTTGTAAGATCCTTTTTACGGGAAAATATTCCTGGAGTACACTTGAAACGTAACAGTCCCATTAAAGAACTGTATAAGAGTAAGATGGATGTGTATCTATTTCAGCTTGTGGAGAAGATAAACTTTAGTCCATTACTCAATAAAATATTTTATCGGTGTTGTGTTTTCTTTTCTTGAATGAAATTGAAGAAACTTTTGCGATTGAGTCCTTTTTCATGGAGGAATTGCCGAAATTGAATGAACAATGAATAAAAAGTTTCTTAAAGCTTGTATTGAACTCATGAATGAAAATAAAACTAAAAATTTCAAGGAAACCGCATCAATTAATTTATTGTAGATGAACAATGAAAAGGTTTTTATTGGTACGAGACAATGAAGTTTCCTTAAGGAAACAAATCGTGTTGAGAAACAGTAATAAAAGGATCATGACTTGTTCAAGATTCGTTCTTCAGTTACATTGTTGTCAACAAATGTGAATAACAATAATAATTCATTGTTGTTTAAAAGGCAATTTTCTTGTCGTTCAGAAATCGTAATTTTCATGAACTCAGGATTTCCGGAATCACATTACACACGGAATCGTGAATGGCTGTTTTCTTGGTCTTGTATACCAATCTAAAATAGTCCTTGAAGGTCCTTTTTCATTTCTTCATGCTCTTCGTGCAATATTTTTGTGAGTTGTTAAATTAAAAGTGTTCTCCCTCGCGGACGAAGTTATGAAATTGAAGTGCTCAACATGGGAGTACTTTTGCCGGAAGAGTTTTTTTGTGCTCATAGTTTTACGATAATTTTCCTGTGTATAGTTCCTGAAAGGGATACTTATGTTGATGAAACGAAAAATACAATTTTGATGACACCTTTTTTTTCGTTTTTCAGATATCGATTTTATTGTAATTACTTAAGTTTTTTCATTACTAAATATTAAGCCCTAAGTTAGAATCTTTTAAACAATCCTCCATTCATATATTTTTTTAGCATCTAATACATTTTCTTCTATGAAAAGACTTAACTTTTAAATAATAAAATTGATTTTTGTTATAAAACCTCAATGACACAAAGAAAACGAAAATTCTTTCCAAAGAATTTAAATTCCTTCGATGCTGATAAAAAGAGCCACGTAGTTAGCAACTACTTTCAATGTAAGGGTTACTGTAGGGAAAACATTTAAGTGAAATATAGAAGGAAATTTAATTAGGAAAGTTTATGGTTGTATTAAAACTTTTCGAACTTGGGAGTAAAATCAGAGGTAGATAAATAACTGCTATATTTATAGTTTTACAATTATTCCAATATTAAGGGGCATGATGGAGTTCATGGGTATTAATAAGTAACTATCCTTTTTTTAATTATTATTCACGCAGGATACTCTCAGTAAATGAATAAGACTGAAAAATTAATTAAAACTGCTTAATGGTGTTTTAAATATCAACGATAATTCTCAAAGGATAATGATTAATTGGTTGTGAAGGATCAGTTTCACTGGAAGTGATACACCCTGTGAACGTGATTAGATGCTAGAGCCTATAAGGATTGTCCTAGAAACATGATAACTTGAAATAACGAAGTAATCCCTAAATTTAAATTGAGAAACAGGAAGTAAAAGGTGTGCCATTTCATTTAAGCGGAAGATGATGAGACTTATTTTCAGTTAATTAACAATGGGGGTCCCTGCGGTGCACGGGAAAATTGAATGGGAAAAAGAATCCTTAAATAACGGTTCAGAGGGTTGTGGAAGCAGCCACTGGTTCCTCTGAGTAATTTATTGACTTTTAACGTTTTCATTTTTGCGCAGAATTTCCCTTATTATAATTATATAATATTAGCCTTTTACATCCGGCGAAGGAGATAATTACGAAACCAATCATCTGAACAATTTAATGATAAAAAATAAACAAGCTGATGAAACATTTTTTTTAAAAGACCCGAATAGACGGAATGTCTTTTAGTCATTTATTTTATACAATATTTTTGAGAACGAACTTTCACTTCGCTCCTCAAAAAATTATATAAAAACTTATGTTTAACGTTTAATCGCATATTTAACACGTGACACGTTTTCAAGAGTGACATAACGTAGCCTGCCCTAACCAAACCCAAATATAATTGAAACCCAAAAATTTTTTTCCATTTTTTTTCAAGTAAAAAGCATCGTACACTATATAAGTATGTATAAGCCATAAGAATAACGTGCTTCATTCACCACACACAACAAGCGACCAGCGTGGTCGAGGAGCTCTTTGTTTGTTGCGTTCATGTGAATGTGATTAAATGCTCCCAGGAGCTAAGAGAGAACAAATCCAGTTTATTTAAAACAAATCGACACACTTGAGAATTGAAAAACTTTTCGAATAACACATTCCGGGGGTTGTTTCATGTTTGTTCAACAACAAATCGTTTGTGGGTACATAATTTCTGAAATACATTGCACTTCACAAATTACTTGAATAATCCCTTCAGACTGCTGCGTTTGGTTTAATAAATTTCTAAACTAACTTTCTCATCAAGTTTATTTCATTAAAAATTATTTAATGTGTTTATTTTCGTCCCTTTTCAGGTAAGAAGGATTAATTAAAAAATGCAGTGTGCGGGTCTAGTGAAATCGACTCCAGGTAATTTTTCTAAAAACCAATATTTGTTTAATCATGGCCCTCAAAATATAAATTTAGTCATGACGAGATGCCTTTAACTCAAAAGTAAACTTCAATCAGTTACCAAAATTTCAAACAAGAAAAAATAATATTCTATTCGTACCTAAATATCATCGTCCTTGAATCTCAAAACCAAGGACATGTGCTCAAGAGCTCTGCCGTAACCACCGCTATTCACAAAATCAATGAGATTTGCAAATTTTCAGTGAAAGTGTTTGAAAATAAGGATCCCGTTAAAAGGATTTTAAAAATGACAAAAAGCTTCTTAAATAAAGACACGTTAAATTTCCACGAAACTGAAGCTTTTGGTTCTCCTTTTTCTCATCGCTGGAGATAAACCAATTTCTTTTCTTTTTTTTTGTGGCAATGCAATCACATAAACGGGACACGTATGAGAAGATTAGGGACAGTTGGTTATGGTCCTGAATTACAGTGAGGACCAGAACGTGCAGAAGTCGTACGATATGAGGCAAGAATCTAGACGGGAAGACAAGAGGTCCTGAGACATGAAACGAAGGAAATTGAGTTCCAACAAAAAGTGAGGTCTTTATTTGAACTGAAACGTTAAATGTAGGAACTTCAAATGCTTCTCCCTCCCTCGGGAGAATTTGACTTATAATTTTTACTCCCACTCAATTTCGACTTTTGGGAATTGAGATTCCACAGGATCTCCATCTACCGCTGAACCACTTTAGGCATGTCATTCTATCCGACGGATAATATTTATATTAACTTAAAATTGCACCGCACCATTAAACTTATTGGACTAATTTAGTCTTTATCCTCAAGATACACGTGATTTCGTCCTGTCCCACTTTTATGTATTTCTCCTTGGAACATAATTCAGGTAAAGTATTTTTTTCTTAGGGCCGTACTAAATATTCGATGCAATTCCATTGAAGCGGATTCAGTTCGGACCCATTTGTCTTAAGCATAACTTTTCTGTCTTTTAATCTTGGTGGACATATCTTAACCTGTTGTCTTTAAAACATGAATGACAACATGAATTACATTTTACTTCCGCAAATGAATTAATTAGGGTCTAGTTGCTGACACAGTTGCTTCGAAATTGGTACATAAATTATGCCTCTAATTGTTTTCTGATGATCTTATTTATATTTTATCGTCCTGTAATGAAATCCATTCAGCATCAATCTGTATCCAAAGGGATTCAAAAACAGGAAATTTATGTAGTCCTTAACGAAAACTATCAAAACTTCTCTTGTCTCATAAAATCATACATAGATCCTTACTTCCTGCGAATCCTTAAATTATTTATGGTGCTTCTATACAGTCCTCAGAGTAAGTAGTGAGCTAGGTTGGATGTAATGAGTTAAAAAAGACAGACATTTTCAACCTTTCAAACTGTGTCTTTATCGAAATTGTTACCATAAATAACAATAACAGTAATTTCATTTTTCACGGAACTCCTTAATTGAACTCGAATTGTGAAAACCTTTCTCCTCTTTTGTCCTTAATTCTTTATTTCAGCAAAAAAATAAATTTGTAATTCTCTCTGTCTTTGTAGTTTTGAGTCACATCTGGAAAATATCAGAATCATCCGTTTACCTTAATTCTTTTCAACCCTTTTTGTTCTCTATGCATGAAGTAACACTAATAAGATTCAAAGTTCGCCTTGAACCATGCCCTGAATTGTCTCTAAATCAGTTCCAATGGGCGTTCCCATTTGCATTTTATTCATCAGAAAAAAAGAATCTCAACTCACAGAAGAGTTTCGTCCTTCACTTTTCACTTTGTATTGAAGTCACCTGGAAGTTGAAAATATGAATCGACAATTTGATTTGTATTGTAAAATGTCGTTTATAATCACTCAACTTTCAAAATTGAATATTCTTTTATGTAATTTAAATCTTGACCTTTTGTTCATGTCTGCTCGTGTTACTGTTAAAAATATAAACCATTTTACCATTTCTAAAACAATTTCAACATTTTCATTTTGTTTAATTCTTGGAATGACTCAATTTCTGCAAAATTTACAATATTCCGTTATTCAGTAACTAAGTCTACAGAAATGACTCGGAAATTTCTCCATCGTGTGCACTTTACACAAAATTCACAGTTGAAAGTCATGAACTTCTGACAGGATGCTTACTGCAAAGGATTACACGTGATTTTACGATAAAATAAAATGATTACCATGACTTTCAGGACATGCTCAACACATTGCGGTATTACATTGCAAAGTTTTGGATGAACATTTTTAGCTGTTTGGCGTTTCACTGTTGTTAGAAACTGCGATAACGGATAAAGAGTCCCTTACGAGTTTGCCGCAGTTATAGCTCATCGCACTGGAATGAACTCTAGCTCCTGAAGTTAAAGGGGTTTGAAAGTCACTGCGATGCTCCCAAAAAACACTTTTTAACGGTTGAGGTGGTTTCATTACAGATTTTAATTAAACATTCAGATAGCAACAAAGAAAGGCATCATTACTTTGTAATGGCAAAGCGAACCTTACATAGTTACATAGTTTTCCTGTTTTAGATAGTTGTGAAGGAATATAAGTTTAGGTTCAAAGCCAGAAACGTTTTTCAAAAAAAAGGAACTATATTATTATTCAGTGTGTTCAAAGTTGCGTTCATAATCAAAAATTGTCTTTACAGACGATAACTCCACCCCTTAGATTACTTGCGGTTAAAAACAACTCCTCTAAAATATTCCAAACACTTAATTTGTATTCAAACAGGACGAAAACGGTACCCTTTGTTTACTGTTTCCTAAGCAATAAAGAACAAATAATTCTTATCATTTATCTTCAGAAAACACAATTCAATATTGTTTAACTCAATTTTCTATTTTGTTGAGGAGGTTTCTATTTATTAAAAACCAAAAAACAAGTGAAAGAAATTTTGTATGGAAATTCAAACAAAATTGGAAAAATGTTTTCTTGAAGCAGGTGCAGGTCTAACATTCGAAAAAGTGGTTGATTTATATTATTCCCTGGCCCATCATCCCTTCCTCTTCTGCTGTTATCTATTATTAAAACCTGTGTACTCTGTACTTTGATTTTAGCCTCCCTCTCTGTTCCCTCGGGAGCTTGAAGGTTACACTCAGCAACTCTACCTGAACTCTTAATGGTATTGCTTTCGTGACATGGAAAAATTCCTGGATTTCAATACCACGCTGATGTGTTCTGCTGTAGATGCTTCTTTGCAGGTTATTTACATATTGTATTAAGTTTATGGAAAGATAGCATCAAGAGTGGGTTTGTTGTGTTCAGTTCGTAGACTGTTTCGCTAAGTTTAGAAATCGAAAACTGTTTTTAATATCCTGGAAAGTTTATATATGAAAACCATTTTTAAATATAGTTGCATTAAATCATGATGTGGTTTCTAAAAGTTACTATGTAATATAAATATTATATACAAGCTGGATTAACTGGTTTCAGCCGGTGCGATGAAAGTCATAATATAGGGTACTCCGGGGTAAAATGATACGGAATATTTCGAGGAAAATTTTATATTGGCTGCAAATTGTTTAAAAAAAGAATTCCAATAAACTCATAGATATTAATTAAAAACATGTTAAGCAAATTTTTTTAATTTATTCTTAATAAACTATTTTATGTTAATTATAACAAATAATTGAAAAATATTGCAGCTTGTACATGTATTTTTTTACCGCAAACCCGGGGTAAAATGATACAAATAATTTTATTGGCGGCAGTTAATAGCCGTTTGATGAAGATCCTTCAACACATGTTTCATGAGCCCAACCGTGACATTTTAGACACTGGATCCATTGATCCCCTGGCTTTGGTACTGTGGTTCGAGCTATATATCGTCACAAATTAAGCAATCCGTTTGAACATCATTTTGAATGACCAACTCACTCTAGATGGAGAAACTATTTGAATAGCAACATTGGCAATAGTTCGCTGAAATTTAAAGAGATGCGTATTTTATTGAAAATAGGAAAATAGAGTTTTTAAATCATAACTTAAAATAAAAATTACGATCGTAGATGTAGGTATAAAATTTTTAACTAGAAACGAATACTGTCTCTGTGCCAACACTATACCAGTCAGTGATGATAGTTTAGCCTTTTCCATGTTTTCTAGTGCCCAGTTAGCGCGCTGCGTTTTGCAAAATATATTTACGCATAAACATTATAAGCATACCTGACTATCTAAAAATGAAAAATGAAATATTTAACATATATGTCCCCGAAGAACATTTTTTACAATTTTTCAAATATTCTAATTAAATTACTATCTAATGTATAAAAACTAACTTACTTCTTAAAGCTGAAATACTACATTTCCATAACAAATTGAAATTTCCCAAAATGAATATTCGCTTGAACACTTTTAAAAAACGCACTATTTATTCTTGAAAAAAAATTTGGCCGTTATAAAGTGCGGGTAATGAATATTTTTTAAGCATTTATAACAGCGATATAAGATATTTGAGTTTAAACTCAAGTTGTATCATTTTACCTCTGTATCGTTTTGACCCGGGCTAGGCTACCCTAATATATGAGGAACGGATTTTGAAAATTCTGTCACTATTGTTTCTTCCGAATTGTGGCTATTAAGACTTTAATGTGCGTATGTGTTTTCACGAAAATTACTTGAATAATAAAAAATGAAAACAGCGTCGACGCAGAAAATACTCATACCGCTAGCCAAAACACAAAATTTGTGATATCAATTTTGTGACGCAATGAATTTATTTGTTGTGAAAAATTAGAATTAGAAACTACTTGCCATGAAAATTAAACTGGTACAATTTTGCGTCTGCGTCACTTAATCGTATTCTTTCTAAACCTTGAACGTGAAATTAATGCTTAAGCTGTTCTCTGCAGTCACAAATCTGCCGCACAACAAAATTTGATTTATTAATAAAATCATTTGATTTCGGTTGTTAAAACAATTGGATCTTGTCAGGACCGTTGAATACAGAATACCCATAAACAAATTCGCCCATTCTGTATGTGAGTTATTGAACTACATAGAACTTTAATTATAAATTTTAATTATTTGTCAAGTTTGGTCCATTGTATAAGAAATTCCATTCTTTGATTAAGTAACTTACCTTTCAACCTTCGTGTGTAGATATCTCAAAATGACTAAATACGATCGCGATAAGTATTAGAAAATCCTTCACACCTACTAAAGGATCTGTTATAGTAGAATATTTAAAACACTTTAACATAGAAAAAAATCTTTCGTTTTCAAAATGCAAAAAGTCAAGGAAATAAGCTTCAAGATGCTTCAAATTGTTTATTGCATTCCATCGAAAATGTGTGCAAACCCTTAAAATAGAGCTGTGCAGCAATTGCAGCATGCAGCACTAACGTCAGGTCTAATTACTTTTGGTAATGAGCGAGAGTGTAATTTAAGACCGACCCTGTATGTGGGTTAAGTGCTTTTCATCCCCCCCATTAGAACTTTCTTGGTTATCTCCGACTCCGAGTCTCTGCTGCATGTGAGCGCGAATTTATAATTAGAATAAAAAACTTTTAAGTTCCGTTGGCTTACTTCATCCGGAAGGCGAATCCGAATCTTCAGTGCAATTACGATATTAGGAGCGACTTTCGTCCTTCAGCTGCCCTAAATAGCCTCCATTTTATTTTTTTTTTTTATTTTCAGAAGCAAATGTAAATGTTCTAAAAACATCACTGCAAAAATACGTTTTTGTCATTGGAAACTTAACAAAACTCTGGTTTTTATTACGTTAAAGAATATAAAAAAGTTTTAGCTGAGTTATTTTGAATTAATGTGATTTTTCTGAGTTTTACGTAATTTTATTATTTGTGCTTTACAATTTAATCATGAAAGTTATTCATTTTTATACATTTTCTGTTGTTTCCGAACAGACAATGTTCTATTTTTAATTCATCTATATTAACTTCGCGAAAACTTGCTTGTTTGTGTATTTGTGGATTTGTGTATTTGCGCCGTTTTAAGGCAAAACCGTTCAACGGCTAATTAATACACTTCCCATCATCCAATCGAGCTAAAACTTTACGGATAGGCACATTGTCGATGACAATCCGTTTTATCAAATTTTTATCTCTTTATCACAGAAGGAACGGATAAAATATGTAATGCTAATGGCAAAATGACAGCATTTTGCACTGCGCATAAAAAAATTATCATAAATTCAAGTCTTCTTTTTGTTTTTCTTAAATAATTTTAATTGTCACCATTTTGAAAATACCTACTATGTAGATAAATTATAGTAAAAAACATTATTTTTACGGGTTGGTTTTTTTAATTAATGAAATTTTTATTTTTATTAATTAAATGTATTAAATATTTTCTCCAGATATGTAGAACAAGTGCCATGTGTATTAAAACGTCACAATAATTTTATTATCAGCAAACTTTTTGTTGACTAAAACAAAAGAAAATTAAATGTGAATTTAAACACAAGTAAGTTGCATTACTAAAAGTAAAACTAATAAAATTCTCATAAACAGGTTGAATTGAAACAATAAAAAAAGATGTCTATCAACTCTACAAGAACTAATTTGTTTAACAAAATTTTGTTGTTATTCACCATGGAAACAACATAGAATAATAGGATATACTATTACAGTACATCTAAGTAGTTCGGGAGTAGATTTTGCAGAGATCGCTCAAAGGACTTGATGATGATAGCATTTCCAGAGCACTTAGTCCTTACTCGAATGCGAAATTGAATTTACTCCTTTTATCTGATTTATCCTGGTAGTCACGTCTTATCACTTATAGCACGGCTGAGGGGGAATGACAGAGGTCTTGAGTGCTATTAAATAAAAGAAATGTCCTCCTGATCGTCCTTTAGCTACAGTAATGGAAAGTTTATCTTCCGGTCGGTTTTAATCCAACTACAAAATGTCCTACAGGTGAACACAATGACGACCTATGTTAAATACCCTTTTGTTAAACTCCTTGAACAGTTACGGGAAGTGTTTGTAAACAGTTTCCACAAAAGTGGGCACAAAGAGCAGCTCTAAATGCACTTCAAAGTATCCGGAAGTTATTGGACTTTTTCTATGTTTGACAAAACGTATAAAGCAACGGATACGAAGAACACCAATCAAGGACTCCAGGCTAGGATATCTATTGACCGAATACAGTGCAATGGGATAAAGATTTTTCTAATCTACCGTTATATCGTGTGTGTTAAAGTGCTACTGAAATCGATGTTTACGAATTCCACCTGAGAAACATTTGAAGGATTGGGAGAACGAATAAAAAACACGCTATAATCTTGATCGAATTTTACTGTTGTTGTCCTTGTAACATCTGAGCCTGTTTGAGAACTTCTCAAACCAATACTGCTCATGAATATCCTCCAGACGGTGCAAAGTTATGTAACACGAAATTATATCTGCCAAGTCGCCTTATCTAAACTTTATGGCTCTGTGCGTGCGAGCAATTCAAAGGACTCTCAAGGACACAATGTGTATTACACTTGACTCGACTTTTTAATCCGAAATCCAAGGATCTTATAAATTTACTGTGTCAAAAGAGAAGTGTGTACTTTCCCCGGTCAATATCCAACAAGGAATATTCCGCGATGGTTTGTCAGTCTGGTTTAGAAGGACGTTTGTTGACTCTTGTCATGCCAGTCTTTTTTTGCTCAAAAAATCTAGGAATGGAAGGAAAAAAGGAAAAGGATAACGATGGTTTTTGTTGATTTTTCTGACAATAATTGGATGACTTTTGCAAAACTTTTGTTTACTCACACTGGTTCGAGTTTTTCTTGCTTTTATCATCCGAGGCTTTCATATTTTATCCTTCTTTCAGTCTGAACTCATTTCAGATATAATCGTTATATACTATAGTTCTATTTTTCACAAACAAACTTTTTATCAGTTTGTGATTTTTTGCAATATATTTTTTAAGGCTTCTTCTCAATTGAATGGAAATTTTTTATTCTATTCAACTCAATTGTTATTGTTTTTTCTCTTCCTTTTTTTGAGTTTTTACTGCAAATATATCCTTCGTTCAGAAATTTCTGTTCCGTGTTGAAGTCCCTTAAACAGGAACGACTTTCCTGATCAATAATAAATTGCATAATAAAAAAAAAATTAATTAAAAGGAAACTTCACCTAATAAGAAGTATTTTGCAATAATTTGTTGATTCCTTAGAAATAGTGTAAAGTACATTAAGTTCAAGTTTTATTGACTGATTGTCTAATGTTCAGAACTGAATTTTAAATCAGGGGAAAAAATAATATTGCTGTTTATTGAAATCTAGCGAGAAATAATTCAAATATACCCAAATGCTTAACAAAAAATCTATAGGGAGTGAAATTTTTTTGTAAAAATTATTTCGTCTTAGGTATACGTAAAGTTTAAGAAAAAATCGATTGCGGATTTATTTGTTTTTTGTTTATTTTTTAATTAAAGAAATTATAAAAAAATTAAGATAGCTGTACCTACAGTACGGAAATTGGCAGTAAACAAATATTATTTTGTTATGAGTCCTAATTTAAATTTGTAATATTTCCCTGAATAAATCTTCGTGTTCCATAATTATTTCTTTCCACTCACAATTATGATTATTTCAAAATTATCTTCGTTTGAAGTTCGTCGCACAATTTACAATCACTGTAGAATTAATTTGCATTCTAATTAACGTATTAGAAAGTTCTTTTATTTATCTCAAACTATAAAAATCTTACAAGATCTCCAGAGGAAAACTTTTTAAAATATAAACAGCGAACGTTTATTAAAATAAGATCTACTTTATTACAAGATAAAATATAAGATACTGTTCCCTAATTGTGTTTTTTATTCAGCCAAATTAAAGGCAAAGCTGAGGGCATTAGCAATTGAAACTTTCCTCCCCAACTGCGGTACAACTCCCATCGTCCTGTGCAATACACCAACCACAACAAAGACGGACTCATGATTAATGGACGCTAAGTAAATGGCGAACAGGATACTAGAGTAGAATCTAGATGTAATTAGAATCCCTTGAATTGACAGTCCTTAACCAGCTTCGTTAAAAGTGCTTCAACTATTCTGCTTCGTTCAAATTTACATATTCCTTCCTTTCGACTTTTATCAACTTGAAAATGGCTTTAAGGAAGAAACTTTGGTGCGCAAATTAATTGGAGTTTCGATAATGTTTTTCTTAAATGAAATTCCGACTGATATTCTTTAATTATTCAAGCACTAAAATTTCTAAGAATTTCCTCCACTAAAATATTTTGAAAATGGAGTTTTCTTGGATCATGTTTATTTGTTAATATTTATTTTTCATGGACGTTTTGTATATTGTTGCAAAATATTTAAACTACCCTCATGCTGGAAATTCGAATAAAAACCCATTCTAAATTCTATTTGAAAACTTGTGCAGTTTTAAAGAAACATAAATATAAAAACAGTGTTGACCATTGCCTCTGTCCGACTATCGGAAAATTGGAGCCTGTTTAAACACTTGAATTCTTTACCAAATCCAGATGCGATATTTTCTTTTTTAAATGTTCACTGGTTTTTCACCGAATCTTTCTAGCCGACCATAAGGATTAAGGACCTCTGACTGCAATAATTTCAACTTAATGTCGGCTTTGTCAGAAATCTGATGGACAAAAGCAAATGCAAACCTGCACAGCATTTAATATTTACTCTTTAGTCCTGATGATTTCCTTCTCGCAAATGGCTTAAACAAACCTCGTAACTTTTCCACCTGGCGTAAGACTTGAGAGGAAAATGTTTTCGAGCCTCCTTGACACATTCCGCCTACAATCGTTCTGCAAGGAGTCCAACGATGGCTTCTCGTGTAGCCAAGGAGGAAATTTTCGGTGGGTTTTTTGTTTTTATGTCATCCGAACGAAACACAATATAGAAATTATTCGTGTATACAACAATTAATGTCAAGTTTCTAGACATTGTTGTTTTCTTGTGTTGTTTATCCCTGCTCCTGTTAGTGTCAGGAGGAGTTAATTAAACGCTGGGTAACATCATATTGAACAGGGCTTAATTTATCCCGGAAATTTTCTTAGTTCCCTGAAGACGATACTCGACGTCTCCACGATTCATTTGAAGAGTCCGATGAACGTCACTCTAGATTATTGTGATAGAACAAATCTGCAGCTATTTCCTGTAGGCAAGTCCAAGTATTTTCTCAATCCCTAGAGAGCACAGGATTGGCATAATAATTACGATAATAACGTCGTAAACAAGCAATTTTTTAGACAGCTGAGTAGTTCAAGGAAAAATCTTCATATTATGTAAATGAGAAACGAAGATGTTTGGCTTTTGTGTTTATTTTTAACAAATCAGACTTAACATTTAACCTTTTTAAGGGTACGCAAGTAAGCATTGCTTGCGCTCTTCAAAACACCAATATTACGCTGTTTTTCTTTTTTATAATGAAAAAATATAAATAGATGTGAACTCGAAGAAAGAAAAAAGTTCTGTCTTTTATGGCAATGACAAAAATTTATTTTAAAATCTAATTAAATCTTTCTTCTAAAAATAAAATTGAGGGCAATTAGAAACATTTCTTTTCCATTTTTCAAAGCAGAAATAATTGAAAATGAAATTAGGAGGTAATTAAAAACTCTCATTAATTTATAGCTGACTGCAAAAAACAATGGGAGAAAATATTGTTTTCTATAGTAACTTATACTTTTGCCTTCTCATTGAAGTTCTATGGACTTAAAACAAATGGCTCCGATATGGAGAAGAAAATCGCATTGTTTAATTCAGATCAATATTCCGCTGAGCAAGCATTTGGCGTTTTTCCAATGAATTCCATAAAAATTCTTTGAACGGTTTTGTAGTCACGTATGACCTCGCTATAAATCTAAAACTTATGCTTTACTTGTTATTCAACAATTTTCCTGGCCCACATTCAAGAACGCATTCAATTTTTAAAATTTTCTGCTTGCTATAAAAAATAAAATGCACAATGTTTTCATGAAATATGTTTGCCAAAAAAAAAAAAAAAAACTGATTATTATTTTGTGTAATTTACAAATACACACGAGAACAAAAGCCCGAAAAATGCACGAGTATTTCAAAAATATCTGAAGTAAATGGCATTAACTTTTTTAAAGGTTTTTATTTAAAAACATTCTTGCTCAAAGCTGAACAACCACTCCATTGTTTCGTTCTCAATTTTCCAATTTTCCTTGACAAACATTTATCATAAGCAGACTTTTGCCGCAAGATAGAGTTGATTTTTAAAAGCCCTGACATGATCTACAAAACAAGAACAAAATACTGAAAACAGAGAAAATTATAAGATTCCACACGAACGACAAAATGTTCCACATCCCTTTGCCCCAAGCCAGCGCTAACGGTGCATTTCAATGAGCTAAATCGCTTAAAATTTCAAATAACGGAACACCGGTAAAAAAAGCAGATCGGAGGAAGCATACTTTCCCTATAAATTTGTCAATTTATCGCTCATGCATAAAAGTTTTCAGACGAAGTCAGTTTTGAGTTGAAAGTTTTACAGTTTCATGCTGAAAGAGCGATGAGCCGATTTGAGTTTTTGGCAACTATAAAAAAGAACAACAAAAATAAAAATAAAAACATTCTGTAAAATCTGCAGAGTTCGGTCGATGTAGAGAAAGTTGAGATTGATGGTGAACTTTTAATCCACCCATCTGACGCTACTAATCCTTTTGATTGCTCAAACTCTGGGCAGTTGTGTAACACCACAACAAGGATGAAGAGAATTTGCGGCGAGATGTTCCACTGGCTGCGAAGTGGTGCTTGTGCGGTCATTTCTGGAGGGCAGCCATTGCCGTCCGTAGACTCAGGACAAAACGCGCAATTATCCAACGACCTAGATTCGTGGCTGTGCAAGAAGCCCTGGGGTTCTCTCCGCCCGGATTTCACTCTGGATCAACATTCATATCTAGGAACATATGCCCCGGAAAACTTTGGAAAATGCATCCAAAGATCCCTTGGAAGCCAGTTGGTGTCGTCCTCTGAATTGAACAAAGTCGACGACGAACAAAAGGACTTTTGGAGAAAAACTCTTAACGTGACGGTTGAGTTAAGGGAGATTTGTAGCATACGGGAACATTCTATGGCGAGAGAAGCAACGGAGCAGGACGCAAGAATTAGATCTAGAATCTCGCTTCGGATGCACAACGGTATCATATCCTTTAAATCCCCAAAACCCCCCAAAAATATATACCCAGATAAATTTTTCCATGGATAATCACACATTTTGTACTTCATCCTCCCCTCGTTCCCTCCACCCTAAGTACTTCCTCTGCATATAATAAATACATTCCCTCGGCATTGTGGTGATGCCATATCCTTTTAACAAGAATATGTGAAAATGGCTGAGAGAACTTCGCTAACCGCTCTCTGTGGCAAATTCTCCCTTTTGTGGTTGGCGCGGAAATTTAATTTGAGTTCAATTATTAGCATTATGAATTTTAATTTCACCTTTTCGTTGGGGTTCGCAATCTCCTGTGTTCGTCAGGATCACCTACAGAGTGGTGTGAGGTGAGCTGACATTTAATGTTGCTTCTCCTTCAATGAGGTCACTGGGCTTTACTGTTGCCACCATCACAATGTGCCCGGAAATTAATTTTTTAATTTTATCACTCCTGGCAACCAGAATTAAATTTCAGGTGTCGACTGAAAACCCACTGAGGTCTGCTTCCGATTGTCTGCGTTAATTACGTAATCACAGTGCAAAGAGATTGACATTTTCATTTCTTCTTCGACCAACAAACCGTGGAGCCTCATCCTCGGCAGGAGGTACACAAGAAAGGAATTCCAAAAATTTTCAATCGCAACCTACCGGTTTTTGTTTACCCGCTGCTGTTTGCACATGTGTCCAGCACAATGCGCATTATCCTCTAATGAATTTCAAAAGAGATTAAGCAATCCTTTCACCAAAACTAGGGCGTTTTCGACAGCAACATAATCCAAAATTGTTGCAAGTCTTCCTGTTTCAAATATTAACACAAAAGCGAACCGAATTGATTGAATTCGGTTCACCTGCAGGCTACAGGACATGGACATTGGACAACCACATCGTCCAGATCGTTAACAAAATTTCTATTAAAGTACAAATATGACATCAATGGTAACCTTTTCATGATGCCGTTATTTAAAATTTAATTAAGTTGCTGATGAGGCTGATGAAGGGATTGCTGTGAACCTGGCAAAGGGTCATGTTAACTTCTCGATGACAGTTAGAGCAAAAATAATAAAATACCTACTATATATGAAACTTGATAGGGATGAAGGGGAGAGAGCGAAAGATCGCAACCTGGTTGAACTAATTTCAGAATTTTTGACCTTTGATATTTTACGAATGACAGGATAACATTGCTGTAATTAAGAACTTGGAAACAAGATATGAATAACATTAAAGAACCATTTATTTTGAAAGTGGTGTAAGTTCATTTTTTTCTCTTTGGAGATATTTAAAAGTTAGCATTTTAGTCGATTAAAAAATATAAATAAATTGTACTAAGTTTGGCAATGTTTCAACGAATTTAGAAACATGTAATTTGATTACATACATGACTTTTATTTGAAATTTAACTAAAATAATATTCTTTCTGAATCGTAAATGGACTTGCACCACTTTCAAAATTATTGAATTGCAAAAATCATTTAATTTTGATAATCAAAAATTTAATTTTACTTGAAATAGGTACAATGCTTTTTCGTCTGATTTTATTTATAAGAAAATTATAAAAAAAAGAAACCCATTAAAACAATGGTTTTTACTAAAATTCACATACATATATGTACATATATAATAATAATATTATGTAGTTAGTAGACATTTTCAAAATGGTGACAATTAAAATTATTTAAAAAAGAAAATATGACTTGATTTTATAATAATTTTTTTTATACACACAGCAAAACGCTGTCATTTTTGCATTATTATTAAAGATTTTATCCGTTCCTTATATGATAAGGGGATATAACTTTGATAGAATGCATTTTGATCGACAACGAGCCTTCTCTGTAATGTTTTAGCTCGATTGGATGATGGGAAGTGTGTTCTTTAGCCGTCGAAAGGTTTTCCTTAAACCGGCACAAATACACAAACAAACAAGCAAGTTTTCGCGTAGTTAATATACCTAGATCAATTAAAAATAAAATGTTGCTTTTTATTCTTAAAGTAAAAAGACTTTGTTAAACTATTTAGATACAGTATATCATTTACGATCATTAAGTTAAAGTTTTTTTTAAATATTCATGATGCACAGGACAGGAGGTATATATAGGGTCGAACATCTTTATACAAAGCCCAAAGGCATTAGTGTAATGTTTCCCATTCCAGCTATGTTCCTTACATTATGCTTTTACTGGGAAAATTCTTAGTTTTACTCCTGAAAGTGGACTTACACCACTTTTATAATCAATCGTTACGCAATCCAGTTTATTGACGAATTTTAAATTTATTAAAGCATATGGATTTTTTAAAACAGTAATTGCGAATTGTTTATAAATAAAATGTGTACACTAAATTATAAGTAAATTATGTGATTTCTCAATTTTTTTTAAAAAGTGGACTTACACCACTTTCAAACTAAACGGTCCAAATGTTTGTGAAACAGTGAAACACCCAATATTTCATTTTTATTGTCGTTTCTTAAGTGTTTTGCAAAGTTTTCAAACAATGATGAAACCTATTATTTTGGTAATACTTCATTTTGAATTTACCAACATTTAGTTGCCTTAGAAGTTGTCAAAACCCTTTCTTCTTTAAGTTGCTCAAATTCATAAAAAAGAAATATGTTGTTTTTGCTAAAAAAAAATAATACTACGTATCCTTGATTCTCAAACAATTCTGTAACCACATAAATCTTCCTTAGGCCATTTCAGCAGTACATTAACTGCCACAATAAATTCCAAGAACACGTTAATTTAAGAAGATAAAAACACCAAGGACATCCGCACAGATTGCCTTAATGAGTGTAATTAACATTTTTCTCTGTACCTCAGCACACGCCTTGCCACGCACCGTGGTTTAGCAATAATTCACAGCTAACGATTTCAGTTGATGTTTCACCATAAATTCTTGAAGAAAATTATCCCCCTCCCCCAGCAGCAACAAGGAGATTTGCGTCTACAGCACATCCTTTTCAATTTTGAATTCAACTTAATTGTTTTAATCCACTGCAGTATTTAAAGTGTTTCGTTTAAGTAGAACAGTTGTTATGAATAGAAAGTTTTATCTGTACAGTACAGACTGTACCTGTTCTGCACAGGATGCTTTCAGTGAGATGAAATAAATTCGCAATTTAAAATGGCATTTGTAATAAACAAAATCAGTTTGTAAAATGGCCGGAGTTTAAAGTCCCCAGCTGGCGTCAGAATAAAATGTAGTTGGTAGTATTATTTTCAAACAAAGTTTGACAATGATTTTTTCTTCAACAAATATTTACCGTTGATTTATAATTCTGAACCATTCTCGAACATTAAACAATAATGAGATTTAAATTAATCAAAAATTAGGGCAGCTCTGAAATTGGGAAAAGCGCCAATTTTAGTTCGATACGAAACTGAATGAATGGAGGGAATTTCTGGACATAAACTGATGATGGATCAAGAACTCTTCCAAATGGGAGTTCGTGAAACCCTTAATTGCTTCCACGGTTGTGTATTTACTGTCGTTAAACAACATCTCATTCTGGAGTTATTGGTCCTAAACGCCAAGCCCTTTTGCTCCTTGCTCCTGTATCCTGCAAATGAGTTCCGTAATAAGCCGCGCCGAGCTATTAGCTTTAATTAATTGATTGATGAACACCATTAGCAACTTACAGCTTATTTGCCGCTAGAGCAATTTGGAATCGTGACTCATAATGTTTGTTCCACAATTTCTTCCCTATACAATTTATTTAAAAAATATTAGAATAATTGAAGATTATGTCACGCATTGACGCATGCTATTAAATTGCACTTCAAAAAGAAAAATGGAATATCAATTAAAACACAACAAATTTATGTAATTTTACAAAATATTTGTTATAATCAAATAATTGTCCTTCTGATCTTTATTAAATAACACAGGAAACTGGTTAAAGTCTATCCATTTTGAAAGTAAATACTTCGTCAAAGTTTATTAATTTTGCACAAGTTCGTTTTCTTCTGTTTTAATTAATTCGGGACTCGATTCACTCGTGGGAGTTAATTCTCAAAATCCTTGGTGCTTATCGAATTTTCTGTTGGATTTCCAGATCAGCGTTTACAAGAATTCTCAAGCGATAAAAGTATTGAAGATGGGTGAAAAATCACTTTTCCAAGTTTCCAAGGAATTCAAGAATCAAGAACAAGTTAAATTTCTTGGAAGAAAAAAGCAATTAAATCCCTTTCGGGATTATATTTTCGCTATTTCAAGAAATTACAAATTTTGTTGGCAAATCATTTTCAATCATCGTTAAAGATATTATTCAATTTTCTTACATAAAATATTTCGGAAAAAAACGAAAAAGCAACTGAATTTTTAGATAACAGTTGTAAATTATTACACTACTCTACAAAATTGGACTCACTTTTTGTTTATCTGACTTTTTAAATGTTTTTTCCTTAATTTGATAGTGCTGATCACGAATATCATATTTGTTTTACTGAAATGTCGATATTTTAAAAAAAAAAAATCAAAATATACATATTTTTTTTATATTTGCAATTTACACTAGTATCACCATTCGTAACGCATATAATGGACAAAAGTAATACAAAATAATAAGGAAATACATAGCTATACATGTCACAGAATCTATATACTAATAGAATTTAATTACAAAACAATCAAAAATGAACAGAACTAGTAAATTTTCTTTTATAAGGACTAGATGAACCACTGCGAACTAGGCCCCAGATGTAGTCTCCCATTAAGCCAGCATCACATCGGCCTTGGTACCTTTTTTCTATTGTTAGGATATCCTGGTGGAAGCGTTCACCATGTTCTTCACTGACATGTCCCAAATTAGGCCGAAAAAATTATAAATGAGAATGCAAATAATGCAATTTTATCGACATTTTGCATCCCAGTAGTCGATAGTTTTCAATTAACAATATAACTATTTCTTCATAGTTGTCCCTTTTTTGTTGAGCGGGTTGAACGGCAACTACCACAGGAGACATGGGGAGCCCAATATTTTTCAAAATTTCCAACTGGCATTCCAAAATAGTGTTTGTACGTTGTGCAGAATTTTGTTCCAGGTAAAATGACGTGCTTCACTTGTTTAGCGCTTATATAGAAACAAAAAACATAGCAAAAAGAGTCGGTTGGAAGCTTGAAATGCTTTGCAGTTGTCATTTTCGCAAAAAACCGATAATAAAATTTAAAACACGCACTACAGTTCACATATAAGGTTTTTTTTTTAAATATAAAAATAGTCCTTTTTTCAAAATCTTAACTCCCTTATCTATAAACACAACGCTGATTTTTCTCTACTTCTGCCAACATTAGATGAAAAACAGTTATCTAGGTATTGAAAGAGTTCCTTTTATATCCCTTTTTCATGCAAGTTTCAAACAGGTTGAAGAAAGGGGTGGGGAGGAAAGTGTCAATCTCAAAATATTGCTTCATTCATTCAAGTTTTGCAAAGGTTGAACAATAGGTGGGGGTGGGGTAGTGTTATTCATTTAAGTTTCGCACAGGTTCAAGAAGGGGTGGGGAGGAAGGTGTTAAGTTAAAATTATTCCTTTATTCATTCAAGGGGTGAGGAGGAAAAGCAGGTGCAAATTTCATGATCGAATTTTGTACTGCCTTTTTGAAAACCAAAATCACTCGGTATTTTCCAAAATATTACTATTTAAAAAAAACCAATGTCATATTCGTGTTCAGCATGCTAATTTCATTCAGGAATGATGAAAAAATTAACATAAACAATTTTTTGTCGATTAGTGTTATCAGCAAAAATGATTTATTATTATTTATTAATGCTTAAACAATTTTTTTTATACTCATAAAGGGTGCAAAATATTTATCCAGAACTGCTTAAAGAAATTCGATAAAATGAAATCTTAAATGTTGAAAAGTTGCTTCAAAGTTAATCGCTGGAAACATAAATAAAATTTTATACGAAATCTCTTATTTTGTGTGTTTCTTTTTTTATAAACAAGAATCCCTTTCAGACAGATTACGCAATTGTTACGAATGATTTCACGAAATCTAATCCAATGTCCATCCACTTTCTAATAATAATATAATTTACCAAAAGGTTCAAAAGCCTGTAATACAAAAATTATAATTCCCAAGAATCTCTTTTGTCTGTTGTCACATTGTGTTATGTCAATTCTAAATTAACTCGCCTTAGACCATCCAAACGATTGGATATTCAGATATTACGATGGCTTTCATCTTTATGACTACAGCTACAGTACAACATAACATGGCGACGAGAGGTCTACCAAAAAGGATCAAGTTCAGGCAAATCTTCTTTTAAGAATGTTTTTTTAGCTGCTGTAGCAAAGCAGAAAACCGGAAAACCCAATGGCCTGAAAGTGATATATGAATTTCCCCCAACATAGAGAGCATCTGGGAAATGGGGCCACCTTCTGTCTGAAATTCGTAATTCGTATCCTATTTGGACCGACATCCGACAAAATTCACGATTAGTAGTGTTGATAATTAATTAAAAATTTAACACAAGTAGAGTGGTTCTCCTTCCAGGAGAATGGAGACATACGATTACTTTTATTTCAGCAACAATTGCTGGGTTTTATCTGCTCGCTGCGCCTTTAATGGGGAGAGTTATAAACAAGCTTAAAAAAATTGATCCAGTTTTGAAAATAAAAAATTTATATTTATGACGGGTTTTTGGACACATTAATCCAACATCACGTTCAGAACACTCTTGTTTTATGGGCTCACGTTGAAGTGGAAATTTTCAGTCATGTGGAAAACTGTAGCCATAAAAATACACTCACAATGAAAGGGTAGAAACTCAGCGAGTTTTTAAGAAGTACATAAAACGCTGTTATGATAATACACTCCAGCAATACGTTTCCTCGAAGCAGTTACATTAACAATTAACCTTTTCAAAGTAATCTTTAAGACGTTATGGAACATGAAAATCTAACGGAATTCAGTAGAGGAAGGAAATTATTTTGTTTTATTCATCGTTGTTTTAGTTTATTAGATTCATTCGGGATGGTTGTTGAGCAAACTGCACTTTGCCATTTGCAAAAACCATTCAGATATATTTTCGTAGTTAATTTAGAATTATAATTTGGTATATCAAAATTGTGCCTCATTTTAGAAATAACTAGTATCGAACATTTCTTTTAAAATTTATTACGAAAACTTTGTATTTATAATTTTTCAATCAAAGCCGGTTTCACCTTACCGGTTTTGAAAACGACAGTCGAAAACATGTGTTTTCCGAGTCGATGTAAACAGGGTATTACATTTATGTAGCAAGTAAAACAGAAACAAATTAGTTTCAATGGACAACTAAATTTTTTTTTAGATTTCTCAACTTCAATCAACATAAGTTGAAGGTCACGTTTTCTTTTGACATTATTCTAAAATCTTTTTCATACCGCAACCGCAACACAATTCGCACAAGTTTGCTTAAAAGATTATTTTACGGTCCCTTATTGAAAAGAAAAGCGAGAAACTTCAACTCATCAGGATCCTTTGGTGGAAAAGTTTCACCTAAAATGATCATTTTTCATAAAATGGTGGCGGTGGTGACTACCGGCGGTATTCAAACCTCATAACACAAAAATGCGCCCGTGGCAAATGGGTTTGTTCTGTACAGAAAGGAACTTTTTTGTTCACTGTAAATGAGGAGCAATGTATCACTCTCAAGGATGCTCCACGGCATTTTGCGAATGGGGATCCAGTCGGTCAAGTCATCCTTCTGCTGCAGCGTTTTAACGAAAATCAGTTTCAGTGAAATATCGTGTTCAGGTGCTTCAAAGGAAAAAAATCCCCTCTGGGATTGTACTGTGACAGGATTCGGGATGTCCTTCGCGAAAGTAAATTTGAATGACAAAGTACTGTTCAACTGTTTTGCAAGCTGAGCGCAACCTCCGATTACTAATGAGGTCCGCAGCGTCGGCGGATAACTAGGCAGACTCTCGTAAATTGCAACTACTCAAAAAATTGCAAATTCCTTAAGGAGTTGCAAATTTCAAAGGGATGAGTGTGTAAGTCTAAGTGGTGTATTGAACTGGAACTATACAACTTGCATAAAAGTGAATCAACCTAAAAATTTTATGCTGCTTTTGGGGCTTCCCCGAATTACATCTGTCTAAAGCACGATTTCGAACAATGGCCGACATTTACGCTCCGCCAGCAGAGAAAAAACTGCTTGAATGGCTGTAGCAAAAAGTTTCGGAGATCACGACAGCCACGTCTAATCTAAATTGCAAAGTGTACATCTGTTGCAGCAAGGATTATCATTCAGTGGCAAATTCATCCAAGACTTTACGGTGCAAAAGGATAATTGTCGATCGTTGCACTATAACAGAACCGTCAGCTGCCAAGAAAAACTAATTCTGAAGTTCCTAATTTAATTCCCCACTCGTCCGGATTAGCGAGCATCGAACTAACTTTTCACTTAATGCAATTAGACGGGGGTCGGGGCATTCTCAGTTGGATTATTTCATTTTGGTGCACATTTGTAAACGGATTTCGTGCCTAATTCACTGGAAATCAATCGACAATGGAAAAATTTCAATTACTCGTGAGAATTCTTGATTGACAATTCAAATTCAATGGAGTTTTTATAATTTAATAACTGGAAGTCCCTCGAGTATTAGAAAGACAATTAAATTAAGAGAGTTGAACGAGTTTTCAGAGGTTCTTCACAATCAGAAGTTGAACTTCTACTTCGTATAGAAATTTGACAAATGAGAAATGATTGTTTGTAACTGTTATTTTTATTAACACTCAACGTCGGAAATGCATACTCAACATTTTAACGTTTTTACTTCACAATTTTCTAATAAACCTTAAATGACATTTATCCTTGACAACATCCATTACCGTGTGAAAATAAAATATTTTATAGAAGTCTATAAAAAAAACGGCAATTTCCAACAATGTAACAGTAGACCACGGAAACGTTCTCAGCCATTCGTTAGTGAAATAAAGAAAACAGAATAACTGTACTCGTACTTGTACAAATAGTGAACCGTTTGTTTATGATCCTTACGGAAAGGTGCCAAATACCGTTATCATATCATCTGAACCGCATTGCGGCTGACTTATGCGGAAAATGTAGCCAAAATAATTTCGGGAATTTAATTTCTGTTCACAATCCAAGACGAAATAATAATGGGGCGGCGGCGGCGTCAGTGCACGAAATCAACGTTCATACCGCATGCCGTTATGCTGTGAGGATGTTCCCCCATGTCAGCCATTACCACTTCTATTTCCGTCATGCTGCCGGAAATGTAGATTCGCAAAAAATGTAATTTTTCTTTCCGCACCAAAATTGTATGATTAGAGCCTGAAAATGTTTCGATATATTTGTTTTTGTTGGGCTTGAAGAAGCAGATCACGTAAATGACATGAAGCGGCCGGAAATTTTCGGTTCAGTGGAATAAAGCGACGCACGTACGTGGATCGAAATTATATGAAATTTCGTCAAGTTCAGGTGAAAATTCGAGAATTTAGTGACTCCATTTTGTGTATTCGTGTAAAATGGGGCCAACCTTCTGGAAAAGCTGAAATTGCTGGTTACTCGGCTTATCCACTTCGCCGTCATTTTAATTAGCTCTTTGAGTTTTTGAAACTATTTTTTTCTTTAGTTTCTGTATGTTGGGGTGGTGCGACTGGACGAGGACGTTAACTTAGCTGTCCCGGCTATTACCTTGATTTGTCAAAAATCGATATATCCGGCAGCAATAAGGCCCCGAACATTTGGCGCCATGCTACATATTATAGTCCTTGGGGCTGCCATCAGAAAAACATTGGAAGTATAAGGAGTTGGTTTTTGCCAGGCTGAGTAGAATGTTCGAAATTCATTCGTTCTCACAAGAGTTATTCGCATGAGAATTCTTTGTTTTCATTCGTTCGCAAACGAATGAATTAGAAGAATTTATTCCCTCGGCTTAAAATTCGTGAGCGATTTAAAATGAAAAGAATAATAACTTTTCACTCGTTGATGAATTAGAAACGTGCGAATTTTAAAATCGAATACTTCGGCATAGAGAGAGCGAAAGGGCGCGAATTTTAAGAATTAATTCTATTCGCGAACGAATGAATGTGTAATAATTTATCACTCAGAGCAGCAAACGAGTGGAATTGTTGGGAAAAGAATATTCTTTTAAATTTCCGGGCCTAGAGTGCCACCATGTTTTGTGCACGATTGGCTGCTTTTTTTCTTGTTGATATTTGTTATTTGTTAGAAAAATAGTATTGGATAATATTGGAAGACTCAACCCATATTCGAGCCTGAAATGGCGAAATGTTTAGCTTATTTTCAACTGGTTCGGAGGATGGGCTTGGGCGTTGGGCCTGTTAACTAAAGTCTGTAAATATCTGCAAAGGACATCACCTCTTCTTAATAATTACTTGGTGCTCGGGATCTCAGTAACGAACCGATTAACATAAAATCGCGACATTATCCCTTTGTGCATTGCCTTGACAGCCATTAGTCTCACCCTGGCACAGTCAGACCACCCTGCAGCTTAGAGCGACGCGTCATGATGGCTGTCGCAGCATCCCCATAACCACCATCTGCATATGCTAAGCTGGCTCATTCCTTGGTATGACTACCACAAATCCTCCTTCAGGGATGGATGGGGGTGTGCTCACCAGTAATGGTTGGTATTGATTTTCCAACAATTAGCATCGCGTTTGTTCTAAATGGCTTCACTTCACATTTGAATTCTAATGACGGCATTGTTATTGTTCGCGGTTAACTTCACGCGGTTGCAGTTGCCGACCCCCTGGTATTAACCCATAATTATCGGAACTTATCTTATCCCGGGACCGGGCGCAGTATCATTTCGAAATTACCATTTTAATCGCGACAAGTAATCAACGCGGCAGATGATGATCCCGGAGTAATTAATCCCACTCAATCACCGAAATGAGAGTAGGTATCATTGCCATTTACTCAATAACATCGGCAATAATTTTTTTTTTGGCGTACCTATTTGATTCGGTTTTTGTTTTTCAATTAAACAATTACCATGTGATTTACAGATTTGTGCAATTAAGATTTGATATTGCAACACATCCACGAGCCCCGCTAATTTATTGGGTTTCCTGACATAAACAAATGATTTATTGTTACTCATTAATTTGATGTCGCATCCAAATCACGCGCACAGAAAAATTAATGACTCTCAACAGCTGGACATCAACCACAATTGCAATTCTATTTTATGAGATAGTACCAAATAAATTGCTTTGAGTATCAAAGACAATTCATCCATTTTAATTTCTGCCATTTATCAAGTTTGATGCTTCCAGTCTAACCAAACAAATTTTCTACATTTCAAAAAATTTTTAGTGACAAGTTCGAATGAAAAGTTATTTAAAATAAAATTAAAATAGAACGCTTATTGAAGCCCATTGGTTAATTTATACTATAAAACAAAGTTCTATATGTTTCAAAATAGCGGCGAGATGAAGACGTCTACGAAAATTTAGATGGTTTAACCGAAGTTCCAAATTTTATTAATTGGAATAAGATTCAAGACAAATACTTAAAAAATTTTTGATCTCACAGATAAAAACAAAATGGTGGCATTTCAAACTTGAGAAAATAGTTTTGGTGTACTATTTTCTGGATATAATACACCTACGTTTTCGCTTCGGAAATTTTTCTTCATATTTTTAGGGTGAGGAGACCAAATCAGAAGTTGATTTTGAACAAAGAGTGAAGTTTTGAGGTTCTAACGAAGTTGAATTTGTATAAATTCACGTTTTTTTTAATTCATCTATACTAACATCGTGAAAGCTTGCTTGTTTGTTTATTTGTGGATTTGTGTATTTGTGCCGTTTTAAGGAAAACTTTTCGACGGCTAAAGAACACACTTCTCCTCATCCAATCGACCTAAAACTTTACAAATAGGCTAGTGGTCAATGGCAATGCATTCTGTCAAATTATTATCTCGTTATCAAAGAAGGAACGGATGAAATGTTTAATAATAATGCAAAAATGTCAGCGTTCTGAACCATTGAATGTTTTTATTTAAATTCAAACCTCTGCTGCATTAATGCGAATATCAAACTCTTCTCTCAGTAACATTTAGAAAACACTGCAGGCTTCCAAAATATATACAAAAAACTTTGTTGACTCGAAGGAAAAACAGCTTCTCCCTGAATGGGTCAATACACACAAATTATGTTTTAAAACTTAAATTTATAAAAGCAAAGTTCTTAAATTAATTAAGAAAGGAACACTGAATTTTAAGAGTAATTATCATAAACTTTTAATGGAATCTTGTTAATTATTATTTTCTATCCAGCTTACATATTTACAATTACATTGTCTAGATTCTAGATAAACACGTCAGAGTATCTCATCAGGTGCTCGGAAAAACTTCGAGGAACAGTGAAGAACACTTGTATTTAGATTAAAGGTAATTAGAAACGTGATAAGGGTTCAGCATGTACGCAACCCCTGCCAAATGAACTCTTAGCTCCCATCTCGAACCGGGATTTGAAGCAATCAACAAAGTTGGAAGTTCTCGTAAGAAATTCAAGTCAGTTCAAACTTCTACTCTTCTGCAGTGAATGAATTCAACAAAGTGTTACACATCCTAAATATCCGTAACTTTTTCGGCAATGTCCAGTTCTGCGAAATTCACATTTAGCCGCACCGAAGCCAAATTGTTCCGGTGATAAAATTCCATATCCTCATGTTGGGCCTTCAGCCCAAGGACCCCTTTGTATTATTGCAACTCAGGTGAAATTTGTCTACCGCCATCGGGCAATTTTTCAGTTGCTCCACAGGAAATCCACCCTTTTGGCCCAGAGCAATGTCACTGGTTCCACGTTTTATTGCATTTTGTTTTCCTTTTATATTCTTTTTCCATTTTTATTTATTTTTTGTACCGCTGCTCCTCTGCATAGATTGTTTCATGTAACAGCAACTCGCCGAACTAATCCAGAAAAGGAGGACAAAATTGATACAATCAGCCTTGAATGACGACACAAATCCCAAGATCGATGAGGTAAAGCACAACCCTCATGTCACGTAGCGCTAATCCTCAGTAATTTGTCGAGGAAATCAGATTTTCGAGACGAAGCCAACGTTGTCGAATGAAACTCGAAAATGTCTTATCCTTCCTTTCGAACTTCTACTATCCAGTCTATCGCGTTCCAGTCGGTGGAAGGTGGAACAAACCCTAGCTTCCTTAGATTTATGTTTATTAGAGTCTGTCAACCTCTTTATGCCAGGATCTAACTTTTCTCATAAAGAAAAATATTTTTATTTTTTTTCCAAACTAATAAATTAGCTGTAGGTATGCAAGAACAACGAAAGCTTGCTCACGAAATTCTGGAAAAATTAATTAATACCAAAACTAATTTCAACAGAGTCATGAAACGCAGACAATTCTGAAATGAAATTTAACCCCTTGCATTTAAAATAACAGCGAGAAATATTAAGCAATTTTAAGCTCCATTTTTATTTTGTTTTCCGAGGAAACCCCCGCATATTTTTTTTAATAAATTCGAAAATTAAATTTTCAAAAAACAGATATATGAATCAAAATACAGGAAAAAATAAGTAAACTCAAATGCAAAAGATATTTAAGGGATGAATATTGGTTAAAATGATTTGGCTCTCCCTGCATTCAAACAGCACTTTTCTGTTTCACGAATAAATCAGGGAGAGGTCAAATAAAGGACTTTTTGTGTTGCACTTTGGAACCAGCTTTTGGACACCGGGATGAAATTAAAACTGCACACTGGCCACAGTGACAGTGCACTCCACTTTGGATTATGAGATTAAATTCGGATTACATGACTCTGTGTCAAGGACTTTGAGATGGAAACTGTTTCAATATTTACTTAACAAAAACAAACAGACAAAAAAATGTAGTTCATCAATCATCAGTCAACGTTGACAGTGCACGAAATAAAGTTTTCAAAATATTCGTTTCCGCATGAGGTAATCCTTTCAATGTTATGCACGAATAAATTCACGGTTTAATACTTAATTGAAATCTGAACAGAATTCCCAAGTATCCTTTCGCAAACAAATACGGTTTTTATTCGTTGAACTAATCCCATCTTATACGGTTTATTAAGTCCTTTCAAACTACATAATACCCTTTATCATCAAGTAATTAATATTCCTGTTTACATTCAGCATCTAAACATAAATTTCTATAGAATGTAAGAAACTTAAACCGCCAGGGGCTGGCAACCTTGATTCAAAGTACCACATCTACAGTGAACATGTAAAAACAATTGAACACAACCCACGTTAGTCCTCGCCCCTTTCACATTGTTGAAATATAATTCCACGTCTTTATCGTCATTTTGCCTTGTTGAAGGTGTTATATAATATAAAGAGGAATTCCAGGGAAGTGTAATATGTGCTACCTCTTCACAAATAGTGTTTTTGACCTACATAAAACTTCTCGTTCTGGTTTGTCGTCAACTCATGTTTAACGTTGGCGTAAAGATTTCGCACCAACCACAAGTGGTCTACGAACAAAGTGAAGTGCCCGGAGTCGTTCAAATCCTTCAACAAATAGAATTTAGAACTGGGAATTTTAAAGCGCTGCTATCAGCAGTTCTTTCTTCCACAAACAAAAGACAATTTTCTATCGCTTAAAACACTTGTTTTTCCAAAATGTAACTCACATTTTCGTTGTTATATTGCATAATGAAAAACGAGATGGAAAATCACATTCTGATTTCTCACGAATATTTCGTTCCTTCAACTTTTCACAGTGAATGACGACGACCCTAAAATTATAATAATGAACTTCCAAAATATATTCAAAACCTTGTCCCATTGTTTTTTTTTTTTTGTTTTTTTTTTTTTTTATTATCAAACAATTAGTTTTGGTCCAGAAAATCTCATCACAGGAAGAAAAGTTGTTTTGCGATGAAAAATTGTCCGCTGTTTGTGATTTTATTTCTCTAGCAATGATAGCAATTATTTTCCTAAACGAGCAAAGCTTATGTCTAACATCTTGAAGTTAAGTTTTTGTGTTTCAGTGAACGAAATGAAATATAAAAGAAATAAACAAAAAATGTTAAGAATAATAAATTGACTGTGATTACAGTAATCTTTCGCCATATTTTCTTGTTCTCCATTTCTACAATATTCTTAAAGGCTTTCTTAATTAAATAAAATATTTTTATTTAACTGATGTACAATTCCGAATACTTTTGATGATTTTCAAAAATATAACTTCTGAAAAGTTTCATTGTTCGTCGTGAATTGAAAATTTTCCAATTACACTACAGAACAAATTTAATTGGTTTTCTGCTTAAATTATTCGCGTTTTGTACTTGACAAGTCGGTTTTCAATTTAATTTGAATCATTTTAAAATTCAACAAAAGTTTCTCTACTAATTCTGCTCTACTCCATTTGACCCAATCAAACGTCACTTAAATGAAAATTACCATAAAATAAATTTATATTCGCAATAATATTTAATAAAGTACATTTCAATGGCGTAACACTGCCAAAACCAACACTGCACTGGTTTAAAATAGAATAAATTTAACCGAAACCATTAAAAGATCAAAACGGTTTTAAACTCCCGAAGGCATTCGCGTTTGGTCGTGACATTTCTGGGCGATAACTTCAACAATGGCTTTTAAACGTGACATCAGAATTTTGTCCTCATCACGAAGACTTCTCACCTTCTTGGCTTCTTGCGACGTCAAAAACATGTCTATGCTCCTGTTTATGACCCCCCCTTCCATCCCCCCAATGCCACATTTACCAGTTCTTTCCTTCGAAACGTCCGAGTGCCATCCTTCCCCTCATAATCTACATCCCCCCCCCCCCCCCCCCCCCCTCTCCAACCGGGTCTTCGCATTCTATTGATTGAGAGGCGCCTTTTTGTTTAGAATTCTTATCGAGAAATTATGTCAAGCATTCGGCACATCATCGATTTTCTGTTGAGCACTTGGAGGCTCCTTGTGTCACTTGATGACACTCCTTTATTATCGGCAGGAAGGATTCCGGAGATGACCTGTGATAACTTTCATAACTTATCGACGTAATTTGCTATTTAAATTGACTTTCAAGAGCATTTTTTTCCAGATCTCAAGGTGGTAATTATGCAATTTACGTTTGGAAAATTTCTTGACGGGTAATTTTTTGAGATGGTTTGGAAGTTACTATATAAAAAAAATTATAAAATGAGGTCGTTTTGAAGGACTTGGAATAAATACATTCCAATAAAAATGTAAAGGCTCAATTCGAAATAATAGGATCAAATTGTGAATGATAAAATTATGAATATTGAAAATAAAATTGAATTCAAGAACCGTGAAACTATTTTAAGCCTGGGAAAATAATTACAATCATTTTTACAAGGCTTGAATAAAATGTCAGATTAACCCACACATCAACATTCGTAATTTAAATTGCTTTCCAATAAAAAGTAATCGATGTTGATCCATAAAACATAAATGAATACATCTGTTCAAAAAGTCTTTCATACGAGTATTTTTCGTGCATATCAATTTTAATTAACAACGCATACAGCCGCAATTATAGATGCTCGCTATCATATTTATTCACTCAGAAAGTCAGAACGTACAAAAACTCTGACCTAATTCAACTTGATAAAATGGCTTTTATCCTTTCTATAAACTTTTAATAAGCCCCACTTTTCACCAGTGATGAAATACAGAAATTTTTCATTTAAACATACTTTTTATTTTTTTTATTTCGGATTTTCCAGTACGGCGTCTAGCAATCATATAAAAAAGCGGATGTATCACTTCTACGTGCACATATAAACAAATTGGGTGCGTCCCTGGCGTAACCTCTTACACAGGATAATTTTTCAGGCTCTTTTCACGTAAATATGAATTCCGAAATGCTCAGAATTCTCATTAGCATATTATGAATGCCGTCGGCACAAGTGCTTCACCATCACTTCAGGCTTACGGAGGATATTTTGAAATGCTTATTCTACAAGCTCCATTCGTGGTGGCATCCGTGCCACTTCGTCCGTTACATTCAACATAAATCATGCTAAAAACATTTTCCTCAAAAGTTGTGACAAATTCCTGAATATAAATCAAATTGAACCAGGACCGAGGAAGACTGATGATCATATTCTGGGAGAAATTTTCTGGATTTGAACGAATTTAACGTGTTTCATATCGTGAGAATTTTGTTTGGTGTTTATATATTTAAGGGATAATCTGTAAATTGAATAACAATTTGTTGAAGCACTTTTTGTTTACACAAACAACTGCAAGAGAGCAATGAGCTCAGATTTATGAAAGGATTAGAAAAGAGCTGCTAATGAACATTTTGTGTGGAATTCCTAAAAGGATTTCAACAGATTTATTTTATTTAATTGCCCAAAAATCGATGAGCGTATTTGAGGTGCACGAACTTACAACAATAACGTTGTAAACAATGAGGATTACGAAGACTGAAGAGGATTCATGAAACACAAGAATTATCAAAAAAGGTTACTGCAGATTTTTGTAGTACCGTCTAACTTACTCGAAGTCTATTCAGAACAAGGTGTTAATTGCGCAATTTAATCATGACCAAAAAGTTGATTTTCACAAAACAATTGAAAACATTTATAATGCCAGATTGCCAGTGCAATATGATGGTGCGGTAAATGGATTCTAGTATTTTTCTGGTTCTAGTGCTCTCTTAATTTCTTAAAGGATTGTAAGCTGCACTTTTCAAGAAAGTAACACCAGTCCCTAAAAATTATTGCAATAATAAATTAACATAATTCATACAAGTTTTATGACTTTTGCTGTCAGAACTGAAATTCTCTTTAGTTTGTCAATTTGCAACCTTTTTTCAAACTACTCGATGACTTCAAATCCGTATATGGGGGTCCTTCACTGTCGCAGTCTGACCACAAGGATACAGTTTTGAAAACACCGATTGATTAAACCTGATTGTTCCTTAATTTCCCTATAAACAAGTAGGTACTTATGTTATTGCAAAAAACTCTTCTGCACCAATAAATTCTGAGGATTTTTTTAACCCTGAAGACGTGTTCGTAAATTCTCATCAGCAAGCGTGAAAAATGTGCGTTCAAAAAAGCTGCTGCTGTGTATGAAATCAATATTCTTGTTATTTATTAAAAATAATCCTCTATCTGCACGAAATTATTTCATTTCCTTCCTGCTTGTTAGCATCACCAGGCACAGGGTCCGGGACCGGGATAGAGTGAAGCTAGAGGAATTAATTCTTAACACCCCGACTTGTGGGAATTTATGTCTAAGAAACAGGAAAAATTCACATTATGGGGAAATTGGAAAGATGCCAACAGTTATGGGTTATGGCAGCCAGGGATCCTGTGATGGGAAGGCAGAATACAACACTTTCCAAATTACCTAATTGCCAAGAGGTATTGAATTTCTCCTCTCCTTCCGGTCGGAACGGAAGGAAACATTTTTTCCAATTTCATTTTCAAATATCTGGTGCAGGTAGCGAATAAAGTATTATGAATAAATATTTTGGAAGTTTTTACAACGAATTAATAATACAAGTACAGTTCAAGCGGACGATAAATAATTTTAATAGGGTAATAAATCTCTGGATGATCGGAAGGAATTTGTTTGGAATCTTCTCCCTTAAAGGGGAAGGTTTTAAACAGGGCCGCTCGTCCGAATCAAGTTGTAAATTACGGCCGTTTCACTGCGTGTTTCAAAAATTTATTATCACAACACAATTCTCTAAACCTAAAGCATTACACCTCTATTAAATTTGCGTCTTAATCGGAGCATTCATTAATGTTAATTTCGAGCGATTTAGGGGGCGAATAATGGATATCGCAGCATGGGTCTGTATAGTGTGTATACAGTAACTAATGGTGTTAACGTTGTCCACTCCTCGAGAACAGAAGCGCAGATTGGTTTACAATTACAACAATTAATCGTACCTACTCAATTGCCTGCTGAAACAAACAAAACAAAAAACAGTTGCTTTCGATTGTATGGAAACATTTTCAGGGACAATGGCAATGTTTATTTTTTTTAAATTGATTTTTTTGAAATAAAAATAAATTTTCATTTAAGATAAAATAAATTTCCATGGACACAATTGATTGCTGAATTACACATAGGTACATACGTGAATCCAGCCTATCCAGCATTGTTGCAGTATCTGAGTTGCGCTCAGGACACCCAAAAAACGACAAATTGCAAATTTTGAATCTCTATCACTATCACTGACGATAAATGCATTCCTAAAATTCAAATCGCAGATCTCGATTCAATTTGAAATTCTAAGCCTTTTATCCTGCTATGATCAATGTAGCATTACTGCCCGGGGATGAACAATCGGAATCCGATGAGGAGATTTCATCCAGAGATGGATATATGTAAACTAGTCAACTTTTCCGAATGCAATTTCAATGGTAATTCCTAAAATTTTCAAACATTCGAGTGAAAAGTTGACTGCAAAACAAACGTGCGCAAATTCCAGGGATTGAATGTGATTTCACGGGAAATTTAGCACTTTAAAACTTTTACTGTACGGAAATGAAAATTTACATAAAATTTTTCATTTTTACTTTTTAGTAGCTACTGTTAAGTAATTTTGGTTTATTATTCTCTGAATAATACACCTTTCTAATCGGTTCGGAAAAATTTTTTTTAACACCCCGTCAAATTTTTTTCTTTCACTTATCAAGATGTGTAGAGTCCAAAAATGCAATATCTGTCCGTTGTCCGCCTCGTCAGCGATCCGATATCTACCTTAATTACCGGTTGAAAAAAATCTCTCTTTCGCATATAGGCTACATTTAAACCCTAGTTGTGTCCCGAAGCTCGGCATCTTGATCTTCATCGGAATACACCCTGGGGTTTTAGGGTTGAAAAAGGGGGGTAAAATTACACATTCTTAAAGTTTTTGTGAACTTGAGTATGTGGGCTAACTTTTTTATGTTTTTTAGGGTGAGGATATCGAATATGAAGTCGATTTTAGCGAAAGAGTGAAGAATTTAAAAAAAATTGAAAAAAATTGTTAATTTTTTTTTTTTAAAGAAAAAAATTTTTTAGAAAATAAAATAAATGCTGCTTGGGAGGATTACCAATGTTATTGTATTCAGTCAAAAATAATAAACCCAAGTGAAAAGACATTGCAGCGTTTTTCAAAATGTATTGAACTTGGTTAGCTTTAAAAATACAACAAAGAAAATTATGGAGATTCAATTTCTGATCATTAAAATTATTTAAATTTCATTTCTTTTACTTGAATCACGAAAGGAATTTAAGTAGAAATCGCATTCAGGTTCGTGTTTCCGGTGCATGAATATTGTTCGTGCCAAATTATGGTTGTGTCAAAATTTATGGTATTAAAATTTGATATATTTTGAGCATTTTCAGCATTTACAATTTATATTGAGATAAACTCATGTTTCAGTTGTGCAGAGTCAGAGGGATAAAACCCACAATAGCACTAATGAGCTTAATCCGGATACCATAAATATTTATTTATGACTGTCCTCATGTAGATAAATACACCTTTTAAGCATACCAATACAATTGCAAAAATTAAAACAAATCAACTGATTTAATTGAAATATTAAACATTTAATTTTTGTTTTTCCAGAAGCCAACGATGACCAACCTTTTGTGGGATACAACAAAAAGGCAAGCTATGACGCAAACTTGTACCTATACGAAGACGAGCTGGACACCCGGCCCCGCATATCAACGTTTATATCATCGCTGGCGAATTATGAAAACACAATACCCGCGGCAACAGACCCGGATGCGAAGCCGCCGCCCCCTTCTGCTCGAATGGGTAAGTAGTTTTCCGCAAAATGGCGGTTCCTATGACATCAAAATATTCATATACCTAATTGCATTAATAATGTCCATTATGCACTCACACTTTCATGAATTTCATCTTTCTTGATCTTGTCTTTAATTATAATAATTCTTCCAGGGACACTCATCGGTGTTTACTTGCCCTGCATCCAGAACATTTTCGGTGTAATCCTTTTCATTCGTCTAACATGGGTTGTCGGTACAGCTGGAGCCATTTTCGGGTTTCTTATCGTTCTTTGTTGTTGTTGTGTGGTAAGTACAAATTGTGGTAATGTCCTCAAAAGTGACTTATAGGATTTTCGGACATTGGAGGACAAATAAATACTAAAAACCGGAAGGAAGAGAATGTGAACAAATAACAACAACAGCAATTTCGCTTTGTTAACTTTCTTATTGTGGAAAAACTAATCGGTTACAAGGATGGGTTTCCTTTAAACCACAAAAAGTTATACCTATAATTACCTACTCAAACAGTTGTAATCCTTAATTGGACGATATGGACATCTCCAAATATCTGCTTAACTAACTACTCAAAAATATTATATTACATATAGACAATAGACATGAGTTACATTTATCTATGTACTTCAAGAGAACCAAAAAAGTGGGCTTCACCATTAAAAACATTATTCCATTAAGGTTTTTAAAATAGCAAATTTAAGCCAGCAAAACAGGATTCTTGTGAATGTAATGAACAACACAGAGTGCTTTTATTTGGCATCTTCTGTGTCACAGTCCCAATTTGTCACAACTGTAGCACTTCGTCCTCCATTTTGTTGTGTATTCCCAACGACACTTTAGTTAACATTTCCTGCTCAAACTCCATTCCAGACAATGCTAACAGCCATCTCTATGTCTGCAATCGCAACGAATGGGGTGGTGCCTGCAGGAGGGAGCTACTTCATGATATCCAGGTAATTAATTTTCCCTCCAACCCCTCCGGCTACGATAACATAATTCATTCCTCTCACACTCACCGAAATTTTCCATTCTCCAAACCGAATTTTGTTACACTTTCTTTAATTATCGAACGAAACAATCTTGTTTGGAAAAACGACAATTTACAACATCCTTTTCTAAAAGGTCACTCGGTCCAGAATTCGGAGGAGCCGTCGGGATGCTGTTCTACACAGGGACTACTTTAGCTGCGGCTATGTATATTGTCGGCGCTGTTGAAATCGTTCTGGTAAGTAATGAGCGTTCTGAGAGTCCTTGTTGTCCCGTTGTGCTTCTATTATTAATTAAAAATTAATAAAATTTGAATATTTTAAACACGAAACAATTCAAAAGAAATGCTTTGCGGTCGGTCGATATACTATACCATAAAGTGAAATTCTTGAATGTATTTGTTTTATGTGTTCACTTAGTATTGTTTATTTTATTATTACGATTATATAAATTTCATAATTATGTATTAAATTAGAAAATTTAAATAATACAGCAAACCCGTTCATGAAGAACTACAATTTGCCGCCACAGAAACGAATTTTCTGCCCACTATGAAACCGTGTTGGCGCCAGTATGGCGGCATTCTACCGCACATAGTGTTAATTTGGCAAAAGCAAATTAATTATTTAATCACTTTTTAATATTATCCATATTACATACTTAAATTAGTGCCGACAGGATAAACATGTTATTTTTCCAGTGAGTTTTAATGAAATATTCACGCTGAATTTCATAATTGTTGTAAATTGCACTTTATGCATAATAAAAATGTTTTGCAAAAGTATTCCCGGAAACAGAATATTGTTATTTATGCAGAATTATTTCACAATTTGCAAGTTATGTGTATTGAAACAATTTAATTAAATTGATACTTGACGTTCGTTTGCGCTATCCTTTACGGTGGTGTTTCATCAACCAACAATTATAATCATTAAAATGAAACATTTATTAAAAATTAATACCACTGAAAACATCAGAGTACCTACTCTAAACCCTTTTGCCCCAACAATAAATTGAAGTGAACCGAAAAATTTGCACAATACAAATTGCTTCCTGCAAATATAAACAAAAACAATTGTTAGTCCAGGCTCTTATTTTATGTTTGCTTACATTTATTTCCAGACATACATGGCACCGTGGCTATCAATTTTCGGCGATTTCACGAAGGACGCTGATGCAATGTACAACAATTTTCGTGTTTATGGAACAGGATTGTTGATCGTAATGGGTGAGTTGAAGCGCGAACTGTTATATAACAATATAACATAAACACTAATTGAATTCCTTGAACAGGTTTCATTGTGTTTATCGGTGTTAAATTTGTTAACAAATTTGCTGCAGTCGCTCTTGCATGTGTTATATTTTCCATAATTGCTGTGTACGTTGGAATTTTCAATAACATTCACGGAAGTGAAAATCTGTAGTAAGTAGATATTTTTGGAAATTGGTGTTATTTGTTTTAGTGGTAAACTACTTAAAAATTCAATCACAATTTCCAGTATGTGTGTCCTTGGCAATCGTCTACTGAAGGATATCGACATAGACAACTGCACAAAGGAGGAGGGCGGTCCCTTGTGGAATATTTTCTGTGAGAACGGAAGAGCGGAGAACTGTGATGAATATTTCAGAGGTCAGTCGACAAGTGAAATCTTAATTAAGTGACAATTAAATATTAAGGAGCAGTTCTAATTAACTGGTAATTTCTTCTTGTCACAGACCATAATACGAGTACAGTGAAGGGAATTAAAGGACTTGCCAGTGGAGTGTTTTTCGACAACATTTATCACTCGTTTCTTGAGGTGAGTTGTTTATTCTTTCCACAAGTTTTTAATAAATGTCCAGATTTGATTATCATTAGAACAAATGAGAACGCCACACAACAACTAAATTCAATCGAGAAAGTTAAGAAATTGTTGAAAATGCACTTTATTCTGAAGAAGAAAATATGAATAAAGTTTTAATGAACTCTTGAATTCTATATAATAGGAATCTTTTCTTATAGAAAACAAGGACATAATTTACAAAATTAAACTGCAAAACTTCCTTCTCTAGAAAACTCTTTCACTCTAAAAAACAGATTAACAATCTTTCACCATTTTTGAAGAAAATTAAACACAATAACCACTATAAATATAAATACATATATTTTTAATGAGTTTCTGAAATTACTTAAAGGACACTAAGTGCTTCACTGTACAAATAAATTGGAATTTCCCATTTTTGGGAATCGCGTTCACTTCCTATGAAATCCCAGGAAAATTAAAATTACAGTAAGAATGAAAAGATGGTTATTGAGAAATTACTTTTAAAATTAAAGTTGATCGTTCCAAATTCAGCAGAATCAATAACCCTCACCCCAATCCCCCTACCCGAATCTCGACGGAAAGGACAGATCTAAGAAAAAATTGTAATATAAAACGCAATGATTTTCGGTGGAAATTTCCTAGAAATACAGGAGTGAGACAAATCAGTTCAATTAAAGGAATTAAAGCTTTTGAACAAATTATTTCACAATTTGATTTGATTTTATTATTTATTGATGTTATCCAAGCGAATAAATAGTTTAGATAAATAAACTCAAGGAATAATATTAGATCAAATAAATCTAAGAAAATCGAGTGCAAAACGTTTTCCTCTTCATTGTATCCCTGAATGTTCTCAACAAATTTTATTTCGAGAACATTCATCTATATTTGTTGCTTTCCATATGTAGCATGTATGACAAATACAAAGGAATTTTTGTAGAACATTAAATATTAATTTCTCTATTTTCCAAGAACGCTTCTAGACTTGTTATGAATGATCAAATATGCAAGGAATCAACCTCTTCGCACAATTATGAGAACCCTTATAAATAATGAAAGGATGAAGTGGTAAAATTATGACCGCTCATTGAGGTTCAGGACATATCTGAGGTATATGCAGAGAATAGCAATGCTATCGCAGTGAAAGTCCTTTCTAACAACAATGATTCGGTTACTGAGCACACTGAAAGGATAAAAAAAAATCGGCAAGACATAGAACAATCGTTTATCATCGTAGATTGACTTCCAGAAATTTCAAGATCAATTTATGGGAATGTAGAGAATGCCAGTTATTTTATTTCTAAGAAAATTTTGTGCAGAATAAGGAAAATATATTTACTAGGGAAATTTGCAAACTATAAAAGAATAAGAAATGAAGCACTTTAAAATAACTTACAGGAATGTTTATGGAACGGAACCAATATTGGTTTTTACTTGCAGGATGGACAATACATTTCTTATGGAAGGGATCCTCTTGACATTCAGCAATTGCAGAAACCAACTTACAACCAAGTGTTCGCGGACCTCACAACCACGTTCACAATTCTAATTGGAATATTCTTCCCCTCCGTAACAGGTAATTAAATTAAGATGTACCTGATTGTCTGTACTTTAGTTAATTTCTTTTAATATCCGACGTTATCTGCTTTTAATTCAACACTTTAGGTATTATGGCTGGCTCGAACAGATCTGGTGATTTGGCTGATGCCCAGAAAAGCATCCCCATTGGGACAATTTGCGCAATTTTAACAACCAGTATTGTTTACTTATCCTGTGTGCTGCTGTTCGCTGGAACCGTTGACAATCTGCTTTTAAGAGACAAGTAAAACAATTGCAATTCTGTCCGCAAATAAGATTCCACGATGATTTTTGTGATGCCTTACAGGTTTGGTCAATCGATTGGGGGTAAGTTAGTGGTCGCGAATATAGCCTGGCCAAATCAATGGGTGATTTTGGTTGGATCATTCCTGTCAACCCTTGGTGCTGGTCTGCAAAGTTTAACTGGTGCTCCACGTCTCCTGCAAGCAATCGCTAAAGACAACATCATCCCCTTCTTAGCCCCATTTGCTGTGTCTTCGAAGAGGGGCGAGCCAACGCGTGCTCTCTTATTGACTGTTGTAATTTGTCAGTGTGGAATCTTGTTAGGTAACTAATCAGGCATCGATAGTTTACGGTTGTTTACTAATTAATTATCTATTTCGAAGGTAATGTTGACCTTTTGGCCCCTCTCCTCTCGATGTTCTTCCTCATGTGCTACGGATTCGTTAATCTGGCGTGTGCTGTCCAAACATTGCTACGAACACCAAATTGGAGACCACGTTTCAAGTATTATCACTGGTCGTTATCCTTAATTGGGCTGACATTATGCATATCTGTAATGTTTATGACATCCTGGTATTTCGCCTTGATTGCTATGGGAATGGCGATCGTTATTTACAAATACATTGAATATCGCGGGTAAAAAACCGTTAAAAATATCGGTAAAGTGAACACACATTAACACACTCGATCATATTGCAGAGCGGAAAAGGAATGGGGTGATGGAATTCGCGGTATGGCTCTAACCGCAGCACGATACTCACTGCTGCGACTGGAAGAAGGACCTCCCCACACAAAGAACTGGCGCCCACAGATCCTCGTCCTATCAAAGCTGAACGATAACAACATGCCCAGATACAATAAAATATTCTCATTCGCCTCACAGCTGAAGGCTGGCAAAGGACTCACGATTTGCGTGTCAGTGATTGCCGGGGACCACACCAAGATCGCGACGAAGGCTGTCGAATCCAAGCAAAACATAAGAAAAATTATGGACCAGGAGAAGGTTAAGGGATTCTGTGATGTCCTCGTTGCTCGGACCATCTCCGACGGATTGTGCTCGGTGTAAGTTACCCCCGATTGGGAGCGAGGGGGAAATAATTGCCCATAATTGACGAGATTTTATTTTTTCCCGCCAGAATACAAACAATAGGCCTGGGTGGCATGAAGCCAAATACAGTCATAATTGGGTGGCCCTATACATGGCGTCAAAAGGAAGAGGAAAGGACTTGGGGTGCTTTCCTTCAGGCACTCCGGACTGTTGCTGCTTGCCGAATGGCTTTACTTGTGCCAAAGGGAATCAACTTTTTCCCAGAATCTGCACATAAAGTAAATTCGTAATGTGATAATAACGATGCTAATTTAAGTTTAATTTATTTTTATTACAGATTGGCGGCAACATTGACGTTTGGTGGATTGTTCACGACGGTGGACTCCTGATGCTCCTTCCGTTCCTTCTTAAACAGCACCGAACATGGAAAAATTGCAAATTAAGAATATTCACTGTGGCCCAAATGGAGGATAATTCAATTCAAATGAAGAAGGACCTTAAGACATTCTTGTATCATCTTCGCATTGAGGCTGAAGTCGAAGTGGTCGAAATGGTGAGCGATATTTTGAGGAATTTTAATTTTATACAAAAGAAGAAATTCCAGTGGTTTGCTTAACTTTCACCGGAATTTATATTATAATTGATTTTGTTTTCATGACAATTTGTCTTCATCGTGTACTTTACATTTGTACATAAAAAAGCAAGAAAACTTTCGAATAGATTCTTTTATCAAATCAAGGTTGGTGCTACTCTTTGTTGAAGGATGTCGACAGCACTCAAGAACTTTTGAATGTTTGCAAGAAATTGATTTTTTATGTGCGGCATCATATTGTACTTTATATGGGTCGATGAACACAAATGCAAACACGTGCGCTGAAATACACCCTTAGGAAGATTTATAACAACTTGAATTGACAAGTTTTGATGAACGTTCCTCGTTTCGCGTGTTTCTGGTTTGAACATGCCAACGGAACAACCACATGCTTCGATGAATTTAGAATTTTAGACACACGTTGATGTGGATAAATAATAATAATGATATATGCAGATTTTTTAGTGCCCACTACGAAAACCACCAAATGTTGTTTAACTTTAAAAAAGTTAAGTTAAAGTGATTTGAATGCCTGTTATGAACAAACGAAAAACCCTGATGACAACATAACACTTTGACGAACGAACTTAATTTTTCTTTTTATGTAGTTGTTTCTTTTGTTTGCTAATTTGTTTATAATGCGTGTTTTCAGATGAATAGCGACATATCAGCGTACACCTATGAACGCACCCTAATGATGGAACAACGTAACCAAATGCTTCGCGAGCTTCGACTGAACAAAACCGAGAGACTTGGAGTGGTGAGTGTCTACTTGTTTTTTATTATTATTTTATTACCAATAATAAAAATAAATAACACGAATTGTATATATTTAAAACAATACTTTTGCCGTAAAATATTTATGAGTCAGCTTTGAAATATAAAAATTCATTTTTCTTTTACACAAACAAGGTACAAACTTTGGTGGATTTCAGCGAAGGCACAGGAGAGGATAAAATGCCTTTGGTAAAAGTTACCCCCACAAGAGAAGTGACAATAATTAGGCCCAAAAGATTTCACACATTCACACATTCAATTGTTCAAAAACTAAGAATTCTCATCTTCATATCAAATTCTCATTTATCGCGCAATAATTCTTTTTATAAGGAATTTGTTGTTTTTTTTTCGAAATTTATACATATTTATTTTTCAAAAAGGAAATTTTGTTTAAGCCTTTCGATGTCTGTCTTATGATTTCACTATTGATTGTTGAATTCAATTGGTTTTTATCAGATCAATTAGTTCTACATTTCATCATATATTCATCGCAGGCCTCATGATGTTTAAATTTGTTTTGGTTTTCGTCATATTCATCATCAGAACTCAGAACACAAAAACAAAACCCTTTTTAGAAGTTTTTATTGAATTGTTTTTGTTGCTCGCTTTCCTTATTTTCTTTGGACGTTTTTAATGAATATTTCATGTGTTGATATGTTTTTTTTTCTTGGTGTGATTTTTTAACACTCCAAATCTAAATAGAAATCTCAAAATCACTGCTGCTTCTCATATTTAAAATTTTTATTTGACTCTTTTGAGGTCTACTGGTTTTTATTAATAATAATTTTATAATGGAAGTTAAATTCGAATTAAACGATGCAGTATGATTTTAACACATTTAGAACTAAACAAATGTTTTATCACAATTAAACTAACTTGATGTTGTTTGTTATGAAATCAGAATTGTTGTGAGAAATCAATGAAAATGTTTGTGAAGTGCTCACATTAGAAAACGCTCCAAAAGTTAATGATTAAAAAATCATCAATTAATTTTCTGGAAAAGAAAAGAAATCCATGAATTCAAGTTAATCAATGGACAACAATATAAGTAGATTTCTCCGAAAATTCAGCAATATTTATAAATAAAATTTCGAATCAATATCAAAAGTTCGAATGGAACTGAAAGCAATTTCGGTGAAATGTTATTTCGTTGAGAATTCAACGATTGATTACTGTGATCAAAGTCAGTCCTTGTTCACAAAAAATGGACACAATCCATTATCAACAAATTCGTTCGGAGGTCTCATTTCTATAAACAATCATAAAAACACCTCGATTGCTATTTTCACGGTTGCTTCGCGTAGCACCATAAATTTTCATATTCAAACAATAGTATTTTGCATTGCTTCTTTTTTTGTAATCAACGAAAAAACACGTTCTCCATTATTCTTGCTTCAACACTCCTCTAAGTGTTTCTATTGATGTTCTTTGAAAGTTTTTAAAATCTCGAATATTTTGCTTGGATTTATTGCAATAACCCCATTTTCGATGTTTTCCGTTATTGTGTATTGCTCGTTTTTGTAGTGAATTTTATTTTTTATAGCATTCGAACAATTCAAATTATAGTAAAGTTTTTATGTTGCAACAGTCTTATGAGTTTGTGTTTTACTCTTTTATCATTGAGAGTTATGCACATATTTCTAAAACTTATTTCTCTATTTGAAAGAGTTAAGGAACTAATAAGTGAAAGTTGCACAGAAAATAGAACTAACTTTTGCAATTGGTTTTTATGGGAAGTCATCAACAACATGCCCTTAATGCCAGAAATAAATGATGGTTTTCATCAAAGCCAAACTCCACTTACCCCATACGCCTTCGCTATAACTCCGGCCATTACAGTTTCAAGAGGTGGGGATCTGCAGAATATTGCAGTAGAAATTTATGGCGGCAGCAGCATGTGCGCCGCGTAATTCACCCCTCAAAAGCCCTGCCTATGAATGCCGAAGGGATGGTAAGCCTCCTTGTTGCAGATGCATGTGCAATTCTCTGTTCTATAAAAACTACTCAAACCCAAACAGCCAAACAGCAAAAACGTAGGTACCGCACGGAAATAAATTCATCTCAAGGATCCAGCCAGAGTTTTATTAAAACGGTCCTTTCCTTTATGACTTAATTTACAGAAATTTCTAATTTTCCGGTAACAAACTTTTGCTACGCTTTTCCAACCCCATTCACATCGCACATCGAAATACGCCCGGAAAAATAATTAATGTTTCCTGGTTCCGACCTCACGTGGATACGTGAATCGGAATACAATCGCAGGTGTGTTCATTCATTAAAAAGTTCCGAATTAACCCTTACTGAAGGTGGAAATAAATCTTACCCTTACTTCTAAAACTAGTGAAAAGAAAATCCAGTTTCTTGTTTCAGGCACTTTCACGAACTCTGCCTTCTTTAATCCCTGCAGCCAGTGCAAATTTTCTCTATGCCAGAAATGTACCATAAATTTTGTGCTAAGACGTGTTCTGCTGCTCTTAGAAACACTTCGCGTGGAATTATTACAGGAGAAATTTAAATGCGGAGGCTTTGCATCTGAATTCTTATCAACAGAACTTTCCATGGATCTTACTAAATTTTAAACAGGCTTCCCCAGGCCGCGGCCAGTGGATCTCGTACGGTCCAAGAATCAAGATGGCGCTGAATGCAGACCAACGAAAGATCATAAAGAAAAAATAATAAAATTAAGCATTCCCTGAATTTATAGGCGATGCTAATGCTTAGTGCATTTTAGGTGTGGCCCAAATCAACTCGTCTTCTGCCAATGTGGCCCAGAGAAGCTAAAATGTTCGACACCCCTGCTCTAGAGGTTTGTTTTTTTCGAAATGTACTATAAATTTGCCTCGCAATGTACCGATGCTAATCCTTAAGGCTATCTGTTCGTCTTTATCGTGGAAATGTCAGTAGTCCTTACCGAAATATACAATTTATCAAGTTTTGCCGCAATTTTTATATGCATTGTTAAAATATATCTATAACCTGACTGCATTTATAATTCCAGGATTTTTTTATGTCAGTTTTGGCCAACATTTTCGTCCTTCGAACTCATAAATCTTCTATATTGATAAAATAATATAATTATGGTTAAGAAACTGCGATCAATAAATAAGCCAAAATATAACAAAAATTATTTTTGAAAGGCTGAAGATTAAAATTCTTCCGTTGTGAGTTAGAAAAACAAACATCACTCACATAATATTATAAAAATTATTATCTTTTCATTATTAAAACAAATTACAGGAGCATCACCATAAAATCGCAATGAATACAAACACATAGCAACAATTGAAAAACGTGTTCAATTTTACATTTGCAGATATCAGAGTTAATAAAACCATTTAAACCCAAAGTGGGGCTTTCGTTTCACACGGAAAAACAAAAACGCCGAACGGAAGTAAGTTTGTTGCTGAATGTAGAATCAATCTTCTCCGGGAACTCGAAACCCTTCTAACTTTCTAAATACTATGGCGATTAACCCTTTCTTTTGTATCTAAAAACAACAAACCACAAACGCGACTGAAATGCACCCTCAATTAATTCGTAGATCGCATTCTCTCTTCAAAGGTCATTTCCATACCGCAAAATTTGTCATGGCTTTAGCTTTCCAAAAACTGGGACCATATCCATTGCCGTCCCCCACCCCCTGCTCGCATTGCACCCCCTCTGCACAGCAAACGTTGTGAAAAGTTTTTTTTTTTATCAATACCACAAACTCGAAAAGTTCTCATCGCCCTGTGGAGTGAATTTTCCGCATCTACGGGAATTTCCCGGCTGGAGTTGGGTTTTGTGTCCGCATGGGAATTACCGCCAACGAATTGCGCTGGATTTGTCCATAGTTGTTTTCATTTTCAGTTTTTAACGTCCGCCATATTGCGCAGATAATTCTGCAACTGCTCGAAATAAAAAAAAACTACAGTTACATATTATACAGAGGCATGCAATTTTCTTTTTCAATTTTTTACTGTACTCTTTTTCTTATATCATTAAAAGTTTGTTTAGCTGGCATTGTTTGGACAGATCGTGTTCGCTTAAATTGTACGTTTTTATTTTAAGTTCAAGTTTTTAGTGGTTTTGCAGAGTTTTCAGAAATGTTTCAAAATTAAATTTGCACTTCTAAGGAAATTCGTAATCAAACAAAGATTTAGAAAAACGTAAATAAAACTATAGGAACATGTACAAGTGACTAACACATTTAGTTATTTATTTCGCTTAATACAATCTTCAGAGACATGATGACTGTTATGTCTGACATGAGAATTGCACAGAAATTTACTACTACTAACACTTTTTAGGATTATGCAATAGTGTTTTTTTAGTCTTTGTTTTTAACGATTGGTTCATTTCACCACACCATATCCTCTTCTAAGTGAATTTCAGGAGATAAGACCTCAGAAATTCCTCCATTTTGCTTGTATAAGAAGAGCATATTCGGCATGATATTTTAAATACGAATTATTGTTATTTGAAATTTAACTATATCTTTCTTGTATTGAAAAATTTTGCTATTTTCCTAGGGCCTTTTGTTTAAGTTCATAAATTTCCTTAGAAGTAAACTAATTTCTATGTGTATAGAAAATTTATTTCCAGTTTAAAAATTATTACAAGCATATAAAAATAACTGTTGATTTTTAGAATAATTATTTACTAGCTTTCGATGTAACTCTTAAATCATCATCACACGAGCAAAAGAACCACTAGTTTCTGTTCAGCTTCTAGTTCTAGTTGTGAAAATCATTGAATCACCAACAATAAACATTGAAAAATCAATTCACAGGTGCAAGCGATTGTTGATCATCATCACGATGCAACACGAACAGCAACAAAAGTTCGTTTCGCTGAGACAACCGAAAATAATGCGGACATTTTCAAAGAGCAAGGAAACGATGATAACAAGGAAGTTGCTGTAAGTCATTCGTTCAGTTAACGGTTTGAATACATAAACATTCATGCTGTATTGTAATTCAGGAGAGCGCCCAGGGCAACTCGCAGAACACCAGTTCACCGAAGAACGAAGCCACCGAACCAAAGGAGAGCACAAATGAAGAAGGATCACCCAGTATTAGTAAGAACGATGAAAATAAGGAAGCATACAAAATCAATGATTATGAAAAGGAGAAGGGCCAGGACGAAGATGAGAAGGAGAAATCCGACAAGATACCTGAAAATAGCGAAAAATCTAAACGAAATATCAAACCGTACGTACTTCCAATTGCTGTTGATCCTTTGATCTGCAGAATCCTCTCCTAAAAAAGATAATTTAATAATTGTTTTTAATCCTTAGTGATGAATCCAATGTTCGACGAATGCATACGGCTGTGAAACTTAATGAAGTCATTGTAAACAAATCACATGATGCCCAGTTGGTAATTCTCAATCTCCCAGGACCTCCGAGGGATACTGGTGTAGAAAGGGAGAGCAATTGTACGTTCAGAACATATTATTGTTAATTAATTAATGCCAAATGTTTATTTTAACTATTTTTCAGACATGGAATTCTTAGAAGTCCTTACAGAAGGCTTAGAAAAGGTGCTCATGGTAAGAGGAGGTGGCCGAGAAGTAATCACAATCTATTCTTAAGCAACAAAATATGTTAATTAAATATATTTAAAACAAAAAATAACAACAACAACCGTCACCTGAGCCCCATGAGCGAATTGCAGTGAGAACATTTGTTAACGTAATCGTACCAAAGTAAGAATTAAATTAAGATTTAGAACAAAGTGATGAAAATCAAACAGAAACATGCCTAAGTGGTGATTTTAGTTGATAATGTGAAAAAGGACTAAGGAGACACCACATCAGAGATAACCAGTGTATTTCATAGTTTTGATTTAGCCTATTGACATTCGATTTTTATGTGAAAAAAAATAACTGCTGTGGCAAAAGTAGAACATATTTATTCTAAGGTAAAAGAAAAAAGAACAACATTTACGATAAGGAGTCTACGAAAACAATAGGTGAAAATTAAAACAACTTACAATATTGGTTCTGAAGGTATTTCGTTCATTTTTAGATATTAATTTGTTTTGTTAAATTTAGGAAAAAGAATCACTTATTGTATAGTTTTCTATCTTATTTTCTAACTACTCCAGAGCAACAGTCTACTTAAATAGAACTCAAGTTTTATTTGTTACATTTAGCATTTTTATTACGTAAATTTTTGTTTTAGAAACAAATAAACAATTAAAGTTATTCTTTTTGTTACTGTTGTGTTATTCATTTGGTGTGTTATTGTTTGCACGCAATTTAATCCGTCTGCCAGGATTTAATATTGAATCCAATTCACTTAACGCAGAGATGGATTTTCCTAATGTCCTTCTTTATGCTTACAAAATTTTAATATCCAATTTATTTTTAGTAATTTTGTTTTGCAAATATAAATCCTGTTTCCACACATAACAGTCACCCCAATAGCATGCAATTTTAAGAAAAATTCTTCTTTTTTTTTTGGTGTATGAGGGTTGACTTTATAACAAATTGATGTAACAAAAACTACCACTATCAAGTAATTGCTAGTAGTTTGTTTGTCTTTGTAATGTTTTTTTTAAGTTTTTTGTATACTTTACATAAAAATATAAAATTGTTACTAAATTTTGTATATATTAAAAACTGAGAAACTGCCATTTGAACTTAATTCCTTTGAGATAAATTACAAGAAAATATAACGAATGTAGGTAAATTTAAATAAATAACATTAAGTCAATACAGAATCGATAATAGAAGTAATTACCGCACATTGTAAACAAAGTCAGATAGGCCTATTCTATAATTATTTTATTAAAAATTCTTTAAAAATTCATACTACGAATTTTTTTTTTTTTTTTATTGGAAAAAGTTTTACTAATTGAAATTAGTTTTAGAAGTAACAACAAAAATCATTAAAGACTGTAGTCAAAACAAAACCTTAATTTCTAGAGAAACCATAAAATGAAAATTTTACTAAGGAAAAGAAAATCCTATGGCGAAAATTCATAGAGTTTTATTTTTGAACTTATTGCTTAGAGAGATATTTGTATTTTTCGTTACTTCACATTGTTGAGATGTTTACCACTTGTTAATGTATGTGTGTAATTTTATGATATGTTTCAAATGGACTTCATTATTTTCTACCATGATTTGATAAATATTAGAATAAAAAGTTGATAGGATAATGAATATAAGGCTAATGTTAACGTTACTTTGTACATAACATAAATCGGTATGGATCTAAGCTGAGAATGATTTGGGAACAGTGTTATCGTTGAAGGAATGATTTATTGCTATTTAATAAGTGCAACCAACATGCGGGAAAAAAGCCGTTACCTGAGGATCACAGAGCACTTGCACCAATTAAAGGAAAATAATCTGAACACATATTTTTTACAATTCTCAATATTATTACGCTTTACAAAAATACTTTTGTGTCATCTTTTCTTGTGCTATGACTGAATTGTGATGCACAGAAACTATACACATAAAAAGAGGTAATTAAAGTTTATATCAATTGCGGGTTTATCATTTTACGATTTTATTGTAATTACCGAGAAAATTTTATATGATTATTAACAAAAGCACTTTTATCGCCCGAAAACTTTCTTAAATCATAGTGAAACTGTTCCACAAAACCCTTCCAAACATGGCAATCCTTAAACTAATACAAAAGTTATAAATATTAAGAATGACACTGTGACAAAGGAAAGCGAACTTTAGCGAAAATAAAACGTTGTGAAATATGATCAGATCAATTGTAACGGAGTTAGTTTTACATATTCAAATATTTAAAAAATAGGATTCAATTGAAATGTAGAGAAAATGATAATAGAAATATCCTCACCTATTACTCATAGTATACATACTACACCTAGTTGATCGTTGTCTAAAGTAACTATCTTGATAGGATTATGAGTTCTCATTATTCTTAATTTCTATGAAATAGTAAAATAAATAAACCGACATAAAGGACAGCTCATTTACTGTGAATCAAATATTTTTTAATGAAAATAAATAAATATAAATATTATGTAGAATACAAATGAAAACGGAAGAAATTTGTAAAGTAGTGTACTATAGTAGAAATATTTAAATTGCAGTAGAACTGTAGAAGATAAGTGTACATACAAATTTATGGCTTCTAGTGAAAGTCAACAATATACGTAGTTATAATTATGGTGGACCTTCTCTGGCTCTGCTCTCCCTATTATCACGGATTGATTTTTAGCAAACTTTCTTATACAAATCGGTTTTTTATCGACTTTACATATAAAGCAGCAATATGGATACAAAGAGTTTACTGGGCAGGTAAGAGAAATAAAAATAACATTTTTGATAATGCAAACAATGTTCGTCTCTTTTCATTATTCTCCATCTGTCTCTATACCCGCCATTTCTTTTAAGCTTTTCAAACTCTCTTTTGTTGATTCTCTTTTTCAAGATAAACCAATTCGATTTTGTCAAAATTACAATATTGATTTTGTTGCAAAAATTAATAATGCTTTTTGCGTTACCTTTATTTGCCCTTTCTCAAATATTCAACCTCCATATTGCATTTCAAATTTTCCTCCCTTCGGCCCTCCTTGTCTTACTACAACTATGTTCGCGCATATTTCCTACTGAATTTATAAACTTTCAACAGTTATTTTCGAATTGAAAATCCTTTTATACAACTTCAATCTGTTGTAGAATAGATTCAACTTCAAATTTCACAAGCAATAAAAAAATTTCTGGCGTAAGATGTATATTTTATCTAAACAAAAACAAAAACAAAAAAAAAAATAATCTTACAAACGAAATCTAAAAATTTTCTACTTAATATCGTATTGTGGCGTAAAACAAATGTTTTTGCGTAAATGAAATTCAATAGTTAAAACAATAAAATTAAGTTTAATTGTAAGAAACCAAAAGGAAAATCAGCGTCAAATTATATGTGTTAGTTAGAATATACATTTGAAAAGGTATATTTAACAAAAAATGAAAACCAAAAAGTTATATAGACGAATTCAATTCGACTTAAGAAAAGCCTAAGAAGTATTTGAAATTCAGAAATATACGATTATTATACACATTAGAGAAGTGAAAACAAAGTTCATAAGTGTCTATGATATCCAAACATAATTAAAATTAACAAATGTAATTTCAAACAGCAAAAATTTATATCTAAAATCAGAGATAAGCTCGGAATGTATTGTGTACGTATTTCTTTGTTCTTCGGTTTTAGACGAATTCTTGTAACTCATAACGATAACATTTTCAAACATTTAGTTAAAGACTGCGAAACTTAGTCTGTAAAGAAAAAAACAACAAAAATATTTATCAAAAAAATCAAAAGCGTTTTGAAAATAATATAAAATATAAAATTATATAAAAATATGCAAGCATCAAGCAGCACATTTATTAACGTGCTTATTTACACTGTTCGAGATTTTTCTACAATTCTTTGATGTTTTGAAACGATCACGATTTTGATTTCCTGTTTTGATGTTAGAGTGTGATTTGTGTTTTTTAATAAAACAAAAATGAAAAATAAGAAATTTTGGTACCTACTATAGTGTAAATTATTTGCATTTTAAATGTTTAGGATTTTAGGAAGTAGTCCAGTATGATTTGTTTATTTTGGAAAAGTGACGATGTGCTATGTTGTAAAACGATAAATTTATATAAACATTAATATTTAAAGGAACTTATAAAACAACTTGTTTTAAGACACGACTAAAGTTAACCAATTTAATTAAGTGGATTATATGCTTGTAAGTGGAAATGTTGTTTTTGGTTGTATTTTCAGTGGGATATTATGTTATAGCAGAAATAAACAATAATTACTTGAACGCGTTATATTGACTATTTTAAACAAATCAAAATATTCAAATGTAAAAATTCTTTTCTTAATGGGAACTTTAATTTTATTTCAATAATACTAAACATAACTGATTTTACCGCCAAATTTAAAACTAAAACTGGAACATTTCTAATTTGATTAATAATTTTTGGTAATAATTTGAACACTGTGTGTAGTTAATATTTATTTCGTCCTGTTAATAACAACTAATCTGATAAATTTCAAGAACTACATTTCCATACTTACAATATTTTTAACAACAAAACAAAATGAAATTATATTATTGTGAAAAATCTGTGTTGATTGCTGTGTTATTTTTTATAAAAAAAAATTACGAAAAAAAAAAACAAATTATACTCAAATGTTATGTATTTCTAGGATCCAGACGTCTAAAAGTCTCTATGTAAACGTGTATCTTAAAACAAATCAACAATTTACACAATCGTATGATTGTAAAAGTAAAAAGTAATTTAAAAAATTATAATTTTGCCTTTAACTTTACAAAACTTAAAAAAAAATTATGAAAAAAATGTGAACACCACCTAAACTAGTACATTAAAAAAAGATAAATACTACTATAAATGCCAAATAGTTTAAATGAATTAATAACTAAAGAGAAATATTTAAATAAAATATTTTTAAATAAAAAAGAAAACCTAAAACAAAAAAATAGGGACGTAAAACGTTTTATTTGTGTTAGAGAAAATTTCTAAAATGTTATTTAACTAAATATTAGAACTAGTTCATTCCTCATACTTTTAAATAAAAACAAAAACATAGCAAGACAACTAAAATACTTCAATGTCGATAAAAATAAACAACTAAAGGAGTACAAAGTACTCTGGTATTTTCAAAAAACAAAAAAAAAACATTTAAAATTGACGAAATTGCACAATTATATTGATATTAGATTCACTGATAATTATAATATATATATAATATATAAAAAGTATTTAATAAAATTAACAAGCAATAGACAAAGCAAAGATTATTTTAAAAACAATTCTGCATTGTCTCTTTCATCTGTAAATTATAAAGATCCACTAGAGATCGATAATTTTGTTTAGCTGAGAAATTCCATTCGTAAGAAATACTTTTGTTTTTGAAAACAGGCCAAACAGCACCGCAACATTTTGAATAATTTGTCGAACACGCGCGTTTTCGCGGTTTTTAGGGCTCTTCATCCATTGTAAACATGTAATCGTCAAGAATGAATCAAAATGTATTTATTGTGTAGGAATGATTTTAAAAAAAACAATTGTCAAAACCAAAACATAACTCAAAAGGGAATTTTAAAACTGAAACTGATCTTAGCATGTTCAGAATAATAAAATTTACTTACCTATATATTCGAAAATCATATTTCAATAAAAATGGAAAAATTATTTAAATTTGAACATTTGCCGTTTTATAAGAATCCTTTTTTCCCATATTTCCAAATGTCGCAAGCATATACAATAAATTAAGGAAGTGGATTGGCGGCCATAATTTCGAATTGTTGTGACGACGCCAATCTCATGGAAGGCGGACGCCCCCCCTGTAACCCTGTAATGAAGAAAAGCATGTGACGATATTTCAACAGGAAATTTCTCAACCGAAATTGCAATCAATTCGAATTGTAATTATTTATTTAAACGTATTGTTGTACAAAATCTAAAATATAAAAATTCACTGGCATGTCATATAAAAAAGAGAGCTTATTTCTGGCAAAAAAAAATACTAAACTTTGTTCGATATCAAGACTGAGCTCAATAATTAATAAACGCAACAGTGTTTTACAAACAACCAAACGCGAATTTCTAAACTACAGAAAACTTATAACATATGCGATGTATAGAACACAGTTTAGGAAATCCTTGTAAATTTTCCATAAACAAATTAAAAAAATTTTCGAAACGCGACATTAATACTATTCCGGTGCTTACAAAATACAAACTACATACAATTACGGATACTCATTAAAATATATCATAATAACATTAGTTTACTTGATTAAAAGAATGAAAGTCGCAGGCACTTTAAGCGCTTCACAAGTACAAATGCAGTAGCTCTTTTAATTGCTTTAAAAATCCTTTTAGAAGCACAATCGCTTCAGGGATTTTCGGCGGTTTTTTAAACTACGTGATGGCGGCACCGAATTGAGTTGAATAATTCCATTCTGAAGATCCTCCTTGGTCGGAGAGACTGGCTGACTTAACTTACAAGGAACGCCTGGATGATATTCGCAATTGCAATCCATGCAAAACCGAAATTGGCACGAGAATCCTGAGCAAAGGCCAAAAGGCCCAGATGGCACCGATGGACGTCTGGCAGGAATGCCTGGAGTATAGGGTATGGCCGAGTCTAAGGACATGGACTTGAGGAACCTTCCTCGATTCATGAATGGCGGATAAGTAGGCGTCATGGCAATGCAGTCGTTGTTGTTATCACTATTATAATTATTACTTAAGTGACTACTTAAATTACTGAAGGTACTGAGAGTTGTTCGGAATGTTTCAGACAATGGTGTCCTTACAATAGCAGAGTCCCCACTGTCCAGCAAGTGTTGCCCATTGATAATGCGGCTGGACTTTAAGCATCGCGGACATTTTACAAGCTTCTCATTTTCTGACAGTGTTCGCACAACCTGAGGGGAGAAAAGGATTTTATTTACACTAACTTGTTTTGGAGATAAAAAACCACTCACCTTTTGATTCTCATGAAACTTCCTTTTTGAGGGACTGACGGGTGGTGACTTTGGTGTGTCCAGAGGTCGTTTCCGATCGTTCTTGTTGCTCTCAGCGAATGGTAATCGCCCGAATTTTTCGTTCTTCTTGCAACTTTCCAAACTGCTGCCCTGTTTCGCAATGGAACCTTCAATAATCTTCCCTTCGTAGTTATTCTCCTTGCTCAGCTTCCACTCGTCTAGGTGTATCTTCAGTCTTGCGTTGGCCTTGCTGTTCTGGCGCACCACCCTGCGCCAGCCCTTTGAAACCAGCGTCACATTCAACAGATCTTGACTAGAGAGTAAATCTAAAATCTTATCGACGACTAGCGTGTATGGCTCCAGCTTCTGCAGGACGTTGATATGTGTTGCACCGCCGTAGAACTTGCGGTGGCAAATGTTCGCCTTCTTGACGTCCTTCGATTTCGTCCTGTGCAGGGTCTTCTTTGAAGGCGTGGCAGGAATTGTCGGATACAAGATATCCAAGCGTTCCTGATCTACAGAATGAAGTTTCGGTTTCTTTGGGGTCTTCGGGAATTTATCCAGCACCAGAGATTGAGCACAGCTCCACGGAGAACATTCCAAGGGCGGAGTACTCTGTCTTGGTGGTGTGCGTCCCGCACCATCCTCCTCAATCGGTTCGTTCAAATGAACATCGAACGGACTCTTCACTGCGTAATTGCGTAAGTTGCTGCAGCTCAAGTCCTGCTTCACTGGAGAGTTGCCATCATTTTTCCATTCCTTGGGACTGATCTCCATATCTTCCTTTTGGGAAGTATTTTGGTTGGCGATTTCTACATTATTTTTATCATCAAAATCTTTCAGTACATGCTGCGAAAAAAAGGGGTCAGTGGATGGTAGACATGTGGCTTGGTATTCGGGGCTGTTGACCTTCAATGTCGCAGCTTCTCTGTCCCGGAACATGGAAGTGATCGCCGCCGATGGCTGCACAAAGGCTTTTCTGACGTTCCGATCCCCGTTGCCAAGATTGTAGGTACTCGATTGTGTCCTTGCATCGTTGATCGGTCCTTGGGTACACGATTTCTTGGGAGTTTTGCGAAAAGACTTCTCATTCTTAAGATGCGAACCGCTATTCAGTAGTTTCTCGAATTGGTCGTCATTAAACGAAAGGATCTTCTTCACAGATTCAGTTTTTGCGCCGTATATGGACGTCAGCGGTGGATGTTTATGCCCCGAGGCCTTCGGGATGCTGGCTTGAATGTTCGTATTAGTGCTGGACAATGGAGTTCGCTTGGCTCTAGGTGTGACCTTGCCTTTGTATGGGGCGAAGACATTCTCCACATCGTTCTCATCGTATCTGCAGTGAATATCAGGAGCAGACTTCAATCGCTGTCGGAATTTTTTTCCCGAACGAGTTCGTTTGAGGTGTTTCGGAGTAAGTCCGAAGCACTTGACTGCTGCAGGACTTCCAGACACCTCAGACTGCCGCCGGCACTTCTTTGGGGTGCTCTGATTATCCTGGAAGCACAAGTCCGATGTTGAGCTTCGTTTAATACCCCTCAAACGGAAATCATTGGACTTCGGTGTTGTGATATGGAATTCGGTAATTTTCTGAATGTTCTGTGTTACTGGAGTTAGTTTTATGGCGTCTGTATGCTCGGCGATTGTGATGAGATTGCTGTGGGTTCGTGGTGGGGTCGAGACCGTGGATAGATTGCAGGACACGTTGGGGGTGCCGCAATTTCTTATTATGGAATCATAGCCACTGTCAGTGGCCGGGAGGATGCTTTGATCTGCAAGCAAGGACGTTTTGCTGCGATGTTGAGAGAACATCGACATGGAATGCTGGCCAGATTTCTGATCTGTGAGGCCAATGGAAGCGTCCATTGCTTTGCAGACTGCGGAACTGGAAGAGAAAAAATGCTGCTGTAGGAACAATATAGTATTTTCAACAAAACAATCATTGACGGCGTTCAGTATAAACCGCTAATAATCGTACAACAACTGTTAGTTATTTTCAATCGCCGTTTAATATGCAAGCCGCCTTCTAAGAAAGCGGAAGAACCATTTCTATTGGTGTCACCCGAGATAGCCAAGCTAAGGTGGAAGCAACGAAATGAGAGCGCAATCGCTCTATTTCTATGGTGACCGAATTCGAGAGGGAAATGAAAGCCTCGATTTGCAGATCGTTGTCCGCACAATAGCGATAATCGCGTCGAGCCACTGGAGGTCAACATTTATCTCGGTTAGTCAGTTCACACTTTGCCATGTATTTTTGCTGTAAAATTTTGGCAGCATCAATTTTCCTCGAATTGATTGCACCAATTACGAGAACAAATCACACATGCCGGGGCAAGAAACACAAAGACGCCGCCTGTTCTTGGTATTAAATTAAATTGAATTAAGTGCAAATTATGCTACATCTACGTGAGCTAAGAGTGAAAGTCTTACTTTGCGTCCATGGCCAAAAACTGTTGCTCGGCTGATGCTGCTGTAGTGGACCTACAACAAAATGCCAGCTGTCATTTTTTCCGAGAGGGCGCGCGGTGCCCAGCGAAATTTTCGCACGCTATTTTGCACCATAAAAACGATACACACAGTTTTGTTCTAGTAATTGTACAACAATTTTTTATCTAAACTCGATTATTCCGTAAATGGGAATGTAAACAAACCTACGCAATTACGAACAGAGAAAACGAATCACAAACGACGCACGCCAAATAAAATACACAGAGTAGCAACTGTATTTTTATGGTTACAAAGCAGGCGAGCTGTTTTCTGTCCCTTTCTTTCCGCTATAAAAAGTTCATACAATTTTAATACATGTGAAGAAAGAGAATTGAAGCAATTTATTTAAACGTGCGAAATATCGCTAAAGGACAATTTGTTATTCCAAAGTGAGCAGGTTATAAATTTATTTCTGGTTTACTTCCGTATTCCAGCAAGCCAAGAATAATGAATTGGCATTTGAACTGCTGAATAGGTATGATTCCGAATAGGATTAGGTTTGTACCCCTACTGAATATGAGGACTGTAATTTGGGTAATATTTGAATTTATTCGACTTTTTTTATTTCAAGTCAATAGAATTTTCATCGCTTATAAAATAATTTTCAAAGCATACAAAAGCTATCGAAAGAGAAGTTGAGATTTCAAATTCAAACAAATAGAATAATAATTTTACTTACCACATATTCCACCAGAGGCGTCAGTATTAGCAAGGATTTTATTATTATTGAAATGCTCTCTCGTTTTTAAAAATTAGTTATGTAAAAATTATGATGATTATTTAAAAAATCTATAAAAGTTATACTAATTAGATAAATATTACGCAGAAAAACAAATTCCGTTCACACAAAATTGTAATGACAGTGACATTTCACCGTTGACAGTTTTGAAATTCAAGCAGCTAGTCATCCGACTTGATGGAAATTCTTTTTTAATTGATTAAACAAAGAACTTGGTTCAGTTACAATGGTAGATTTTGAATGGCCATGGGAATACAATTTCCCGCCGTTTTTTACGTGAGTATCAATCAGAAATTGAGTTGGTTAATGTTGCCGATACTCTGAAATCTGAATTGCGTTTAATCATTTCCTCTCAATGTTTTAGATTACAGCCTCATACTAAGACGCGGGAACAACAACTATCGGTTTGGGCTCAGTTAATTATAAAATACCAGAAGCACAATAACGCCGTGTCGGTGAACACAAGTGAAGACACTCCACTGTTCCACAATGAAAGTCTCAACAGAAAACTGCCTCTGCAAGCTCGCCAGACCGTCCTAGAAGTTCTGGAGAAGACCGGTCATGCGTTCCCTCTGGACAAGAAAAAGACCCAGTGGGAAGTCTACTGGCATACACTAGACGAGTGGGGGAAACTTATTTACGATTGGGTCGTGGAGACCGGACAAACCAATGCCGTCTGCACCTTGTACGAAATTGCCAACGGGGAGAATTCAGCCGGCCAGGAGTTCTATCAGCTGGATGAGGCGGTCGTCCTAAAAGCCTTGAAGGTTCTACAGGGCAAAGGAAAGTGCGAGGTATTCGAGGATGGTCTGGGTGTTAAGTTTTTCTAAGCGGCAGCTAAACATTGTTAATATTTGAAATGGACTCCATTTAATAAATTTATTTTTTACTCAGCTTAAAACAAGTATTATTTAACTAAAGAATTAATGACTGGCGGTCGCGAAAAGCCAGGAAATAAATCTGAATTGGACATGAAACATTACAATACGAAAAACAAGTACAATCGTAAATACGGCTATAACTAAGTTAGATCTGCTTCTTTTTTAATAAATTCTAGCACTTTGTCAATTGTGATGACTCCCTTTGCAACAAGAACCGTCTTCTGACGAGACTTGGAACCCTTGTCCAGGGTGACGTCACTCTTCCTCAGTCCCAGTACTTTCGACAAGTACTTCACCAATTCCGTGTTCGCCTCTCCTTCCACTGGTGGAGCTGCAATTTGAACGCCAATCCCGTCTTCAGATATATCTGTAATCCCATTGTGTCTGGCACCAGGTTTTGCTAAAATTCTTATTGTAATATTTTGATTTCTGTCCATTGCGACTGGCTCATTTTTAGTGGAGATATTAATTGGTGTCACTTTAGAAGCTGATTTCTTATTTTTAGACATACTAAAAGGAAATATATGAAAATATCTTCTCATTAAATCCAAAAAATTAGAAATGTTATCTAAAGTTATGTTTACATTCCCAAACAACAACAAATATTATAACAGATTTTTGACATTTGAGTTTATCAAAATAAACGTCAAAATAGGAGTAACGTTTGTAAATATTACTGATTACATATTTTTTAAAAGAGGCAAAAGGGAAATGGCGAAGCGCAAAGCAGAGGAGGACTTCGAACTAGAATACGAAGAGTTGGAGCTACAGCCACCAAAAGTCGAAGTGCACGCCAAAAAACACACGTTGGATTCCGACGAGGAGGACAGTGGAGACGATGAGAGGTTCCATCGTTGATCAGTGCTCCAGAAGTTACTGAATTATTTTACACCCAGGTACAATGTGATGAACGAGAATGACATTGAGGGAGAGGAGGAAGGAGTGTCTGGCATGGAAGGAGAAGTGAAAATCACCCCTTTCAACATGAAAGAAGAACTGGAGGAAGGACACTTTGACAAAGAAGGACACTTCCAGTGGGACAAATCCAAAGAGATCCGGGACAATTGGTTGGACAACATCGATTGGGTGAAGGTATGCAACATTTATGAGTAGAAACAAATTAATTTCGAGCTCACAATTTTAGGTGAAAACAGACAAAAAATATATTGAGAAAACCAATCGCGGTCTGGCGGATTCCAGTGATTCTGAGGACGAGAATTCGGGAAAATTCAATGAAGTAGAAGTGTACAAAAAGATCATAGAAATGATGAAGCCAAATGAGACGATCAACAAAACTCTTTTGCGTCTGGGAAAGAACACAGCAAAGTTATCTTCCGCTGAGCGCTGGAGACGAAAGAAGGCGGGAATTGTGGACGAAGAAGCACAGATGGTCACCAAACTTACTGAACTAACGAACGATATCCTCACGCAGACGGGCAACATGGATGTGTACGAAGAAACCTACGAGTTTATTCAAAGGAAGATTCAGAAGGTCGAGGCCAAGAAAAAGGTCGCGTTATCTATTGACGACGGGCTGGACATGTACGCGGACGACTTCGATACCAAGGAGAAGTCGAAATTAGGGCCAAACGAAAATGCCAAGGAAAAGAAGGAAGAGTCAACAAGCAAAGACCAGAAATCGGATGATGAAGACGAACCAAGTAAAGGGCTTCAATGGGAGTTCAAGTGGAAGCAGGAGGCCAGTGAAGTGTACGGACCTTACCCCACTGAACAAATGCTGAAGTGGGTGGAGGACGGATATTTTGCGAGCGGAGTTTTCGTGAGGAAAGTTGGAGATGACACAAAATTCTATACTAGCAACAGAATTGATTTTGATTTGTATTTGTAGAGTAATGAGTTTAATTACACAGTAAAAACGCGTAAGAAAATAGTCCGTTATTCTAATTCCATTGAATGTTTTATATCAAAGCTCTCGTTCAAAAATTGAGAAATCCAATGAATCCGCAAATTTTTATGGACTTGCAAGCTTTTTTCATAGCCATAAACGTATGGAAAATCCTTCAGATTGAAGTATCGTGCATTTCCTTGAGACTTTCCCGAACTGAATCATGGTGGACAACCGGAAGAGAAAATCCTGACGTTTTCGCAGACACGCTCCATTTTCTTGCGCAATGTAAAGATATTGTTATTCGGACGAGTTTTTGTGGATGACAACTACAATAATACACCATATACAGATTCTGTATATCGTGCAATAATATAGCTGTCTATTCTTTTTATAAAACTTAACCTAATTTAAACATAACTCTATTTCAACATAACCTAAAATTAATGTTTTCAAAAGGTTTCAGCGAGTCGACCTGCAGATCCTAAAGCGGTAAACACAATTGGAAGTTCAGCTTGGCCGACTTTCGAAACTTCCGACTTCGTGAACTTTCTGAAATTGAGCCTAAAGCCGGAGGTACACGATACGGAAAACGTCATATTTATAAGGAAATATCTTTGTGGATGTCACTTTTGAGACATCGAATCACACGATAAGCAAAAATAAGTTTGCAACCTGTATTTTGTAATTCGCAGATTACCGCGACGCCGCGCCGCGCGTAAGAGCAGTAATCTCAAAACTGTGTACATAAAGTTTTGTATGGTGTGACTCGGGAAATTTGTACCCCGCAAATTGCTTGGATGGGCCGAAAATATTCCGAAATTTTTGGAATATTTATAAGCGATACACCATATTGCTTATCGTCGAGTCACACGATATGAAATAAGGCGTACCGCTTATAAATATGACGTTTTCCGTATCGTGTACCTCCGGCTTAACACAATACAACTTTTCGAACTTTTGCCAATCTCATTCCTTTTTATCGAATTTCCGGTATTCACGGCTTTTGATATTGAAAATATATTTTTCCTTGATTAAAGATATTAAATTTTCTTCAAATGACATTTTCAAACTTTTATTCTTTTATTATTTCAAAAAGGACCAAACAAACGTAAACTCTTCAGCTGACTGTCAAACAAAAAATAAGTATCAAAAGTCGAAAAAGTTCGGCTCCAGTAGAAAGTAGACCAAATCTGAACTTGGCCGACTCAGCCGACTTTGCCTTTGTTTTACTCGAATTGTCAACAGTCGGCCAAGCCGAACGTCGTATTGTGTTTACGTCTTAATAATTAAAAAAACGACAAGGCAAATTTACGAAATATGAAATCGTAGCCATGTTCAATGCTCTCAGTGTCAGATTACAAAGTGTCAAACCAATATAACAATTCATAATAATTAATAATTAAATATTTTATAAAAATGGAATTTTATGTGAGTTGAAAAAAGTAATTGCCAATGAATGTGTATTGAAATATTATGCTTGCAGGAATTATATGAAGACGATTTTCAACAAAGTTCATAAAAATGACAGTTTATAAAATTAACCTGAAGTTGCCCACATTCTCAACGATGGGAATTTTAGGAATTTCGCATGATCTTGATAGCGCCATTGATTATATAAAGAAGTAGATGTGTCATTTCGATGAAAAGGTGTTGTGCCATTACCATGTGTGGCGGCTCTGTAGTCGCATATTTTCGATTTTTTAGAATGGTGCTTACATTTGCTAAGATAATTCGAAAAAGCATCAAAGCTTCTGTTATGCATTCGAAAATATTGCAAGCTGTTTTTTGAAAGCGCGGATACCAAAAAACAAAGAAATCCATGTTCTAATCTAATCACATCTGAATATCTGACGCTGGAATGGAACCGGTTTTCTCCTAGGCCTGCTGCTAGTAGCCTAGTCGATGTCCTGTATAAATTTTATGAAATTTCTTCCCAAAGTGAGAATATACCTATTTGCCGATTAGCTGTCATGGCTCTCAAATAAGAACTTTTGTTTTTTTATTTAATTTGTAATACACATTTACAAAAACAATTCAATATTTTAATTGAAATCAGATAATGGATTAACATTTAAAATGCATTTTGCTTGAATTTCACTATTCCACGCAAGGTCGTATCCAGCGGAGGGTGGGTGGTTGATCAACCCCGTTGGGGAATAAAAAAAACTACAATTGACGTAATATTTAAATATATGTATTAAAAAATTGCTTTCTTTCTTACTTCTACTCCTCAAAATGTGATTCAAAAACAAAATCGGTTTTATAGAAATTTGAAACAGGTTATGTTTCAGAATATTTTACCTTCTGAATATTCCAGTTATGATTGTTATGATTCTGCAAATTTAATACGTGATATGCCTCTGTGGTTCTTAAATTCAAATTTCCATTACTTTGAAGAAGATTCTAATGTTGTATTTGAAAATGAAAATAACGAAACCGATGAGGAATTACAGGAAAGTGATTTGAAGTCGAAATAACTGAGGATATGAATATATTTTAAAATAATTGTTTAGTGTATTTCTTTGGATTCCTGGTTAATAAAATGGTGAATTTAACGAAATGTACTACATATTGTAAAGAATATCTCCCACAAAAACAAAAATGTGAAAAAAGGCCAAGTCCCCACAAAAACCGGCCAATAAAAGGAGTCAGATCAAAAATTTATGTCCACGTGCTTCGATGAGGACGAAAACTAAAAGTGTCGGCATATGAAAGGAGTGAGATCAAAAAAGGGGTCCAAGTTCATTGCTTAAGACAACTTGAAATTTTCTTGAAATACCTTTACACTGCTGTCTTTCTTATTCTAGTACGAACATATATTTTAAACTTTTAAATTACGATTACAGTTAATTAAACCCATTTCCTTCCACATGGTCTTATTTTCAACTTGGCAATGTTTTGTTTTCTCTAAGGTAATTTTTATTCTCTGAGATAACTTGGGCCAGAAAAAAACAACACAACATTGCGTGTTGTAGACGGGAACTTGGCCTAGATCATCTAGATGATACATAAAAATCCTGAGAGATATGATGAGCTTCAGTTAATATATTATAAAACGTTTTCCAGAAACCGAAGAAGGATTAGATAGAAATTTAAACAGCTAGTTGAAAGTACCAAGTGATTCTTTCAAAGGCGATTTGTTTAAGTTGTACGTCCATTTTATAGATATATTTATTCAGTGAGAAATAATAAACCCATGTGTAAAGACTTTGCAGCGTTTTTAATATAAAGCAAATTTTCTAAAATAAAACTTGTTTTTATACCCTATACTCTTTTTATACCCTAGATGTAGGGTAGGTACGGCATATTAATTTTGAGCGAACGTTTGCAATGCCAAGAAATAATGGTGATAGAAAAAAAATCGTGATTGGGAAGGGAAAAGAAACTGTTTTATATATGTCCGCCTGTCTGTTCGTTATCTATCCGTTGTCTGGTCTGTTGTCGAGAACGCTTATAGCTAGACCTAGAGGATCGAAATTTGGTAAATAATACATACTTCGGTAAAAGATTAAGTTCAAGTTCAAAGACGAGCAAGATCGGGCGACTCCTTTTCCTCCTTACCCATATTGTAGCCATGGAAGGCTGAATCGTTTTTATACAAAATGTTGATTTTGTTTAATGAATATTTACATTTTGAATTTCCTTCATTTAATATTGTTTAATAAATGAAAACTGTTTTTATAAATAATATCATTTATATATTATTTTATTAAAGCAACAACTTTTTCCATCGACATTGGTGTTGTGCAACGAGCGTGTGCTCGGGTTGCGAATAGAGGAATGACCTGCATTCTTGCTGGTTAACTCCGATTATAAAATAAGGAGTTGTGGACAACAAGCCTCAGTTACATAAGGAAATGCAGGTCTAGAATTTTACGTAGAATGAGTATATTAATTCTACATTTGTGACCCCCTGACCTGTGATTCTGTGATGCATACAAAGTAAACTAATTTCCAAAAACATTTAAAAACATAAAAAACTAAAAGGCAAGGCGTCGATATATTAATTTTTTCAAATAAAATATAAAAAGACACACAACAAGTGAAGTACAAAAGCATATAAAATGGGTGCAAATTCGAAATTTGAAATCTTTTGATCTTTAAGATCATATTTTTATGCATCAGGGGTGCGCAATCATCATTGCATTTTGCAATCAGAGTTACTTTCTTTCAATACAATATGTAAAGAGCCAAATCCGTATTCCATCCAAGTATGCAACTTAATATATTAAATAATTTTAAAAAGAAACATAGAATATCAAGAAAAATAATACTTAATGAAGACCTTTGTCAAGTCCTTGAAATTTGGTGTAATATTTGTTAAAGCCGTTCGAAGGAATTTTCTGAGATGTCTACATTGGTCAACTGTGAACGATTTTTTGACTTCACGAATTTCATTGTTGAGTATAAAGATTCCCAAGAATATGTTGTACCAAAAATTGCAAATAGACAGCAAGCTGCTTTTTCTATTTGTGGATAGATATTAGATTTGTGCCGCATTTTCAATGCTTGATCTTCTTTCATTTCTAATATCTAATTCCCCAGCTGCTTTTTCAGTTAGTATTATTTCCGAATTTAAAAATCCTTCTTCTTTAAAAATATCGCAAATAAATGAGTTTAAGAAATATGAAAATGTATATGTCAAATAATATAAATTTTGTTTAATAAAATATTAGTTATTTAGGCAAATTTAAAAACATTCGGTTAAAACAGATTTCCAATAAAAAAAAAATTTTTTTTTTAATGAGAGTCGCACAAATTAACAAAGAGCCGCATGCATATCTCGGACCCACATTTCCGGGTTGGCACAGATATCTGCTTGCTTAGAAAATTTAAAAGTTACGCACATATCAATACATTTCAACCCATTTCAGAGGCCTGCTCAAATTCGTACGAGAAGTTTATATCACCGTCATATACATTGTTACAGTTCAATCTTAATGTGTGTGTTGCGATTTGCGAAAAAGCTTTTCATTCGAAATTGAGATTCGAATTTCCAATTTGTCTTCACTTAAATAATCAATGTCTTCACTAAAAATGATAAAATGGTACAAGTATTGCCATCTATCGCGGTAATGTCAAGTTGCAATTGGCACATCTACTTCTTTATATAATCAATGATAGCGCTTTGGAGAAGATCTGTAAAAAAACGCACCTAAAATTCTCACTAGCAGATGGCAGATGAATAAATTCGCTAAAAACCCAGACTTCGCATTTACAACTTTGTACGTTCAGTAAAAATATGTAATAATTTTAATTATAAAAATTTTTTTGATTATGAGACCCGTGGTTTTAAATATATTTTTTGCACAATAATGTTATTATAATTAATTATAGGGAAATTTTCTCTTCAAGGAAATTTGCAACTCTCAGTGAAAACGAGACAATCCGATTTAAATGAGCCGGATAGGACAGGTACGAGCGAGTGAAACGTATGAGAAATAAATAAAAAATGTGCTCTTTTCTTTCCATAAAATTGCCTCAAATAACCAACACATGACACCGAAGATCCCGCAAACTAGTGAAATTACAGTCGCCGTCCGTAACGGGTCGCTTTGTGTCGTGCTGTGAGAAATTTTAAATCTGGTTGGGAAGTGTAGGAAAAAAGTTCGGTTTTTTCATTTCATCTAATTCTCCACATTATTTTTCCCCAAAAAAATGGCCGGGTGCAGTGCTTATGCGAAGAATCCTCAAAATAAGGAATAAACACTGAAACGTCGGGATAAAGTGCAATTGTCACAGAGGAAGTGCCGTAAACTCTGTTGGGGGCTTTGGATAACTGTACGCTGTACGGCTTGTCCCCAAAAGAGTTCGCTGTTCAATTCAAATCACAGTGGCCCGTGGAACGGGCGTGCGAAGTGGTCGCGACTGTATCCAAACTAATAGTGCGTAGAAATTTAAAGAAAAGAAATTGAAGTGTTTTGAACCTGTGCGATGAAATAAAGATAAATAAGTCGAAAATAAAGTGCAATCCTGCCGCACAGAAGAGGATACTGACAAAGTTTTCAGTGAAACGCCAAGGATTTGAGGTTGCTGATTCCGAAGTCGCCTTGTGTCCGCGATTGGGGCCACATCAAATACGGAAAAGGTAAAACGCCTTCGCCAGTGCTCATATAATTTGAAGCGAAAATTTCCGTGAATGAAGAAAAAGAAACAGGAAAAATGGTGTACTCGCCATTATGTCTGTATTGTATAGGCGAATAGGGCCAGCTACCGCATGTGCTGTCTCGCTCCCATGAATTGCACTTTAATTGGACATTTTATGCATCTTATTCTATCGAGAGTACCGCACACGTTGCAGTGTTGCGGAAGTGTGAGTGGGTGTATTGGTGTGTGTGCGTGTGCTGTCAAATATTGCGGCTGTGGTTGACACAAAATTATCGAAAGAATACGACGACTTCAGTGATGTAAACTTGCAACAAAAATCTTATTTGCACTTTCTCTGCATTTTCCGAGGCGCATTGTTCTTCTTTTTGCTTTTATTTTTTCCCGTTTTATGCCACTCGTGAGCAGCTTCCAAACGCGATCCGGATCGAAGAAGAAAACAGCGACGACGAGGTGATTTCGCACGGTGATCGATAAACAACTGGATCGCTGGGAACAAAATAGTTTATGCTCCAAAACGCTCAAGCCGCTTTGGACAGGACGATTGATGCCGATCCCAGTCTTTAATAGCTGAATAAAAACCCTCCGCTTCAGTGGTCGTTCATCATCGTTGTGCGTTCTCATGCGTCGCGTGCGCGTCGTCGCATTGGCCATGTGGATTTTACGTTTTTGCCACAGTTTTTTAGACCGCACCGGGCGGGATTATTCAAATATGATTGCACCGTGGCTGCTGGTGAACCACAAAAAGGTCTCGTTTCGACTGGCGCCCAATTTGAAATTCCTGATTTTGTTTTTCCCATGCTTTGCTCCCATTCGTCTTGGATTCTGTATTTGCAGAACATTTTAAATTTGTTTTAAAGACCTTTGTTTGTGAAGAAGGAAATATTTCGTCGAGTTTCTATTTAAACCATCACCCCTGAGCACGTTACTATAAGTATAAGATGTTAACCCATCTATGAATCATATGCCAAATTTTTATTTTCGACATTTTTGATAATGTGATAAATTGAAAAACAAATAATTATTAGTGGAATAAAAATAAAAACATTTCGGGACTCGTGGTAGGAAATGAATTATATACAGAGTCAAAACTATCGAAATTCAAAAATTGTCAGTTAGAAATAATTGATTTGAAATAACATATGTTTCAAAATTCAAATAACAGTTCTTTGAAAAAGTTTTATTAAAATTGTCCTTCAAGTGGAAATCATCATTGAAATAAGTCAAATTGCCGAAACAAATTCGTGAAGGATCATCTCAAGTCTCACTGCTCAAGTTGCTCACATTATTGTCCCATTCCTAATTTCCATTTGTTTCTCCCCCAAACTGAATAACGGGACTTGCCAATATGTCGTCTCGCTAGCAATAATTCGCCTTCCAAGTATTCTGCATTAATACTACACTTTTCACGTTAGTTGGCAGAACATCTGAGATTTGTATGTGTGTGTGTGAATTGTCTTCCAAGGAATTACAGGTGTTTAATGCATTGTCAGCTAATTGCCCTTAATTACTCAGTGATTTTTTAATTGTCGCCACGAGGAGCGGAACTGCCCTTGTGTTGTCCCATTTGCCGGAGGTGGGAGTGTGGGACTGTCTCCAGGGGCAGACGGCAACTACAACGGCGACAGTTATTCTAAATTGAGTAATAAAAGAAAGAAAACGAAGAAAAAAGCTGTCCGGAAAAATCGATGCGGATTCAAGTTCCTAGCAATTCCACCTGGCGCCGCTGACCGCGGTTCATGCTTCCACAATTAGTCGTTGATCAACGTGCTTCAACGTATCGCATCTTGACTTGTGTACGTCACAATTGTAAAAATTTTTTGCAGTTGTTTTTCTTTTTGCATTTTTGCCAAAAACATCTCACATTTGGAACTAAACTGGCGAGACTCATTTTGCAAATGGTTCCTTGTATTTTTCCTTCGCGGCCTAAAAATAGCCCAGAAATGAATTAGTCGCGGATTTTCTAGTTATGTAAAGTCATTCTTCGGGTCCCAGTGTTCGTCGCTGAGCAATTTTTTTTTTTCGACCACCGTTCAAATGTGACTCTTTTTTTTCTCCTCCTCCCACGCTAATTTTTGCAATTTCACAGTTATCGGAGCGATTTTAATGAGAATTAAATTTCATTTGTTGGACAAGAAATGTTTGCTTCGGGAATTAATGGAGACTCGATTACGGTTCAAATGTAGGCCATTCATCTCGGTGACTTTCCTCCGCTGCTCTCGACTTCTCTATTCATCACTTTTCGCCGCTTCCTTTGTGGCTATAATTCGCAATTAAAACGTTTTTACGTAATTTAACCAACAATCAGATGCCTTCAATTTAATACAATTGCTGAAGGCTTCTGGGGGCTATTAAAATGTTTACAGACAATGAGACATGCCGTGAAAAAATTTGCAAGTGCTCAAGGTGGCTTTTTCTTACTCAATCAAAATATTTCATGTATGTTCTTTAATCTTTCATTTTGTAGAAAAAAATCCTTGCCCTTAAAACAGAATTAAAGCCATCCAAAACTAAATTAATTTACTTGAAAATGTAAATCGTGCAAGCTTTGTATGAAGGCAATTGGTTCAACGTTCAACCCAATTTCACATCCACTGTTTTCGTCCTGTTCCCCCAACTCCCTCTTTATATTCCTGCTTCTGGAGTGTTCTAAAAACAACTGCTTTTTCCGCACATTATAATTCAACATTTACAAGTGCACTCGCCAGGGAATGAAATCGGACCAATTGCAATCGTCGAGTATTTTGTTAAAGGAAAACGTTCGAGACAAGGGTGCCGAAAAAAGTCCTTAGGGTGCTTCCAGGACTGCCCGGTTACATTAATTCCCAAGTTTTTTCGGGTCCTCGGACGACAAGGCAGAATGGCTGTAAATCAGATTAAATCTAGTGTGGTAATAGAACTTTCTCACCCCTATTTACACCAGAAATTGTCTGCAGATGCAGTGGCGAAAGTTGCGAAATTGATCTCTCCTAATTCCCGTTAAAAGTTTCCTGATTCCGACACTTAAAAGTTCTTGTTGTCCGAATTGCAATCGCCTCTGCCTACAGCAAAAGCGAAGGGAGTCAGTCGCTGTCCAGCCCCATTTGTCGGAATTCGCTTGCCAATCAGAAGGGGAAAGGGTGTGGATGAGGGACTGTGAGTTTGTACACCCTCGACCTCTTCCCGCCGCTGCTCTCCTAATCTTTGCAGAACTGGCAACTTCGTAATGTAATTAAGTCGGCAGCGAAGTCCTGGCAATCGATAAATTTTTCTTTTCTGGTTCAGCAGCGACGTGTTTGACACTTTACCCCTCCCACACGGTCCACCCATTGCTAGGATTTTTTATGCCAGCTCCCGGCAGCTGGAATTTGTAAACATCTTGAGGACGCTTCGATTTGAAAGCTCTTCGGGAATGTGCAACGTTAACGGAATCCATAGCGGAATTAATGCTGCATAAAATAAAACAAGAAGACACGTGCACTCTATCCATCGATGAGCATCAACGATGATCTCTGGTCTTATCAATGTTGTCTTGAAAAAATATTGAAAGGGTTTCAGCCCAGTTCCAAATGCTCTACCGATCGCGGGACACTTGGCTTACTTTGGTGCCGTTGACACAATTCTTTCGTCAAGAATTTCGATTGAAACCTTCGAATTTGTGTGTCAAAATAAATTGAAGAACTCTCAGAAGCTTGATCTTGCTCAGAAAACGGTAAAAAAACAATAAAGGAAGGATCAAAGGAATCAAAGGCTGAGGAAATCACTGCCAGTTTGGCTCTAATTTCTTTTAAATTAATATTAGTCAAATCAACTCTTTGCTTTACGCGTTCTGTGAGCTGTTTCACTGCACTGCGGCACTCGAACGGACACGGATCGGTTGATCTCATTTGATTTTACATAATTCCCACGAACGCTCCACCAGTGAAGTTGGTCCGTCGCCCCAAGGGGGCCCCAAATAATGGTCGAATTATGTGGCAACTCAACAGTTATGTGCCGCGAAGGTGAAAAGTGACAGCACACTGCACAGTGCCGGCCGTGTTGCGACACAGAAGCTGTGTGTGTGTGTGTGGTGCGACAATGAGCGCACTCAGGCATCAAATGGGGCTCGGAAATCGCGGTTGAAGTGCAACTGGAAAGCATGTCACACGGCCGTCGTCGTTGGTGGGTGAGAGGAGTGCAAAAAGGGGTAGGAGGAGTTCTTGAGGAATGGTGGTAGTATTGGCAGGCGGGGGCCCACTCGAGAGCACTTTGAATTCTAATGAACACCTTTTACTTTTTTCTTCCCCTCCCCTTTTTCCAGCTCATTCACGCCAGGAAATCGAGGAGAATCTCTTCGCAGTGCACGATCGATACAACTTAGTAAAGAAATTCGAAACAGTTTTTTATGAAAGTTTGAACAGTTTAGAACTTTGAATCCAATCCAACTTTCAGAAAAGTGCAATTTATCAAAGATAACGGTTTCGTGCGTTCAGAAGCAGAACTCGTTTACCGTTGATGCAGTTTCATGTTTCAGTAGTCAAGGGCGTCCACAGTAGAGGGGCATACATGATTCTTCTCCCGGAATTTCGCGAAAAATTCCATTGATTAATATGAAAAAGTTATTGATATTTTCACCGTTCTTGAAGAGTTATTGAACTTGATTAAAAATAAACAAAAACAAACCTGCACGACTCAATTCCTTCCTCGTTGGGAACTTATCACGACTGCATACATCAAATCTCGTTTCCAACAGTCGTTACGAAATCCATCCTAATTATAACGAATGCGCAACCAAACAAATTAATTTTCTCAGACAAGTTGTTGTTTTTGGTTTGTTTAACGAGGCAAGTCGGCCTCGGGTATTTGATATGCAAAGGAAACACAATTTACGACTGAATACCACCGAAAATTGTTTTGAGCGTTGAGCACGCTTAAGTCATGGACCAAAGACACTGGGGAATCGATAATAATCGATAATCATTCTCAGGTGACTTCCAAACCAGTCTTCTTTTTTTAGCTTTAAAAAGAGCACAACCTTTTCACTGCTTTACATCATGCGTTAATGTGTACCTCTATATTCATGATTAACGTTCGATTTCCTCCCTTCGTCGGTTGACAATTTACAAAATTACAATTTCTCTGTAAAGTAATTTTTATAACAAAAACTTTTCATTTCGTTCATCATTGCAGTTGGTTGAAACTAAAAAACCCGAAGGTTCGCGCTCCAAAAGTGGGGAGCGTCGGTTGCCCCAACCTCGGGTTTCCTTCCAAGCCAAACAAGTGAAGCTCAAAAAGTTTCGAACGTTGGCAATTAACTTCGCTTTGCAACGGTAACTGAATCAAGGTAAACACATTAGAAGAACGGAAGCTATTTGAGGGGACTCCCCCTCAATCACCCTGAATCGCTCCACCCACCGGGAAAGTTTTGCAAACGGGGCAAACCGGACCAGGTCGATATCGGTATGTAAATGATGCTCTTTAAACGTTACTTCTGTTTTTTTTCTTCTCCATTCTGTTGGTTTTTTTTACTCTTATCAGAACTGTGCAGCAATATGACGTTCTTTTTTGCCACAAATTTGGCGAAGCAATTTCAGAAGCAGCTTGCTGGAATAACAATTAGATTATTTCTCGTCACCTGCCCCCAGAACCCCAGCATTTTGGTGAAGCTATTGACCTCTCTCCCACAGAATGACGTGCAAGATTTATTGTCCAAAAGGGAGTCGTTTTTTGGAAATCTTTGTCTCGTTTATGGTTTTTGGACATTGGAGGTTGGTTCGCGAGACCGGAAGTTGTATTGTTTTTTTGCAATTTTGGCGTAATATGTTATTACACCCGATAGTTTGAATATTATGCTGTTGTCACGCCATCCTTCATCTATTTTTGTTTTTCGGTTAGTTCAAAAAGAAGGACACGGAAATACAATTTAAATAAATTAATATGGTTTGGAAGTAATTACTAATATATTTTGCAATTGTGGAAATTACGGGGAGAAATTCAAAAAAACAAAAGATTTTCATTTCCGTGCATTCATTACTAAAGCAAAAGTTTTTCTGAACTAAAGAAACAATAAATTTTTTCTGGTCTCACGAAAATTAGGCCAATGTTAATGGCAATCTATTTTAATCACGTTTTCGACCAATGGTTATAAACAATTCATGTTTGTTGTCAACGTTTCTATCTGTGAGTTCTGCAAACTTGAGGGATGCATGTAGATGAGAAAAATAACTTCAAAAGAATTCACTTATCACATTTAATCCAACCGAAGATATGTCAGCATTTGTAAGCTGAGAACAGATGCAACGGAAGACGGCATTTTCAAGACAATAAATAATAATAATATACATAAAGCAAGAACAACAACTGCACATAGTAGACGAGTGGGAGTGGGAGGTGGTGATGGAGGAGGAATGTAAAAAACAATTCAGCAAAAGGTAGAACAATGAAATGAAGGCATTCAAGTCAGCAATTAAGTCACCGCAATTAGTTTGACGTGAATTAAAAATGCACAAGCGAAATGCAAACAAAAGGAATTGGGTCAGGCACACGGGATCTCAACCCAGGAGATAATTAATCCAATTACCTTGACAAAGCAAACAAAAACCCTTCTTTATCGGAGACGTTTGAGGTTCAACTTCGCGTACCTATAGCGCAAATTCTTATCACGAAGAATTCTTCGACGTGAGCTAAACTATGTTCGAACACCCCCCTTCCCCGCCGCGTGTTGTTCAAGTAAACTTAATTATCACTATGAAGTTAGGGCAGGTGGGGTGGAGAGATGATTTAATGTCAGTGGGAACTTCACGACAGTTTCTTCCTCAATTAGATGAAAGTGTCTCGTCATTTGGAGCCATCGTTCACTAGCAGTTTTTGTGTGTTTTATTTGTGGTATGAGGAAGGGCAGACTGGCACTCTTTCAAACAACCCCATTTGCGCTATCCCCCACGCGATATCGTCCCAAAATTCGACTCCAAACCAAAAATTCATGTCTGCCGTCATTTCGAATTTTATCTCTCACTTTTCACCATTTCCCAACTCTGTTTCTTTTTTTTGTTGCTCCCTTTTTGTTCATAATAATTGTGTTTGTTTATTTGAAAATGTTTCATGTTTACGGTGCTGCTTATCAAATTTGGAATTTTTATCAGAAATTTGTTTTTTTGTTGCTGCTGTTTCTCCACCCGTGTTCGACTGAATTGACAGGATACGCGCGGAATTTGGCGATAGTCGCGGTTCCACAAGGGTGAATATGCACCACTGTGGATGGAACCTCGCGAAGGATATTGCGCAATTTTCCCTTAATCTGTGGTTGAGAAATTTTCCCATTTTTGTACATTGTTTCAACCGACAAAATTCTATTCACGCATCTCTTACCGCGGCGGAGGTCGCCGCTCCATTGATCGTCTTTTGTTCAAATATTTTTGGTTAAATAATTTCATTATTATGCAATCGCCGCAAAGCAACCAACACCTCAGCTTCACTGGTTTTGCATCAACGTTGAGGCAATTAATTCCGTGGTGTTGATATCGCACGCCATCAACCATGTGGAGAATATATGGGACCGCTCAAGATTCCGGCAGCTTCATATTTCTTAAAAATTTTCACTTTCGCACACACCTTTTTTGTTTTGTTTACCATTTTTATTTTTATGGTTTTTATTCACACTGCACAGTGAATATGATACGGTTTTAGATATACGAGTTTTCTCTGTTGTTTTTTAAGTTGAAATCGCATTACAAAACAAGCGTCGTGTTCAGAATTCCTTTTGGCTACGAATGGAAATTAATGTTTGTTGAAAAATATCCCGTAAAATATCCCGAAATGTTTTTTAAGATCAATAAAATAAATTGCTGTTGTTCGAAGAGACACTTTCCAAAGGCGGCGTTCGGTGGCCGTAATTCATTTTATTGGATCAATCGTTTTTGTTTTCCGAGGAAAATTTATTTTTTTAAGATAATGAAGAATAATTCACAACACTCCTGACTCCAGCATTGAATTACAATCAATTACATTTCCGAACCAATAGTAAATTGAAATGCTAGAATACAACGTATGGTGAAAATGGCTGCCTTCTCTTTTGGGGGAGGAATTTCTCTTTTCAGGATAACACAGCTCTGAAATCGTCTCAGAATTCCTTAAACAATATAATATTTCTTTAAAATATTTTATTGTCATCCATACAAAACTGCTTGATCTTTTTCAATTGTTTCAATTTTGCAAAAAAGGTAACGAATTTATTGAGTGTGAGACCGGAGGCGAATAATGAAGCCATCCAGTGCCCCAAATTCGCCCAAGGGAAATCTCCAATTGCAGTGGAATTTCCTTTTTCCTATAAAAAAAATGAAATACAGAAATTATTTTGGGGTAAGGCCACTGGTATTTATTATAGAACTCAAAAACTATAACAAGAACTTTTTTGGATGATGATTAATTTCAAAATGGCGTCTCCACACAATTTCGCCGATGACGTCTTTTTTTTTTTTTTTTGTAATGACATACGGACGTAAGAGCTGCTGTTAGGATAAAAATCCAAAAAGTTGTTGAATAGACGAGAACTTCTACAGAAATGCGTAGGTTCTTTTTCGATATTTGTAAAAATGGCACGTGTTTGAAAAAAAAAAAAACATTTTTTGAAAAAATCGAAAGAAAATTATTTATAACAAAAGGACTACGCATTATAATAAAATAATCCTATGTAATTCTTTAAACAGTATAGCTCAGCAATCAGAGACAATTATTATCGGAAATAAATCTCAACTAAAAAAATCCCTTTCGGCAGGCCTACAGGCTGTGGCGAGGGCTGAGGTAGATTTCGAAGTGTTTTGATTGCATTTATTGGAGTATTTTATTTTAAAATCGAGAAACTAGTTATGGATTTATAAACTACTCATCAAGACCTTTTCAACGACACCCTACAAGACGTGGTTTAGAAAAATTCGAATTTCCACCCCCACCCCATTCGTACTCCACCAACCCCTAATTCGGTGGTGTCATCGTTAATCTCATAGAGAGTACTCTAATTTATGTAAATATAGTTTCTTTCTAAACTTCATCTAGGGCCGAGATATTATTTTTTTTAAATTTCAACCCCCTCCCCCGGCCACCCCCTTGGGCTGATTTTGCTCATTAACGAACTTAACCGAGCTATTAACCCTAGCAATAATGTAATAAAATTTGGTTTCAATATCTTCAAACATACGGCCGCTAGCGTATAAAATGAACTTTCGAACGGGGGGTGGTTTCATACTCAGGGAGGCATGAGACGAAAAACTATGAAAGAATTTTTCGAAAGTCGTGATATGCCGAGTCGTATAGATCTCAATAGGTAAATTTTTGGTCGAAATCTACCTAAAATCAAAACAGGACAATTGTGGTAATTCAACTTCCCAAAAATCAGTCGCTTTTAATGGTTTCTTGGCATCGAAAATGACTTTCTACAGCGATTTGCGGATCATGGCGGCGAAATTAATCGCAAATGCACCAAAGTAACTTGGAAACTTGTAATTATCGCCGTGGGAGGGATTCAAGCGGGACGAATTCGTACAAGAGCTTCTCTGCGGAATTTCGAGCTAATTTTCGCTTACTTACAATTTTCCGATGGTTGTGTTCGCAAAATTTCCACCAATCGACGAAATTAAGCAATGCAAACCTGGCCTCTTGGGTGCGGCAATGGCGACAACAAACGGCGGGCACAATGATGTTGTCCTCGTGGCGTTCAGGAAGCGCCAACCCACGGAAATGATTTGAATTGGTGTCGTCTGGGATTCCACCCTTATAATCCTCGGCATATTGCTCTTTTCACATGCTTCTTCTTTCTCTGCAGATAAGCCATCAGAATTGGATGAGGGTTGCGGATGGTGTGGAACAATCCTCGCCGCACACAGCCCGTTGTCGCCGCTCATGTCCTTGTGTGATATGCGTCGTCTCGATGAGGGACAAATTATAATTTTTTTTTATACATTTAATATGTCTCGACGGTCTGAAAGTTTTCACCCGAAGATAGGGGAGAGTCCCAGTGGTATTTCGGGGATGTATGAAATTGTGCAGGGATCACGGGAGTGTTCAATGAATGGGAAAGAAATAGTACCAAGTTTAATTGTCTTCTATTAAGGCTGGTAAGTGAAGCGCAATGACGACTTCCCAATTTAGATGGGGCACTACATTGTCTTAAGAGGGAGTTCACTGTTCAGAGGGACAAGTGATAAATGATTTTTGATGGCATTGTGCGCTGCTCATGGATCAGGATCTGTAGACTTGGGTGCAAAAATTTTTGGGACCCCCTTCTTCCGATTTTGTTGTGGCTGTCTGCCAAATCAACGAATTCTCTTTCATTCCCAATTTCGAGATCTATTCTTAGATGGCGGCAATGGACTGGTTAGAGTTGATTAAGTTGCCGGGTATTATTGTAATAAAATACCAGAAATATATTTATCAAGTTTTAGAAGCTTTTTTAAAGGATTAACTTCTTATAATTTAGGTCTTGGATATTGAATGAAAATTAGTTCAAAATGAAATGAAATTATTAAGTTCAACAAATAAACGAAAATTTGTATTTTGATACTAAACAACAATGTTCTTTTTCCAGTTCCACATTTTGTCGGTAGGCACAGTTGCATCGAATTTAGGTAAGAAGGGCGCAATTTTCTCATTAATCATTTTACTATCTAAGAATTATATACAGGCAATATACAAAATACATATATAATATTTTATATTATACACTATGTATTAATAATAATTCATTGAAAACATTGCTAAAGTTCAGATTCGATATTCGCAAATTGTTTTGGAATGATTCAGAAAATGATTATAATTTTTGAAACAATAAAAATGATCTCTTATTGGAAATTTTATAAGTTAAATCGATGGAAAGCCATTTCCCAATTCATAATTACCACAAACATCAACGGTTGAACTAAGTTCATCTGGAAACATATCCGCCATGGCAACTCTGTCAAGACCCTTTTAACCTTCAGAACTGTCTTCTCATCATTAGTTCATTCAAGCATTCAATCAAATCATCAATTCCACGTTCTGTTTTACCTGGAATTTTTTCTATAGATTTTGATGAATAATTGACGTTTATCAATCAACGTGTTCGACAAACTCGATGAGTGCAACATTTTCAAATCAAGCTAGCCATTTACAAAACGCGATATTTATGCAATATTTTCTAGAGTTGATTTCGTAAAATTCAATCCCACTTTTTCCCTTTGTTTTGTTTTTAGAATTATGTCAGGGGCAGGCGAGTGGGCGGGCTCCACATCCTCTACCGACCAAAAGACGTGATGACTGATTTCGTATTTTATGAAGAATTCTTTTGAACTATTTCATTTCACAGGAGATTTTCTTGTGGCCCTTAATTTGAAATGACTTCGTACCTTTGACTTTAAGTGACACACTTTATTAAATTTATCATTGGCAGAATTTTTCAAAAAAAAAAAAAAAAAGCAAGGAGGGGAAAGCTTTGCATCATTTCTTTATAAATTCCAACTTTACGGCATAAACCTGAAACATTTTGATTAAGTTCAGTGAGCGACTTTCGGATTTTTCCCTAATAGAAAAAGTGTCTGTGCTTTTAACATTTATTGAAGGTGTGTGTTTTCTGAACTCAAAACATGAATTAGTTATTTTGTTTTCACAAACAAATCTTAACATAATGTTTCAGGTTTTGAACTAAATTCATTATATTTATTTCTCACTTAAAAACCACTTTTTAAATTTTAATTGATTCACTTAAACAAGATTCCTCCATTTTCATGTTGCCAATGGAAAATATTTCAATTTCAATTAATGTAAAGGCGAACGGTATCCGAAGTGAAAATAGCGCGCAAGAATCAATTTCCATTTCAAAGAAAAACTGGCTGCACCCAATCAATTGCGCTCTCCTCCAAATGGCATTTCTTCCACGCCAAGCAACACCTACAAGTTTCTGCCTCGCATCCGTTTACCTTGCCAAGTATCATCGGCTCCGAATCAAAGAATTTGCATTCAAATTGCGGAAGTTGGCAGAAATTCTTCGACCTGTCACGGCATATCTTGTCACACATTGCCGACATTTCAAAACGTCGAAAATTCCCCTCCCCGATTTTCTTAGATTTAAATTTACCGCATCGAGGAAATTATTTGCAAGGAAAGGAAAGAATCTTAAAATTGACCTCTAGGCAATTATAAATTGTCCAATGATTCTGTCCCACATTTCATTTCAACCTCTCTCCCCTTATGCCCCCTTTCGTTTTCGTGGAGTGTATTTTACAATTCGCGGAAATTAAAATGTCCTTCACAGTCAACGAGGTGCGCATGCAAAACTGTGCATGGACTCTCTAATCTCCTGAGCGCACCCACTTTGGTCTGGGCGGTGCAAGGGCTGCAGCGAGCGGTCTGAATCATTTGCGCGACTGAAATATTTTGTGACAGTTTTGGAACAGTCTGAGCATAATTGCAATCATAATTCACCACTCTGGAAAGGATCACGCAGTGGGTGGACTCCATTCTGGAGAGTTGAATTTTTGTTTGTCTCACTTAAAGAGGATCAGTTCTGCTTGCAATAAGAAATTTACAAACAAAAAAAATCAACAGAAAATGTGTAAACAAAGTCAGAACATCCGATCTCGGGATTTTCCTCTTAAATCCGAATAAACAACACGCGACTTTTCGCGCGAAACTACAATTCCTCACGCAATCGACTCGCGCCGAATCACTGCACTTAAATCACACCCGCTTCAGTAAATATTTATGCGACTCTTAAGTCACTCTAGTTTTTTTTGATTCTCTTCTTGTTTGTTTTTTAGCCGTTTTTTTGCGTAATTTACGAGCTGTTGATACCAAGTTCCGCTCGCTGTGGTTCGCGGCTCAAGTGACTCGGATTCGCGTTGTACAAATTCCAGATAAGCGTCGAGGAGTTTATCTTTGTGTGGAGGTCGAACTTATCAAATATTGGAAATCATACCTGATGCAGTAGGGCCAATTTGATGGTCACCCTGTTGTATAGGGAAAAACATTCATTAGAATTGTGAAAATTTTTTAATTGGTTACATGAGCTCGGCATGTGCATCAATTGAGGACAATCGATCGTTCCAGGTCAATCGATCTTGTCATGCGGTTTTAATTGCTAATATTTAAACAAATGTTTTTCGCTGGTTTGTTTAGAATTTTGTACATCGCAACATTTCAAAGCTGAACCAATTTGTTGTTATTGTACTTACATGTGATAAAAGAGTAACTACTTTTGCATTAAAAAGTACTTGGAAGGTAAATTATGGTTTTCTGTCTGTTCAGAGGAGATGCGAGAACGATTTGCGCAAAATTAAAGACAATAATTAAATTTTTGAAATAGTTGCTACTTTTGTAGAATTTCATTTAAAAATTTGATTCGCTTTTCGTCATAGTAAACGCCTTTTTTTATAAAGTTTTTCTAAAGAATTGCTTCTTAAATTTCGCAAATTGAATTCCCCGGGGAAGAATCCAACCGGTTGAAGGTTGAGTTCGTTTTAACTCCTTCAATAAGCAATCAAGGTCAAAACTCGAGGTGGTTTGAGCGAGAAATGTAAGTAGTAACTAGTAAAACAATTATTAAAATCATTGCTCTATTGAGTTCTTCGTTAAAATTTCTTTTCCTCCTTTCAAGGCAAGTACAAAAAACATCATCTGAAAATAAAGGAAACCCTTTAAGTGCTCACAATTGTCATTTGAAGTGATTTAAGTGTGCTAATTCGCCGTGCAATATCATAAAATGTAATTTAATTTGACATTAAGTAAGAATCACGGACAATTCTCAAAGGATTTCATGAGGTTGTGCCAAATGTCCGCCGAAGCGAAAGGCAAACGATCCTCACAACTGATTTAAGACCGCCGTTAATAGTGTTTTATAAAAGTCATTTACCGCGGAATGTTTCCGATCGCAGCTCCCAAAATAGTTTTCTTGTATTTTAAGTATGTCTTCCTTTTTTTACAGCGCCTTCCACACCCTTTATTGCTTTCCTTTCGATTGTGTTTTACCAATAACGAGAATGCAGACAAAATTCCATCACTAACGGGAAACATTTCATGATTGCCGCAGAAAACAATTTTTTCGCACAAAAAAAAAAACACGAGAACTTCGTAATTGTTGCAAAAAATTTTGTTTAATAGGGTCAAATTGTTCATGCAAAAATAGTACCAGAAATGTTACTAGGGGCATCTTTATCTATTCCAAAAAGTAGAAACAAAATTCATGACTTACTGGCAAGGATTTGCGTGATTGAAATGTTTTAATCAGGAGTAAGGAAATTCGTACACAATTCTTTGCATGGGATCTTTTGATAACTTTGTTTTTTTTTTTATTGCGGTATGAATAAATAGGCCCTAGGACTCGGGGTCATGGCTACTGTTTTAGAAAGGTCCTTTCACAAGGAATCGGAGTGAAACACGACTTCCAGCAATAATTATTACAGAAAACATTACCACAAAGTTCAGGACTGGTTTTGAGGTTAAATTCTGAAAGAAAGTGAAATTTTCTTTGGTATTAAGAAATGGATTTTTGTGCTTTTGGCAAATTTAAATACAATATGAACTTTTAAAAAAGCATCAAATCTTCTAATAAATCTATTTCTAAAAAAAAAATATTGCAACGTTATTTCAAATTTTGAAAAGTTGGGTAAAAATTTTAGCAGTTCTTCTAGAACACAGTTTCCTGGAAAATTAAAACTTTTAGAGTTCTCGTCTTTTGTGAACAAGTATCGGTTTCCTTCTCCAGTAATCGAATATTTAAATTGCGAATATGCAAATTAATTGTTTACTCGGGGTTTTCACTTTTTTTGGCCATCTAAGTATTTGAATTTTTTCTGAGTAGGTATATCGCAAAACTCAAGTTTTGTATGTCTATTTTCACATAATTATCCAGTTTTAATTTAATGTTACAAAGTTTAAAAGAACAGTAACAATTAGTAATTGGTTTGCAGTAACGTAAACTTTACAATAGATTTTCAGACTACATAAAATTATTCCAGTAGGTACACTTTAATAACACATTTTTATAAAACTCCGTAAAATGTTTCATTCAAGGTGAAATTATATGTTGTTTAAATGTTACCACCATTTATTATGTTTCAAATTGTCGGGCTGCATTATTTATACTTTTTTTTACCTCTGCAACATGAATCTAAGGTTTTCCCTATAATTTAACTGGGCGTCTCTTAGTTTTATAACTTTAATGGTTTTATGGAATCGTTGCAGTTCTAGAACTGTTTATTCGCACGCACGTATAGTCTATATTGATGAACATTACTCAATAGTTTCCTGAAAATAAGGAACAACTAATGGCTATTTGTAAAATTTACTTACACACATTTTCTTGTTCTGATTCCCAATTTTTTTATTTGACCCATTTCAAAAAATAAATTAAAATTAATCTCCAAACTTCTAAAATAAAATACAAACTTAACCTGATTATTTTGTGGCTTGTTTCAAGTGTAAATTGTTATTCTAAAAATAAATTTTGAAAACATTTGAATGAGATGAAAATCACGTGGGCGAAAGATATATGAAAATTCGAGAACTTATAGAGACCATGGAATCGTATTTATGCAGCTTTAAATGCTATCAGTTGCCAGTGCTAATGTCGGGTCCTTTATTTATGTTGGCCGTAATTAAGATCGGTGCACATTGGGCGTATTTGTCGGATGAAAAGTTCTCCCGGAAAATTATTTATTTGCCGCAACGTTTCTGATCACGATTTGCATCCTTGATATCGTGGAATTTTCAAATTCGCAAACGCGATCGTATTTTCCGGTTATTCATTAGATTGCCTTACTTCGGCAACAAGGCTTGAAAGACGCAATATTAATAAACAAGAAACGACTTCAGTGCAAAATTTATTTGTTTCCTTATTTAAAAATACATAAACACGTTTCTTGCTGCAGTTGTAACTTTAAAATATCGCTTGTTATTTTTCGTTGAATAAAACAGTTTGTACTGTTTGAACAGGTTTTCCCAAATTCGACTTCTTAACGTTTCAGTTTGGCTCGCCAAAGGGTTAAGAGGCTCCCCTTCCAGATCATCTGCCAACAGAAGGACAACAAGGTCAAGCCCACATAAATTGTATTGTGATGTACACGCATTGCACCTTTGACAGCCGCACTCCACTCTCTTCACCTAGAGTGTCAGAGTGTGTCTTAACAGTTCTGAAACTCGTTCGTCATTAGGCAAATTACACTCAAGCGAGATGACGGAAAAATGTCCATCATATTCCGGGGGTCCCAGTGAATGTGTTCGCACCCACGCCCGAAAAAGAAAGCTCAAAATGTGGGAGTCTTCACTGTGGGTCCGGGTGTCATTTGCGGCCCTGGTCCAGGGCACATCGCCGTCGCCATCTGCCCTCTTGTCCCATAAATCCATTCCAATCAAACTCCAGGGCCAGATTGAAACCTTGGGGATCTGGCACCAAACAAATCAGAAAAACAAAATGAAAAAAAAATGGATGAAAGAAAGAAAAGAAATGTTTGTGCCGCAGCCAAATCTTCTAATCCGAATGTGCTCCAATCAATTCAGGTTCAACGACACCGGGAGACGTTCGCTGGGGAAAGAGCAACGCCTTCGGTAATATGTCAAGCACGTTTATGTGCTTTTTGTTCCTCAAGTGCAACATTTCCCGCTTCCTTCTATCCTTGCTCCACGGACGAGCGACGAAAAATAGAGCCGAGAAATGCACTCTTCGCGATTGCAATTTATTTCTGTTGCAGGTTTTACATGAGCAGCGTCGACCTGGAGAGGAGCCACTATCCTCGAGTTGTTGCTGTTGCATCCGCGCAAAGTTCAAACGCCGCCGGAATAAAAGAACAAAAACAATTAATCGACTAAGGGCTCCTGGATTCCCTGCCAGTGACCTTATCAACCCGTCCCCCTCTCACATTTCTTGTGCATTTCCTTCTCCACCCCATCCAAAAGCTCCTCCACGAATTATCAATGAAGATGATAAAATCCTCGAAATACTTTCTCTGACGGTCGACAAAAATAGACGCGCCACAAAAACGCCCCATTCAAGGAAAGTATCCACAGTAATCCGATGATGGATTTGCTTCCCTGCCCTTACCCTTTTTAGGGGGATGGTGTTTGTGGCCAGGGGGCGGAATGTCCATCGTAATGTACTGGGAGCACTTCTCGCTATGAGGCATCTGGGTTGTGGGGCCCCATCGAAGACACGCAGACCACAATGCAAATCGGCCTGTTTCAAGGAATCCCATTCTCTTGTTATTTACAGGACGATTGAAATAGTTCTGGGGCGGTTGGGAAAATGTGGATATAATTAGATATTCTAGTTCAATGACAAATTAACTTTGATTAGATCGCAGAGGCGTCATTAATCTATCTGCAATTTAATGGGATGAACGGAAATTAATTTGGAATTAGCGCCTCCACGGGAGTTGGACTGCAACTGAGACAGTTTTGAATTGAGAATGTTTGGAGACATTTTTATTTAGTGATATTAATGAGTGTACTAATCAAGTGAAAAGTTTCCACATAATAAACAATAAATTTTGTACTCAATCGAAATTTTTTGTCGTTTCCAAATCCAAGAGGTATAAAAATTACAAAAACACCCGCCATAAAGGTATCCATTATTCCCGAAAGCTATTAATTAATGTGTAATTAGCTCTGCTCAATTTTTTCAGCGTCGTAAAAGAATACTCTATCTTGAAAATTAAAACCGTAAAATTTCAAAAGAAGCTGCTCACGTATTTTCTCAAATTTGCTCACTAATTTCACTCCTTGTAATTTTCCTGTCATAAAATAATGAATTTATTTATGTTTTTTCCAGCAGTTTTATTGAGGTTCATTAACATTTTTACCAAAGTTTTTTATCGTGTCAAATTTACTACTTCCGAAAGAGTTAAATGCTAAAATCAGCGACATTTGTTCAGATTAGTTATGATTTGCCCAGAAATGTTGGCGTAATTGAGGATGCTTGCGATTTTGATTCTTCTTGCCGCAGATGAGACTATGCAAATTCATTACTGAGTTTTTTAAATTATTTTAAGATATGGTTAAGAACAAAAGCGTTGCAACATTTAATCGCAAATTGATGCCGATAAAATCGAGATTTATCGAAATTAATTTATTCCTGCTCTTTTGAATTTTTCAAACAGTTTTCAACATTTGTAACATTTACACAATGAAATCGATCCCTATCATCTTCCCGCATTTCCTGAACGAATAGAAATATAAACAATGTTATTCTTATTAACTAATGGTCTATAGCAATATTTTGCAAATTTACAATTTTGATCTCCGCAGATTAGAACGAATAATCTGAAATGAATTCCAAGAAATGTTCTTTGCTCCTAATGGTAAGAAACAAATTAATAACGCAAATGGATCTGATTTATATTTGCACAATTATTTTTTAAATAATACACTCTCCGTTGCGAACTATCCTTGACGTATCCTTGGAATACGTTTTGGCCTCTCCAACTCCCATTCAAATCGCACATTATTCCTTAAGTTAATTTCTTTCCATAATTACAATTGAATTCTTCCAGAATTCATTACAAGACTTCTATTTTACTATTCATTAATTTGCTGAGACATTTGATTTAAAGGAACTGTTTCATAATGGATGTAAAAGGTGGCTCTCAATTAATTCTGCTTCTATTTAATCTTGGGATTCCCCACAGTTTTTATCTCCCTCGACTTCCTGGGTATATTGCTTAGAATGAGGCTGCAATATCTGCAAGAACTTTATTAAGAACTTGCAATTTCGAAAGTACTATCGATTTTCCCGTTTGCTGGTAAACAACCTACGCCAAACTTAACCAAGTAATGAATATCGCCGCCCCTCACCCCTCGTGCTCCGCCTCGTTGGGCTTAATGAATGACGCAAACAAGCAGAATGGAGAAATTTTTGCGGTATCCAAGCCGAATTAGAAGTGTTGGGATAGAAGGGTTTTTGTGGTGGCTTATATTTTTTTGTTGCCACCATTTTGGTTGTTTAACTCTTGAAGAGTTTACTTTAGCTATTTACCAATGACTGTGAAGCTGGTCAATAAAAACAATTTGCTTTCGAGTTAGGCTGGACGAGAACGCTAAAGTGGTATTTTTTCAGGCATGGACGGCGGTCGAAGAATTTTCAGAGAGGAACAAGTGTTTCAACAAAAATAGAAACCATACTTCATTTAAAAAAATTAGAATCCTTCATTTTTTGGATTTCTTTTACAAAATTGCGCAAGAGAAATTCCATCAAAGACTTAATAATAAAAGTTCTATTTTTCATTAGGGGAGATAATTGAAAGATAAGAAGGATTTTGCTTTCCTGAAGCACCCTATCAACGTCCTTGTAATATCCCTGATTTGAGAAAATTAAGTTCGTTGGAAACAAATAAAAAATACACTTGAAAAGTGGTATCATGAAATGTACAGCTTAAGTGCCACTAAAATTTGATAGAAAGGAACTCTCCTGATTTCTCCATTGAAAAGGAATTGAATTTTCGAGTACTAAAATTACCTCACAACTCAGCAATATTTCCGCTTTCTTGGCAATAGTTTTACATTCAGTTTCCGGATATTGATTTGATTTCCTCCATTTTGCCTTCCTGCTTTTTCGAATTTCGGCGGTGAAAATCCATTTGAGGTGCTCGGAAAAGTTTTCAATTTTAATTCTTTTTTACAGCTCACGAATTTTCCATTTAGGATATATTCTTTGTAGGATATATTTTTTTGTGGGACGATACATAATTACATCCTTTTTTGTCTTTGGTAGTCGAAAAATTGCAATTCCCCATCTAAGAGCCCTTATGGAGTAATTTACATTTCCCAGAAATTCTTAAATCTTAAATTTTTCCTCTCTCGACTCCCTGCTGTTTCTATTCATTCGTTTTAGAATTTCCTTCGAATCCATCCTGTGATTGACGAACTTTGCAGTCCAAACACATGACGATCGTGGAAATGATGACGTGCGTAAATTGAATATAAATTCGAGATGCATCCGAATGCCCGAAGAAGTGTTCCATGCGTAAATGAGTCTAGCTGTGCTCAATTCCGTATTATTCTATTGTCTCACAAAATAAGCAGAGCCATTTGTATGCATACCGTGTATGACAACAGTTTCACTTGTCCTGGTTTCCTTCACACCACCTGCACCATCTCAGGCATGCGAGTCTGCTGTAATTCATTTGCCCATCCAGATCCTTGCAATCCATCCTTCCCAACATGTCGCTCTTCTCCACAGGCTCGCGAGGTGAATACACTGGTAGCGACTTCTGATTTGATTCCAGAAAACAGCTTAAGGACACTTTTCCGTCAGGAGTATTCCGTGTTCCATTTATAATCATTTCAGGCTCCCGCAGAGCCCAAGTCTTTCCTTCAGGATATTTAAAAGGAACGAGGGCAACTAGTGCTGCTGTCTGAAAGGAGATCGCTTTCTGTATTCTCTTCCTTATCCCATCAACGGTGCATGAAGTCGAGGACTAAATAACCGCTGTGTGCGAACCTCTTCCAGGCTCACTTCCCTATCCATCGAGAAAAATTTTCACGTATACGTATGTGTTTGTTGCTAACAAACCTTTCTTTTTTCAATTTTCCCACATCTGGGTTTTACGCCTCTTCTCCTCCATCTGCCATTGGCTGGAGCTCGGGAGCAATAGCCAGCAAGTGTCAATGTGGCATGCACCATGCCATCATCCTGGATACACTACAGCATTTGGCACTCTACCATTCGACTACGGACAACTCTCAAGTTTTGTCAAAAAAGGAATCCACACGTCAACAGTCATCATCACCCAGGAAAAGTGGGTCTCTGGATGTGGGTTAGAATTCTTTCAACGTGTTTAACACAATTTAAAAAAAAAACACATTCAGTCGGACCAGGACCATAATTAAACGGAACACAAACTAGAGAAAATAAATAAATAGACATAACTAACGTAGCTCGTTATTCTTACTCCCCGATCGCCCCTCCCTGAGTGCATCAGTGGAGGCGTTCTGATCGTGTGGCACTGGGTGAAAGATCACCTCCTGCTCGTTAAAATGTTTTGTAAACAAAATTCTTCAATCAATTAAAAACGTTTTATTAATTTTGAAAATTTCTTAAATCGTAAGCGACAACTTTAATTAGGGTTCGTGTCAAAAATGTTTTGAATGGCATACGAATTATTTTGGATTGAGCTACACTGACGACAGATAAAAAATCAGATAAAATACATTTGTTATTTTTCGAAACGGTGATTTATCTTCTGCAGTTGACATGTCATGGAAATTAATTTGAAATATTCGAGTTTAATGAATTAACGAGAGAACTCACGCCATTTGCCAGGAACAACAGTCAGAGTTGTGTGTAAACTTTTATGTTTGTGTTTCGAAGAAGTATTGAAGTTATTAGATTATTCAAGGAAAATAGCACAGGAAAAGTTTAAACTATAATGCAATTTTGAAAAAATAGAATAATTCTCAGACAAGTTTTTAAGTAGTGCATTAAAACCAATTATTTTCAATCCATTATTCCTGCAGATACTCGATAATGTGGTGTATATCAAAACCAATAGAAGCAATGTTAAGAGTAAGACAAAAAAAATAGAAAAAAGGTACTCCATCGAAAGTGTACTGTTATCCGTAATGCCGCGCTTAACATCCAGTTCACTTTTTCGCCATTAGCGAATCTGGCTTTTAGACTTTCCCAAATGCATTCCATCCTGCGCTCATTTATATCCGTAAAAACAAAGTAAAGGGTTGGAGCAGTTTCTCTAGAATCTTCAATAAAGGAAACTCAACAAGCTCAATAAAGCTTTAATTCCTTTTTTCTCTATCACAAGGATTACCTTCTTTTGATGCACATTCACTTTTGAGTCCTGATTTTTTTCAAAAGAATCCTTTGAGATGGTAGCGTTACCTTTTTTTCTTTGCGGAATATACTTCCAAGCTGTTTCCTTTGCGTAAGTGCAACTGACTGTGTCTTTTATATTGTAAAATTGCTGTGAAAAGATAAAAGATCTTAAATTTCAATGCATTGGCAATCATTTGATTAATTCAATATAAAATTAATAAATTTTTACACAATTAGTTTTAGTTCAATTTCAAAAAGAAATCTTTTTAGCAGCAATTTTTTAAACTCACTTTCAATAATTATTTTTGCAATTCAATTTAAAAACTGATAGATAAAGTGAAATTTTCTTGTATAGTTAAAATTCATGCTTTTTGTAAATTTTGTATTATGTTTTGGGCTATGACTTGAAAGAATTTTGGAAATTCTACTTTACGTCCTAGTAATTCATGCATATGACAATTTTCAATTGGCAATTAGAACCAAAAATATCATGCTGAATGAAACGTTACTTTAATTAATGAATAACATGCTTAGTCATAAATTAATTAATTAAACAAAATACGACAATTTCTGCCGCGTGACAAATTTTTGAATTGTCGATGAACAAGCATTTCTGATCATTAATTAAATTCGTTCACCAAATAACCTAAATATTGTTGAATCTGTCCTAAAATTAAATTTTAATTAAATAAAAACTATTATGACCAAATTGTATGAAACTATTCGCAGTGCGTCAAATCGCCACTAAATTTAGCCGGCAGTACATTTAAAACTCGTCAAAAGTGTTGACTCCATCTTTACTTTGGAAAATTAATATGCTTCGCATATGCGGCACTAATTCTAAGGTAAACAAACAAGTCACGTCGCCGCGGATCGTCCTTAGCTCACGCTCGCGGCAATTACAATCCTATTAAACCATCACGATGTGTGATCATTTGATTTCGGTCTCTTAATCTGTGCAATCGTGACATCGTTGTTTGCGAAATTTGTCATCAGTTTATTTCGAGGATGTTTCACCGCTGACCACTGGGAAAATTTACTCGAAACTATGTTGACGAGTTATTTATAATTTAATTGGAATCTTAGGATTCTGCAATGTTTTCTGCTCATCGGATTCAACAAAGCTTGAAATATCAACCACTTGAGAAGCAATTCTCGTCACTTGGTTTGTCTTATTCTAAAATACGAAATAGAAAAAAATATGAAAAAAAGTTGAGAATGTTTTGAAAATATGAAGGTGGAGGCGTCTGGAGCTTTCTGATAAATTACTTTTTTGTTTATTTTCAGAATCAATTTAAGACGAATATGTTTTGAAAGATAGTAAAAAGTCCACATTAAGATTATCCACGTCAATTTAATCAAATCTAGTCGCACATATCCAGTAAAGAACCACTGAAAGTATAAACACTGAGGCAAAAGATTTTTTAAATAAATTTTTATAATCAATTTTTAACATATTCATTGTTGAAAAATAAATTTAGTTAAAAGAACATTTAAACGCAATTTCCGCAGCTTCTTAAAAAATGTTTTAAAATAATTTAAACAATTAAATAGCATTTATTTTGGAAATTAGTTTCAATTACACCAACAATTCAAATATTTGTTCAGTACTAAAAAACTTGACTGTTGTGATTTGAAAATATTTCGCACCTTTCAAACAATCACCTTAATTTCCATTTCGCTTCAATGAGGTCAGTTATTTGGAGAATGCAAGAACTTAATGGGTTTCATTTGCAAAGTGAGCGAGCGTTCAATTAGTGTTTCTGGTTTCTGCAATGTGCCTACAAATTAAAAACTAAACACCAACAAAATGGCAATATAAGTTTCTGTTTATATGCTGAACAAATTAAAAAAAAACAAAATCAATTTTCAATTACTGCAGTTTATTAACAATTCCTCGCATATTAATCTTGAAATCGCCATATAATAATTTATTTAAAGTTATTAAATTATGCACATGGCATTTTGAATCCACAGTAACAATGTTTTAGTGTATGTAATTGCAATTGCATGTACCTAACAATTGTTTTAATTTCTACGAATCCTTTTCGTGTTACGTCATCTCCACAGTCAAAATCAATTAACATATTTCGCGTTTTGAATTTGTAGGGTACACCGCAATGGCATCGTGCACGAAGAAACAATTACTATTATTGATTGCCTGTATCTGAAAATAACCAGACATTTGTGCAGCCTTTTATGATAGCGGTCATTGTCTCGATGAAACAATTTGTTACAAGTAATATTTATCTTATAAAAATCGTTTGGATTTTTTAAGGTTGCTCCATGAAATTGAATTAACACCTTAGCAACAGAAAAGCAAACTGTTCAAACTTTGGTTAATTCCCTTGTTGTGGAACAAGTGAAACTTCGGGCCACAAAACGTGGTACAACATTTTCCAGAGGCGAAAACCGAAATCGTCATTTACGAACATGGAGCCGATATCGGGCGAGAACGGTTGACTGCGATCGCAATGCTAATTGAGTTGCGGATAAATTAAAAGTGCGGGCAGTTGAGAATACCTCTGTGATTACTCATATGTATACATACATTCACCAATCCAGGTTGTGTCGGCTGTTCCTGGCGATTTGTGGATTGTTAAACTTGTTCACCCGTCTGAGTTGAGGCGGCGGTCCATCGATCTACAGCCTCTGCGCGATGATCAAATAAAGCAACACGATCAACGCGATCTCCCATTAGACGACAGGAGCTGTCTCGGGCCATAAGCGGGGCTTGGCAAGAAAGAATATGATTCATGGGCTCACGGTATCCGCACTCTGGCCTGATCCGGTGGTGATCGTGTCCCTGTGGCTAAATATAATGCAACGTGTTATGATAATTTCCTTCAAATGCAAAAGGTGACATGTTACAAGTTGTTTTCTACTTATCGGAAAAGAGTCTCAAATCGATCGGCAAGCATCACAGATTTTTTGACGGAAAAATCTGAAGTCTGATACCTTCATTCTGTTCCGATCATATTATGAATTTTTAATAGACTACAGAATCAATCACGTTGAGGGTAACGCACTCGGAAGGAGTTGCTCTTTCCAACACAGTGCCTTAAACTGGAGAACGCCGAGGAACTTACTTCATTCAAGTGACATTTGACTTCCGCAATTGCTTGACAAAAGAAAACAGTGATTGTTTCAATATTCTGTGCATAAGTATCAAATTTCTTTTCGGCTATTAAAACGTCAGAAAAAATTTAAAGATTTTGTCGAAAATTAAATCCACTCCTTATGACATTAACATAGCCATTTGCATAATTAGTGCTATAGATTTCACAGCTGGTAGCTATCGAATTTGAATAACAATGAAATGCGTCAGTTTCCAATTATAATAGAATTAGGATTCTATACGCCTTTTGCTGAATATTTATATTATATTTATATTCAGCTGAACGTAATTAACTAAAATCTGTGATAGAGATTACTTAAAAAAATATGTCAAATTTTTATGATTTTATCTGCTGGTCTTTTTGTTCGGTTTTTTTTCAAAGGAATAAGCATTTGTGCAAATGTGAAATATATTGAACCCATCAAAACGCAATTATGGATTGTCCCAAATCTTTGAATACTCTTCTTAATTTTTCTATTCATTCTTTTTCTAAGCGTTAACCCGATTTTTCTAAGTTTTTATGGCGACCGATCTTGGATAACAAAAGTTCATGTTATAAGTTATTAGTTAAAGTTATAAGTCCATGTTTTGGATTAAATTCTTTTATTCAGCGCTTTAGTGGGAATGTGTTACAGATTTAAAGTTAAGTTTAATGATCTTAAGCCTCCTTTAGTTCCTGACTAGAAATAGGACTTAATGTGAAGATCTTCTCAAAAACATTGTGAAAAACAATAGTAAGATTAAGGAATTGTGCGTTTTATAAATTGCAAGAAAAAAATTCGTAATTCGATTTCGGCTGTTACATATTATTTAAGCAAATCAATAAGAGTAATTTGAAAATTTCTCTTTTGATTTCTTTTCATTTCACAACCACGTTGAAAACATTGTTCAACTTTTATGGCATTCCTCCATGTATTTCTTGTTCTGATTACTCTGCCTAAATAAGTAAACCAGAACTAAAGCCACTAACTGTAGTAGGAGTGACGCTCTCGCAAACAGAGGGTAAATTTTTCCAAACAGAAATTAAAAATGTTCAACAATGAAAAGCATTGTTCAAAGCTGTGCCAAAAACTGAAAAATATTAATATTCATCAAGATGCAGGAACTAGCTCAAAAAAATAAAACATTCACATAAAAAAAACTAGGTGAACTCAGCTAAAAGCTCACTCACAGTAATTAAATTAACAGGAAGTACTCCCGCGGGTGTAACAGAAACTTGAAAGGCAAACCACATTTCCAGCACGTTGCAACCTTAAAAGGTGCCGAAGAACAATGCTCATTTAAAAACGGGTGCGAGTTTCCGTGCCACAACTCAAATGAGCCTCATCTTGGTGTCACGTAATCGGGGCCCGGAGTCCGGACTCAGATGCTGTGCCCACGGCTAACCAAAAAGATTTACACAAATTGTGGCTCCACAGGCTCCCAGAACCGGGGCTGAATTATCGGAATTAATTGCGTATTACATTGTCCTGCTCGTGCACAGAAATCCCACCCCTTGAAATTTTGAAATTTCGGACGTGTGATAATTGTCGCATCGATTTAAACAGCAAAAAAAAATAGTGGAGAACAATTGGTTTGTTATTTTTTAATAATCGCCTGAAGTGGAGCGAGAAAGGGTGTCAGATTTATAGACGCGAGCAGTAAATCAGAATTAATTAAGGGAACACTTTGTGGCTCCAATCGAACGGGCGCAATTAAAGTACTGTGGCCACAGCAATGCCATCTATTAAGGGCAGTTGCCACATCAACATGGGTGGCAAGGGCAAGCACGCCTTTTTATAGTCTTTGATTGAATGCAAATAGTCGGAATTGTGTAAACAAATAATTTATTTTCAATATTTTTAAGGTTCAACGCTCATTAAAAGAATTTTCCTGCTTATAATTCTTTTTCCAAACTATAAAAAAGTTTAAAATCTTCAAAAAATATATAAAAATATAGTCATATTACTCGTGATTCTTTACTTACTCTATAAGTCATTCAGCAATATCCTTTGTTCGCAAAAGCCTCATCCAGGACTTGAAGAACAGATCCAAATTTAATATAAAACTTTACTTTTGAGTAAATTTGCTGAACAGTCTAGCGATGACCCTTCATTCTCAACACCATCAATAAATAAGAAGTTTTCCCACATCTGTGGTTGATATGACGCCATATTGAATTGTTTCACGAAAATTCATTAAGTATTCATTTGCTCGCTCGTTGTTGGTCGTTAATGTGAAAATCATTGGATTTGATTAAAATTAGAACCCAGGAAACAGTGTAGAACGATAAACACATGTTCGTTGCTTTATTGCATGCAATGTGTCAATGTTGAACGGGATTCACCGTATTTATTCAAGATCTGTCATTTGTAAGTAATAAGTTTTTCCTGTATTCCTAATACATATGTAATATCAATATGTATAGCAAAAATGCACGTTTTTCTGATAGAATTATATACAGGGCGTTGTTTGTGGAACATTTCAGGAATCTAGGTGACACTGTTTGTTTTGCTGAAGAGCTCCATAAGAGTAAGAAAGTACACACAATCCTCTTGTGCTTCTGTTTAAAGTTCCTACTACAGAAATGCGTAAAAGTAAGCTTTTAGAAAATTCTGTTGTTATGTTGAAGTTCTCGTGGAACTTCTCTCATCAGACATCTGATAAAATATTTATGCCAACATCAGACACCCTAATGAGTGCATGGTGTGTATGATTAATTATCATAGAAAGAGAGAGAAAGGGAGAACAAGAGTTCAGTGTAAAGTTTGCAGAAAATTCTAGACTACAACAGCAACATTTTCTCAATGTTTTTTTTTCTATTGAATTCAAGTAAAACCATAAGAACACTTCAAAAATGTAATATGGCGGATCAACAAAAGCTTCAACCTGTTCTCATAAAAAAATCATTGAGATTTTGCCCTTTCACATTTCAGTACACAAGAATTTTGCGCAAACGGAATAATATCCGTGCTATCTTCAGAGATCGCCACGTTATCCATAACATATTTGCCACTTTGAAAGAGAAATTCTTCCCACAACAGGAAACTTTTGCCACTTTAAATGCTTCTGCCTGAGGTTTTGTGCAACAGATCAAGCGTAATATACAAGGAATGTTTTTATTGTTTATAATATTCAAATTACATGAAGGATTTGAGAAAAAAAAATAGCGAAAATTCCGGTAAAACTATTTGCGGGGTTAAATGGCGATCTTTTCAATGCAATAAATAGTTGGACGTATAGTTGATTTATTCAACGCTCATAAATTATCAAGATACATTAGAAAAATTTACTTTAATTGCAACAAATAAAAGCGTAAAACATTTCAATTTTTTTATGTGAGCTTTGCATATTTTCCTCACGTTAGCTGTTCAACTATTCGTTCATCGTTTTCTTAAAAATGGTGTAATAGAATGTTATAAACTGTTAAATTCTTTTATATGTTATACAAATTAATCATAAAGTTTTATATTTTTGAAAACGAAACATTAAATCTGAACTTAGAAAACAAAAAACCGACACTTCAAAATATTAAACTTTTTCCACTCATAATTCTTAAAGCGAAACAATAACAGGACTTGTACTTTGTTTCTCTGGCCTTAATTACAAACATCATAAATAAAATGGTCCCACGAAATGGGACAAAATTGTATTTACTGATGAATTGTTCAAAAACTTTGTTAGAACTTTCCAATGCCATTCGCTGTTGCAATTTAAAGGTTTATTATTACAGTTTCCAGTTGCGGAAATTTTATAACGAAAACTCCGTTATAAGCAACTAATAAAATGCCATCTTTAAACGGATTAAGAGTCGTGCAATATTTTCAATCGAAGTAGTTGACTTTAAAATTTTCAAATGTTTAAACATTTATAAAATTTATGATGATTTGAAAAGTTATGTCTGTAATTCAATATTGAACAAACTCTAGAGATAATTTATTCGAATATTGGATACATTTGAAATTTTCACCTTAATCTTAAATTTATTGATAAAATAGTACGGTATTTTCAAATTTAAATTTTTAACAATTTATATATTTTTCCAATTCCAGATTTTGTTTCTCTCATCAACAAATCCGTTTCGGAATGGACCACTTACGTGTGTGGTAAAATTCACGAGATGCGTTCAAACTGCTGCATGTACATTGATCAAAGTTCACGAACAATTCAGCATAAAAGTAAACGTTAAAACATCAACAACAACAAAATTATTATGTTCAGCTCACTGCACAGAGTTACCCCTTATAACCCTCCCAACAACAAATGATGTCAGATATTAGAAACGACAAAATTAAATCAGCCGAAATGCCAGGTAAATATTTGCGCTTTTACGTTATCCCGGATTTGATTCCACTGGAATCTTTCCCTAACCACTTCAATTGATAACATTCCAAAGAATAGCACATTTGAAAGCGAATAAATTAAACCGCCATCGAATCGATACAATCCAGTCCTACGGTATTGGAATAAGTTTTTGCAGAATTTATATTCATCCATGTTTTAATAGTTAGCTCATGAATATACACCGGGGAGGGACGGGTGTCGGATGAGGCGGTAAAATAAGCTCAGATTTTGAAAAATATGACCTAATTTAATTCCTGCAAAATCGTTACGAGTTGTTTCACTTCATTTTTATTTCACTAGTTTTCCAAGCATTATCCTTGCCTGAATTCCACGTTTTGGGGAAATCTCCGGATCACATAAAAGGGGTTTTTGTTTACTAAAAATCCGAGTGTATTAAAAAGAAAAAAAATAGAGAATGAAACCGGAAAATTGGAAAACTGTAAGGACGATGTTGTATCATTTTAGTGGGGATTTAGGGAAGTTATATAGGATATGTGTACATTTGGGCATAAACGCTGATGATTCAGGATTAGTTCCAAGACGTGGTTATTTTACTTGAATCCATTCGAATTTTTAATGTTTACAAAAAGAAGTTCAGGTTTAATCTAAAATGTTTTTGAAAATATATTAAACTTCTTTGCGACTTTCAATTGAAATATTAATAATTGTTTGTCATTAATCTTTTTCAGTGTCAGTGTCTGGGTTAAAACGTCAGCGACAGCTTGAATCTCTCATCTTAGAAAATGGATCAAATATATTCCTTGGATCTGGAGACGGTACAACGGAACTGCCGTCGAATCCAGGAAAATCGATATCAATTGAGGCATTGCTCGATTGTCTATTGGTGCTGTACGATGAATGTTGTAATTCGTCATTGCGTCGAGAAAAGACTGTTTCTGATTTCATAGAATTAGGTGAGATCAATCGTTGTTCATAATTGTGCAATTCAATTTACAATTTAATTTTTAATCTGAATTTCAGTTAAGCCTGTAATACAATTAATCAAGCAACTACGTTTGTCTCGAGATGACTTCGAAGTTCTCAAAGTTATTGGTCGTGGAGCGTTTGGAGAAGTTTGTGTTGTTCGAATGGTTACCACAAATCAAATATTCGCCTTGAAAATTCTCAATAAATGGGAAATGTTGAAACGAGCAGAAACAGCATGTTTTCGTGAGGAACGTGATGTCCTTGTTTTTGGTGATCGAAGATGGATAACAAATTTACATTACGCTTTTCAGGATGAAAATAATTTGGTATATTTGAATAGATTGAAATAGTTGTTGATTTGTTGATTTTTAACATATCCATTTTATAGTACTTAGTTATGGACTATTATTGCGGAGGCGATCTCCTAACTCTATTGAGTAAATTCGAAGACAGACTTCCAGAAGATATGGCTAAATTTTACATCGCCGAAATGATCCTGGCCATCAATAGTATACATGAACTGAAATATGTTCACCGTGATATAAAGCCTGATAATCTTGTTTTGGATGCTAGTGGTCATATACGACTCGCAGATTTTGGATCCTGTTTGAAACTAGGACCTGGCGGTACTGTACAGTCGAATGTTGCTGTGGGAACACCAGATTATATATCACCAGAAATATTGCGTGCAATGGAAGATGGACAAGGTCGATATGGCCCCGAATGTGATTGGTGGTCGCTGGGTGTATGCATGTATGAAATGCTATACGGAGAGACACCATTTTATGCTGAAAGCTTAGTTGAAACATATGGAAAAATAATGAACCACAAAAATTGCTTTGATTTTCCACCAGACGATGGCGGAGAGTTTCAAGTGTCGGACAACGCAAAAGATTTGATGAGACGTTTAATTTGTTCACCGGAATACAGACTCGGTCAGAATGGAATTGATGACTTTAAGGTATGTAGTTTTAATGAAGAACTCTGAACGAAATCATTTAACGATTCTAAATAAACTTTGCAGTCACATCTGTGGTTCGAGGGTATCGATTGGGAGACAATACGCCTCGGTCAAGCGCCTTATATTCCAGAAGTTTCAAGTCCAACAGACACATCTAATTTTGATGTGGATGACAACGATCTACGTCTACCTGACGCTGTGCCACCAACTGCCAATCCAGCCTTTTCAGGATTACATTTGCCTTTTATTGGTTTTACATTTACACAAAATAATTGCTTGTCGGATGTTGGAAAAATTTTTCGTCCGCTGGACATAATGAGCGAAGCTGAAGATGTTAAAACAAATAATATATCATCAGCACCAGAAGAAAAACGTTTAAGTCCAGATAGTACAAGACGTTTACAAGATGAAATCAATACATTAACAAAAAGAAATTGCGAACTAGAAAGCCAAATAAAAAATCTTGAAAGGCAAGAAGTGCAATCGAAAACAAATTCTATACCAGTCGATTCGGTTGATGGGCAGCACGAGGCGAAACTTAAGGAATATGAAAAACAAATTCGTGTTCTCAAACAAGAAAAAGAAGACCTCATCAAGGAAAAGGCTGATACTCTTGAAAAACTAAAATTGCAAGATATTGATCTCAAAGATGCACTCAGCCAGAGAAAGTTGGCAATGACAGAGTATTCTGAAGTTACTGACAAATTATCTGAGCTGAGAAGCCAAAAGCAAAAGCTTTCGAGACAGGTGAGGATGTTTTTTGATTCTTTTGATTTTGTTTTTGATGCACTGACATTAGAAATTTTGTGTAATTTGTCTTTACAAATGTCCAAAACTTAAGGTGGTTCAAAAAAAGGCAACCTCGTTCATTATCAATGTAAATCCTGCTGCATGTTCATTTTCTTTATTGTAGGAACAAATTAAGCAGCTTATTTTTTTTTTAAAATATTTGAAAAAAAAAACCAAAAATTAAACACTACAAATGTTTAGTGGAACAACCGTCCTTTTCAGTTAATGCCTTAAGTTTTCAATTTTCAATTTAGTCTAATTATTTTAAGTATTATAAATATGTATAAATTGCTTGAATTGCGTTTCTTTGTTTCGGTATTTCAATGATTTTCACACCAATTGTTATTGAAACTTCGTAGAGTAGAAGGATAACGTTCGGGAATGTAGATCTTCTGGTTGTCGGTTCGATTCGTCGGTGGGGTGAAGAAATTTTAGACTCCTCCTACTTTGGCCCTGGCTTGTGTTACTCAATGGCGAGCTTGGGAATGCTTTAGAGAGGTAGATAGATTGAGCGGGTAAACGCCTTCGGTGCCACACAATCTCCATGTGTGGATACCCATCATCCTCGATACCCGTTACAATTTGTTTTTTTTTTTACGAGCGATAGCCTTTTCTAATTGTTGCCAGTCTTCCAAAAATGTTACAATAGTGTTTTTGAATTCTTTTTAATTTTGATTTAACTAAATTTGAAAACAAAAAATTCTCTTAAACAGGTTCGTGACAAGGAAGAAGAACTGGAAAAGGCAATGCAAAAAATCGATAATCTGCGAAATGATCTTCGAAAAGCAGATAAAAATCGTCGAGAAATTGAATCTAGAATCGAGGATGTACTTGCTGAAGCGACAAAGGAGCGTAAGCTTCGTGAACAGTCTGAAGAGTATTGTCGTCAACTGCAGGCAGAAGTTCGCACAAGGAGCACATCAGATTTGGGATCATCGTCATCGTTAGGTCTTTCATCTGATGCTTCTCGCTTGGAAATCGACCGAATAGAAGTTCAGTTCAGTGAGAAATTAAATCATCAACAATCCAGATTTAACATGGAAGTGGCTTCATTGCGTGAGCAACTGAATGAAGCTGAAAAACATCGGGATATGTTATACAGGGATTTGCAACAGGCCAGAGAGAAATTCGATTCTAGTCGTCTTGAATCCCTCACAGACTCCGAAGAGACTATATCGGAGTTGAAAAAACGATACGAACGGGAGAAGAATATGTGGCTGGACGAAAAGAGGAAATTCTTAGGTGAAATTGATCTTCTTAGCGACAGTAGTAGACGGATGCAAGCACAACAAATTCAAGTTGAAAACGACTACGAGGAGTTGAGGTAGATTGCAAAATTGTTTTAATTGAACTTTATTTAATTAACGATTTTATAGAAGCAAGAGACAAGCCATCAGTCAGTGGGAGAGGCAAATGACAGAAATTATTCAATGGGTGTCCGATGAAAAGGACGCCCGAAGTTACTTACAGGCTCTCGCCAGTAAGATGACGGAGGAGTTAGAATATCTCAAGCATGCCGGTAAGTCTTTAAAAGAAACTGTCCTATTTGTCATACATAATTTAATTACTTAATGTTTAAAAAATATTAAAAATATTTTCCATATTTTCTAGGATCCCTACATCAAAGTAACTCTGACAAAAATTGGCGAAACAGAAGATCACAGAAACTCGATAAAATGGAGTTGCTTAATCTTCAGAGTTCGCTGCAGAGTGAAATTCAGGCAAAAGCTGCTATTTCAGAAGAGCTGAGTCGAACCAGGGCTGATTTGGTCGCAGCACAAAAGTGAGTTATTAACGAAAAATAAATAATTTCTAGATATTATTAACAAAATGTATTACTCCAACTTTACAGAGACCTACGAGAAACCCGACAACGTTGCGAATCCTTTGGGCATGAGCTAAAGAGGAAAGAGAGCCAAGTTCGGGATCTTCAGCAACGTCTTGAATCTAGTGAAGGATGTAAGTCCAAACCCAGACCTTTTCATTATTTAAATTTGCTTTATCAATTGATATATGAAGCGTTCGAATATTTATTTCTTGATGTTTGGTGATGGAATTTTAATTGTTTATGTCGTACAAAAATTGTTAAATCAATTCGTTCACTTTTTAATTGTTTCGTAGCGAAAGAGGAGAATACAAATGAATTTACTCCTTTATTTTGAACATAATTATCTTTTATTTTCTGAATGTAAAATCTTTTGAGTACTGTTCAGTAAATGTTAGTAGTTATGCTTCGCTTTGTTATACGTGATGTTATTGTTGTAGTACAAAATGGGACAGAAGTTTATATATTTTATTTATTTTTTTATTGGTATATTTTTGAGTACTGAACACACATATTTTTGTACTCTCAACTTATCAAAAGCACATTGATAAAATGCTTACGATAATTTTCAAAGAAACTGATAAGAGTTACGCATGAAAGTACTTAATCAACAAGTTGAATTACTTTCTGAATTCATGAATTCTTGAACAGTATTGATATGTATTAAATTGAGTTTATATATACAAACATATTTTATTTGCAAAATGAATTCCAAGATATCGAGGACATTATTGGAAATGTTTCTTGTATACAAAATTATGAATTTCATTTGTTTAAGGTATCATGAGAAGACAATGTATGAATCATTTTTGTTGAATTATAAAATTTTATTTATTATTGCATTCTTATTAGCTCTCCTCTTCCATCCGACATTTTTGCGGCATCAATTTCTATTTATCATAAACCTCTCTATTTACACTATCTAAGTTGAAAACATATTTTTGTTGAGCACATAAACACAATTCTCATTTCAAAATAGATGACATTTTTTTTTCACAATAATCAAAATGCACAAGACAACACTTCAAAAAATCATTTCTCATTCTTAGGAAATATTTTCTATTATATAACTAAAATTACCATTACCTAGATGTAGGGACGCGGGGTATAGGGGAAGGCGGGGCGGAACGTTCCCTTTAACATATATTATTGTACTGAGGTAAATTCAATGTTATAGTACTCATTGACAAGATTAATGTTATACTGACTGTAATGCAGCTGGTCTACAACGATTCCTAACAATAGTTCTGAAGTAGTACAGACTATCTCCGGTAGGTTCTACCATAATGCAGGAAGGAAAAGTGAAGCGGCTCGTCACGCCCCGATGGCCCGTTCCGCTCCAACTTCCCCTATTAATTTTGAGCGAACGTATTCAACGACAAGAAATAATTGGAAAGTAAAAATGAAAATAAACCTTTTTATGGATCCGTTTGTCTGTCTGTGCGGCCAGACGATAACTTGCGAACGCTTGTAGCTGGAGGATTGAAATGTATTACAACATACAATATTATGTAGTTCATTAAAATTGTAAGGTCAAGTTCGAAGTTAAGCAGAATCATATTTTTGATTTTGTTGACATTTTAACTTTCTTTCGCTAAATACACATATCTTATAGGTACAAATAGGCGTAGGGAAAAAACTTCAGTACCATTTTCTCTTCTTTTTATAAACCGATTTTCGTAATTTTTGGAAATTCAAAATTTTGGAAACTGCGTGTTGTGGGGGTATTGTTGAAAAGCTCTTGTTGGGTAATATATAAATTAATAACTATTTTCTCGATTTTGAAATAAATTATCCAAATAAATTCAATAAAAACACTTCGAGATCTACCTCAGCCTGCAGATCTACCGAAAGAAATATTTTTTAACTTAATGTCCGTTTACACTACTGACACTTTGTCATCAATTTTAACTGTCAGGCGATGTCAAGTGTCAGTAGTGTAAACGGCCCCTTACGGTCGACTTTCGACCTCGGAGCGGCCTCTAGTTGTTATACGTATAAATACGTTTTACGATTAATCATTTGCACGGAAATTTTTACACAATTTTGAAATATTACAGATACCAAAAACTTTCCTTATTTACAAGTTTTTTTTTATAATTTAGAACAAATTTATCTTTTTACGGTGAAACAACTGTTTTTGCACTGCTTTTTACACGATTTCTAAACAAACGGTTCTTCTGAGTTAAGACCGTTCTATGCATTATAAAGGTGATTTTCTCGGCATTTGGTTTTTAATTTAAAGAAAAAATGCAAATATTTATGAAATTGATATTTCAGTCGATAAATCAATGCATGCCATGTTTTTAAAAATTTTTTTATTTACCAATTGATCACGAGTACGTTTTAAGGGATCCGTGCAAGAAGTCCACTTTTGAACCAATTTTTCGAGCATGTCGGCTGGTATCTCGTAATGTTTTTATCCAAAGCTGCAATTGACTTTGGTTTATCAGCATAGAGAGTGTTGTTGAAAGTTTTACACCATCATATCGACCAGATTCAGTTCGTGGCATTTTGGGCAAAAATAGTTCGAAATAATCGATCGATAGCGGGGGCGCTATTGACGGTTATTTCCGATGCTCGGAAAAGTGGTTCTAAATTGGACTTTTCTCATGGATCACTTAAAAAGATCAACATTAAATGAATTAATCTTTAAAACATAAATGGCAAGCAATGATTTATCGACTCAAATAAATATTTCATAAATTTTTGCAATTATTCGGTGTTTTTAATTTAAATTAAAAACCAAAAGCTTAAGAAATCACCCTATACATCTGAGGTATTTATGATATAATAGGCCTAAACCATTATTCTTTCCGTCCTAGTTGTAAATTAAAATTGATTATGACTTTTCGTACGTAACAGATAGTATTTTATCATGTGCTAAAGATAAATTTGAACACAATATCAATTTCAAAATAAAACAATGATTCAACAATATGCATAAATTCTCAACTCAAAACAAACGAACCAAAAATACTCATAAGTTTTTTTAAGTACAAATTCACTTATGGTTTTTTGCATTTTGAATGTCTTTTGTATTTATGTTCACCCTTCTTCCATATATCCGAAAAACACCCCAAGAGGATGTTTGATTAGTTTTTAAATTTTTTTTTTAATTTCTTCTGTTCAATTTTTACATTATTTTTTTCCATCGCTGTTTAGTGATGAAATCAGCAACAATATCTGATTCTTTATTACGCGACAATGAGTTAACTTATAATTTTGTTAAACGATACGATGATCCTCAAGTGAAATTAGAGGGTTTCAATCAATCATCAAAAAGGAGTTTCAATCAGCGACGGAGTATATCCAAGAAGCGAAAAGAAGAGGAAGAGAAATTTGTCAATGAAATGCTAGAAAAACATGATCAACAGAAAGATTCAAATGAAAAATTGGAACAATTCGAGGATAGCCTTAACAGTTTTGATGAAGAGGCATACATTCGAAATATATTTGAAAATGAAATCATAGCTCATCAAGAGGACAGCGATCAAGATTTAACTGAATATGAGAAAGAAATTTTGGCAAAATACATGCCTAATTTTGATACTGAAGAGAAAATCGCTTCTGAAAACGACACAAGTATATTTGCAAAAACTGTAATTGACGACGACAATAATACAATGTCGAACACTTTCGATACATTTGCAGACGAATACATAATACGAAATAAAGATTTCAATCACTTCCCCACTGATCCGGACCCCACTAACAACAATAGCACTGGCAGCAGTTTGAAGAGTGAGGACAGTTGCTTTTGCATCGATGAACAGCAAAATCGAAATCAGTTGGTTCAACAGGACACATTGGATGATATTTTGGATAGTAGTAGTTTTGGAGATGACTTAACTCAGGAACGATCCCGCAATGGGAATGCCAACAACTGTTCGCAAACAAACAGCTTTTACGAATCACGTGAACGTGAACGAATTGCTGAACGTTATTCCTCGAGACACGAGATCACTGAAGATGAAAACTTCCAGGTGCGGAGGAATCAGCGAAAGTTGAAGCGTAACATATCTGTTTGGGTGGGTGTTACTTCTTGTGTGTGGGGTTTATTGCTCTATTTTGTACGAACGTACTTGTGATTTTATTAAAACATACCACACCAAATCATTTCACAAAGCAACCAATTTAAGGACTCTTGTAGAATAATGTGGTTCGTAAATCTGTCTGTTGATTCAGCGAATGGTTTTCGTTTAGACCAAAAATGATTCACATGAAGATTTAAGTAAATATAATGTTTGTGCATTTTCCGAATATGTGCTGTATTTGTAACGAAATCGTCCAATTGCTCGTTGCTCATTAATTGACTGATGCTGTTTACTGATCCTTTGCGACGAAATGATCTGGGATTTTTTACAATATTGGTTCATTTCTTTTGAAATAATCAAGTGTACATATTCATTGATATCACAATCGAAATTCTGAAAATCAGAATGGAACACTTGAAATGGAAATTAAAAAATTTACATTACATCGAAGTGCATTCTTTGAATGTTTAATTTTTCAAACTGAAAAAGTTTTATAAGTTTTAATTAGTTAAATTGTTTGTGTACATTTGTTGTATTTTTACCTTACCCGTCCATGTAACTAATAATTCATAAAAAATCTATGTCTCGTGTATGTGATAACATCAAATTGTTATTTAAATTTACATGTGAATTTTCATAATGATGTAATATTTATACAAATTTGCGAACCACGCATTCCAAAAATAAAAAAAAAAACTACACATTCAAATTGAAAAATGAAAACATCTATAACAAAAATAAACTTTGTTTAAGATGTTTTTTATCAATACAGTTATGGATGTCGAAAATCGAAATATTGTTTTTAAAAATTGACAATAACACCATTTTACATCTGTTGTTGTATGTGTTGTGTGTTTTCGTCCTCTTCAAACTATCGTCAATTGTTAATTTTGATTTTTGATTAGGCAATCTTTATGTGCTATCAGTTGTTTTTGTAGAATTTTGTAATTAAGCTGTTACATGATTAATCTGCGATAGAAAATGGGTTTATGTGGCATTCGGCTTGTACTAAACAAAATAAAAACTCTATTAATTACAAAGTGTAAGTGGCTCAGCTTTTTTTTGAAAAAAAAAAAATTTATATTATGTATACGGGAAAAGGTAAATTCATGATTTCCTTGACTTAAATGTTGTTAATTGAATGCTGAAAACGGTGAAATTTGTTATTGTTATTCTTGTTCAATGAAGGTCATTTAAAAGTAATTAAATTATAAGTTCACAAAAAACAATTTATGTTTTTTTCAAGAATGCATTTATTTTTTATATTCTAATTTTTACCAAATATAATATCTGTAAATGTTGTAACAATAAAATGGAATTCGTGAATTTTAAAATAATCTGATAGCACAAACAAAAACAAAAATTGTTTCGTAACTTATTCTTCAATTAATTAATTAATTTTATTATTTATTTATATCACAACCAAAAAAAATTGTTTTTCGTTTCTTTTTCTTTTCGTATACTTTCAGATATAAGAACAATAAAATTATTGCAATTTAATTTCAATACAAAATTACCGCGTTGCTCACGTTCAACACAGACAACAACAAATCTTCAAAAGGAACACTTAAATACGATTAAATCTCATTTATATCATACTTGTACTTGTCCTAGGCTTAACTTTTGTAATGAAATTATCGTTCCTAGTAATAGGGGTAAGAATTTTCCTAGGAAAAAACGTAAGAAAAATAGGAATTACAGATAATTTGTATTTTTTGGCATGTTATAAAGGAATTCGAAATTGAAGATTACACTCTGTTCAAAAATTGAAAGCAACAGTTCTGAATTCTCCCAACAGTCGAAAGTTCTGCTTTAATTGTTGAATAAAAATTAGGTTAAAAACAATTATTCAACTCTCACAAAGTGATCTCCAATTTCGCAAGTCTTTTAGACGCATTCAATATTCTTGAAAGGGAAATTATCTTTCCTAATTGATAAGAGTAATCTCTTTTACATGGTTTCTTCATTTAGGAATTAGCCGTAGGATCAAATTTAATATCTCGTTAAATATAAAACAAAAACTAGTGATAAAATTTGCAATTATGAAAACAATGTAAATACGTTTTTTGAATCGTTATAATTATTAAATTTTATTTCCTTATCTGATTATTTTGTTATGGGAAATATTAATAAAAAGAAAATTATTGTTTGTTATGAATGTTATATAAATTGTTAATTTTGTTTTATTATAACTTATGTTACAATTGTAAAAAAGTACTTTTAACTTGTTACTGCTGTTATTTTTTCGATAAATATTATTGTTGGGTAAAGGAATTATTTCTTTTTCATTATTTCTTTTCAATGTTTTTGATTCCTGAATTTCAGAATATCGAAATAATTTAACATTTGCGTGTTTGGAGTTTATTTAATTTATGTAAATGCTACTTATCGTGCATGCGATCTCATTTCACAAATTAAAAACGCTTTTTTATTGTACAATAGAATTACGTTATATTTGTTACTTAAAGTTATGAAAGATGTTTGCAAAATAGCCATTTTTTGCTAAAAAATCTCAATTCAGTTTATGTGTAAGTGAGATGTAAAAAATAAATAGATCGATCTTTTAAAAAGTTTATTTTTAAAAGCATTTTGACTTGAAGTGAATCCTTTGTAGTATCTTAAGTAATTTTGAATTAATAATCTGTAAAGTTGTATTTCCAATTATCATTTAACTTGTTACCCTTTGTTTTTTCTTCCATCCATCAAAATAATTAAATAACACACATATGTAAAATTAAAATCAAAAAGCACGCACGGTTTCTGGGAAATCTATCAACACCTGGCTAACCAAAGCCATGAATGGTTCGTTCGTAATTTAATTATATTTCAAATCCCAAATATGAAAAGAAATTGTTTTTAGTAGATTTTTTTAGAAATTTGCGTTGTTTATTCTGAATTCAGTACTTTTCCGATCAATTCTTTATCTCAGGAGACGTTGTTTTGAGTTGGAATTGTTATTATCTAAATTTCATTCGTTTGTTATATATATACGAATTTTATTTGGAATGTTTATGGTGCAGTGCAAAGGGTTGAAAGAAGACTATGAATTTGACAAAACCACAATCTAATTTGGGAAAATACTTTCAACGCTTTGATTTTATTCTCGAATTTGAAAAATATAAGTGGCTTAAAACTGATTAGTTCTTATTGATTTTAAAATTAAACTTACATGCATTAAAAATAATAATCAACACAGTAACAATTAATTATTATCTCTCAATTTACATCGAGTTGTGTGTGTTATGTATAAACAAAACACTGTTGAATACAGCTATCATTTATGCAAAATTTAAGAAGGACTCAATGGAAATAGATATATTTGTGGCTAAATTCGTCTAAGCTCTTTGGATTATTGTTTTATAATAAGATACCATTTTTTTATACATTTACTTTTCGTTATTAATAATAATACTTCTGAGGGACTACAAAGACACAACTTTGTTTGTATAATCCACTTGTTTGCCCGATGAAATGTTTTTAATATGATAAACATAATTTTTAATTCTAAACCATTCTTATTAAAATCCATTCATCTTCACATTTCAATTTTCAAAGCATAACTGAATTAAATTATTGGAAAATTCATTTTTAAAAGAGAGTAAGAACTAATCAATCAAAAGACTCATCATCCGGACACCAGATCCTTATTAAAGAAGCTGTTTAACTAATTTGGTTTGTTAGTTTTTTAAAGATTTGTCTCTCTCTCTTTTTGATTTCGTTCATAACGACAAATACAAAGTGATCTAACAAATTTTTGTTTATTTATTTTCCTGTGTTGTTCGCTGTGGCTGTTATGCTGTTCACATCCGCCCTGCTGCTCCCGCAAATGTTTCGCATTTTGTCTATAATGTGTTTTGTGCTCACGCTTCATTATGAAAATGCAATAAAAAACAAATCAAAATAAAAACAATTGAATAAATTCAATGGGAACATCAAAATCATTGCTGAATTTTGAAAAAAACGTGTGCTAAAACTGATTGTGGTATTCCGACGTATTGTCCACACACAATTCCGACGATGTTCGTTAACTTTCAATACCATGATAACGTGGACCATCATCAGTCTTGGAGAGACCATCGTCGCAGATGTCGTACTTAGATCACTTCTTGAAGGAGTCAGGAGGATCGAAGGCAGTCGACGCCAGCAGTATCGGAGGAACTGGTTCAACAACGCATACTGTATCTACGCTGGGAGGAAATATGGTAAAATATCCCCTTCATAATTTTATTAATCGCACTTTTGATATTTCTATCATTTCAGCATCCATCTTCCAATTCAATATCACAGTTTTCACCCCATCAACAGAATGCACAGAATCTTTCGTCAACATCCTCATCTTCGAATAATATTCACAACCAACAGCAGCTTATAACACAACAACAGCAACAACAGCAGCTTCAGCATCAACAACAACAACTCCTTCTACAGCACTCTGGCTACTCAATGGAAAGTGAGGAGGGAGATATTGAAGATAATCGCGCCCACAGTCTATCCAGCTCGAAGAGCAATTTGAGTGATAATTCAATGGATCAACACAGCATGCACAGCTCGGTTCTGACGAAGCAAAAGATTCATCAATTCCTGGTCCGTACATTCAGCAGTCCAACGAAATGCAATCACTGCACTTCACTGATGGTGGGGCTTACACGTCAAGGGGTGGTATGTGAACTCTGTGGATTTGCATGCCACACAGTATGCTGCCAAAAAGTTCCTACAACATGTCCGGTACCATCTGATCAAACGAAACGACCACTTGGTATTGATCCCACACGAGGTATTGGCACTGCATATGAAGGTTATGTGAAAGTCCCGAAAATGGGAGCTGTTAAACGCGGATGGGTTAGGCAATTTGTTGTTGTGTGCGATTTTAAGCTATTCTTGTACGATATAACAGCAGATAGAAGTGCTTTACCAAGCGTTAATGTATCACAAGTATTGGATATGCGTGATCCTGAATTTGCTGTAACTAGTGTACGGGAAAGTGATGTTATTCATGCTGCAAAAAAAGATGTTCCTTGTATATTTAGGGTGCGTTAATTACTGGTACATAGAAAGTATGCTATTATTTAATACTTGATTATTTTATTAACAGATTAAAACATCACTAATTGATGGTGGTCCTTCCTCACACACACTAATGCTGGCCGATACCGAATCGGAAAAGACTAAATGGGTAGTGGCACTAAGTGAACTGCATCGCATCCTCAAGAGGAACAATCTGCCCAATACCGCCATTTTCCGTGTTCGTGAGGTTCTAGACAGCTCGTTAACCGTGATAAGAAGTGCATTAAGTACTTTAATTATTGATCCTGATCGAGTACTGCTTGGAACTGAGGATGGACTCTTCTGTTTGGATTTAGATCAAAGTGGTGAGTTAGTTCGGTCTCAATATGTGAACTTAGTAAATGTACTCATTTAAATATGCAGAGCTATTAAACCCCATTTCGTTTTTATTTAATTAGAAATCGCCCGAATTGGTGAAAGCAAGAAAATAGTTCAACTGTGGCATATAGTTGAGGAGCAAATTCTAGTCGTGTTGTGTGGGAAGCAGCGTCACATGCGCCTCCTACCAATAAGAGCACTCGAAGCAACAGATGTTGAATGGATTAAAGTTGCTGAATCGAAAAATTGCATCACCGCCTGTACTGGAATAATACGGCGGAGTCCACAAATTGTCTACTGCATTGTGATTGCATTAAAACGACCGAATAATCAAACACAAATTATTGTTTACGAAATAAATCGAAATCGTATACGCCATCACAAAATGTGTGAATTCACAGTTGCGTATCCAGTACAAAGCCTCCAAGTCCTAACAGATATGCGATTAGCGATTGGCCACCAGAGTGGATTCACGGCATATTTCCTGCAAGGCGAGGCTCAAGCTATGTGTAAGAATCCGTTGTAATTTTTGTTGATTGTTGTTTGTGGTTCACTGATAAATATTTCAGCTCTAGTCCATCCAGAAAACCAATTGTGCGCCTTCTTAAACTATTCCGGAGTCGATGCATGTCGTGTGATTGAAATACAAGGACAAGGCAGTAACGGCTACGGGGAATATCTGTTAGTTTTCCAAACTTTAGCTATTTATGTGGATTTACAAGGAAGAAAATCACGCGATCGGGAAATTATGTATCCAGCAGTGCCGACTGCAATAAGTATGTGAACATTGCTTTGTGTCCTCTTTTTGGGAATTGTTTAACTTTTAATTCGATTTATTTTCAGCATATTGCGATGGCCATCTCCTAGTCTTTTCGGAAACACATTTAGATGTGTTCAATACACAAACCGCAGAATGGGTACAATCGATTGGACTGAAACGTTCGCGACCTCTTAGCAACCAGGGCAATGTCGCGCTTACTTTTGTTAATGACTCACCAATTGTTATATATTTGGCAAATATGCATACACGTAAGAAAAATTATATTGTCGGTGAAAATCTGTTATTTGTACACTTGGTTCACAGGAGAATTACTCAACACACAATTATGGGAACGTGATGGTCGCGTTAAACCGAAACGAAGGTTTTCGATGCGAGAGGGTAATAGGACCGTAAGAACGTAAGTACAATCACTTGTTATGAATGTCAATTTTTAAAGATTACCTGCAATAGCAGAAGTACGGACAGACGATCGAAAATGATATCAGCCCCCACTAACTTTAACCATATATCGCACATGGGTCCTGGTGACGGTATCAAAAATCAACGACTGTTGGATTTACCTACAACAATAGAAACCGCAGATCAAACGAATCAACAACGAGTATCAACGATGAGACATGCTCCTCCACCTCCTCGAGCACCGCCTAGGCCTGTCCTCCCGCCCTTCAATGGTAAGAAGAATGAATGTGTGTGAAAATAAAGCTTTATTTGCTTGTTCAACAAATTTAGGTGCTAAAAGAGTTGCCCCAACTCGGCCCAGGGAACAACCACCCTCACTTCCACGCTCCCCGAGTCCTTTAGGCAGCATGTCATCTTTGCACGACGTTTTAAAGGTAAGTTCATTGTAAGGAAGACTCAAAATGTCGCATCAACATAATGTAAAAATATTGAACGCAATTTGGAACTTTAACAAAAAGGAATTATTTTGTTATTACACATATACTTTGTTGTTAAGCTGTTTCATATTTTCTTTCAAGTTGCTATTACAGATTTCAGTTAGGTGCAGAAGTATAGAATTTCCAAGACACTATTTCAAAATTTCTGTTAAGTTCCAAATTGCTACATATTTTTAATTAAATACTTGAAAAAATTGCATAATAAAAAATGCTTTTTGGCTAAGTACGTTCCTCTTTTAAGTGACAAACTGTAAAGACATTGAACATGGACACACACTTATCATTAATTTAATATGTTATTGTACATTTACATTGCAGTATTTATTTTTCTACGTATATTTATTTCTTTTATCGTAATTTTCGTTCTAAAGGTCGTTGATATGCAATCTGGATCAAGGCATAGTGTCGCTAGCAACAATTCTAGTTCGGTTTCAAGTCCACCGTCTCCAAGTGGTGATCGCTTAAGCTCTAGCTATGATTCGTAATTATCTTTTGTTTATAAATTTATTTTTATAATTGTGTTTTGTATTAAAAAGTAGCATTACTTTACATTATATTAATTTACTAAAAAAAATTTCCTTATTAAGTTGTTTGATTTATTTGTGAAACATTGGTTTGCTTTTTTTCCATATTTATAAAATATATTTTTTGATCTTAAATTACAGATTTATAATTTTCAAAAATTTGTTTAATCTTTCGCTTAAATAATTCTCTGCATTGGGTAAAAAAAATGTCAACTTAAACACTTTCATAAAACCCAAATTATTATTTTTTTATACAATTTGTTTCGTTTTATTTGTTCGCTTTTTAAATTCGTTTAATTGTTTCATATTTGTTCAATTATTTATTTCTCTTTTATTTTAACCGACACTTGACGAATATGTTTTTAAACAAAACCAAAAATCACATTAGGATGAAGTGAGCGATTTGATTGTATGGAGTCAGGAAATGCAAGTGTCATCAGAGGAAATTCGTCAAACAGCCAAAAAATTATGGAAAATAAATAATTACGAAAATTAAGCAAATTAAGTTGTAATATAAATAGACAAATTTGTTCAACTAATTTTTATATTTATATGTGCCTAATCATTTTTTATACGATCATTGATGGGTTGCGGGGGGATTCACAATAATTGTATCAAGAACAGCTACACTAATTAATGAATAATTTCAAAACATTAAACAATGTAAAACACATATATATTTTAAGTTAATAACAAAGTATAACACAAACCAGGCCTAAGTTACACTGTATGGAAATCCTTGAACCCATCAAGCCTTAGTTTTAATTAAAAAACAATTCCTGTCCAATTGGTGCAGTATTTTGTAATAATTTAGTTTCATTAAATAATGTCCTTTGTTACTTAGTGTAATCCTTGACAAATGTACCGAACAAATCCAGATTTTCTTTATAATCAGAAAGTGACCAACCAATGAGATTACTAATCTATATTAAGTATTAAGAGGCGAAACAAATCCTGTACCATGAGAGTTACTTGCAAGGTAATAAGTGTTTTGGAAAAACAACATACTTATATACATATATAAATATATTGTATATATACAACATACGGATGACAAACATATTTATTTAAATTAAAAATTATACAAAGTAAATCAAACAGTGTTGCAAACAATATATACTAATCTTTATTTAATTTACTTAACAAGTACATACAGCCACAGTTTTATAAAGATTATATTGATTATATTTATACTTGTATTATGTAGCATATTTAATTATTGTGTAATATTTTGTTTCTAGTTAAGATTTTTTTAAGTTACAAAAGTTTATTTTATACATGATTATTATTTGGATTTTATTTGAATTGAAGAAAAAATCAGTAGCAATAAAGAAATAGAAAAATTACAGAAAAACAAAAACGCATTTTTTCCCTTGCTGTTACTGCTCAATTTTCTTGTTATAAAATTCAAAAACTTCGCTTGTTTCGAACTGGTGCCGAAAGTAGGTAGGTAAATGCCATTGTTTTATATTCCAAGAAACTGTTTGTTTTAAAAGGGAATGGATATAATTTATCTGCTCTGGCGCAGCTATTTTCCAATTATCGTTAATAACTTTAATAATTATTCATAAAAAATACAAAAAGCAAAAATTTCAATTTTAGTCGAATCGCACTCGAGTCTTCGAGATATCTAAGCTGCGGAATCCTAAAAAAATTTTTGCCCGTTAAATACTCGTACTAACTGCACAATACTGTCCGACGGTCCTTTCGACTCATTCAACACCCGAGTGCAATGAAGACAATCTCAAATAGCATTCGCCTTTGCATAAAATCTTACAGCTTTAAGCTAGCCCCAAGTAGAAAATGCCTGAGAGAAATTTAATACACACACTGTGTTGTGTTTTCGCATGTTTAAAAAATGTACTCTAGTTTTGTTTTTCTAAATATTTCAGTTACACAGGCGAATGTCGGATTGTGCAGGTGTTGTAAGACGCAAAAGCATAAGAGTACTCACTGGCAGTTTGCGGATGCTGAGTAGAACCAGCGAATGCTCATGTGCCATCGATATATAGTATAACTAAAGTAGAACTTTTCGCAATGAGAAAACAGTTATTCTCATGGAGGGATATTGTCAAACTACCTTAATATATATTCATTTCTGATTTGCCTGTTCAAGATTTTTGTTTAAAATATTAAAATAAAACTGTGAACACTTTGCAACACTTTATTCAGTTTTCGTATTGCATTTGTACATTTCTTGTATAAATTCCTCAACACTTTATGATTCTATAATGGGACTCGTCTTATCAAACGACTTTAAAAAAAAAAGGAAAAAAAGTACTCTAAAGAGTAATAAGTAAATTTACGGATGTCGAAGCGCTTGAATTCTATTTATTTTCTATGATTTTTGGTATATTTGTTTTAAAATATGTATTATCGCAAAATTGGTGATAGAACATAATAAATGAATCTGCTTAATTTGAAACACATTTTCCACAACACACAAACAAAAGATATACATTAACACAATAATATAATGCTAAATGTTAAAAAAAATAAAGTTAATAAAACAAGTACTTCCATTATATGAAGCAGAGGGTATAATTACATAATTTTAACAATAACAAAGAAAATATATAAGACAAGAGGCAAGAGAAAATTAAAATATCAAGTTCATATGACAATATTGTAGAAAAGATGATGAAAGTGTTGCGCGATATTGTAGTTAAAAATATAAATAAAATTATTATATAATATATATACAAAAAATTATTGATCCGTAAGAAATATTGTAATAATTACGAGATTTATAGTAACAATTAAGTTAATTTTATGACGTAGCTTTTTATCAAATTTTTAAAATCATCCCGAATGGGATGTTGTAATAAGTTTTATAAGAACAGTGAAACATATTATTGAAGTGTTCGTATATCAATGGTTTTCTCTTTATTTTCTATATTTGGATGTAAGTATGAAAACATGGTGTATATGTCTTCACATATTATCACGATACCTTTCCTTGAAAATATTTAATAAATTTTTATAAATGAGATATTATTCATTTGGATTTAAACACTTTTCGTAATAATGTTTAGCTTGCTCCAAAAACTTGATAATTCAAAAATCGTGGCATTCAAAACAAACGTAGATCCTTTTCGGATCTTTTGCAATGCAGTAATGAATTCAAATGAATAAAATTCGGCGTGAATTTCATGCAGTCCCAAATCTGAAAACATACTCGGCATAATTTCGATGATTTCCGCCATCATCATAAATTAAGAAGAAATTCATCAGAAATAGAATCTTAGGAATACGATATTCATAAACACATCAAAAGTAATCATCACAAAAGTCAAAATGCAATAACACTCCTAGAGCTTGAAAGTTTATTGCATACTTATGGATTCCTCTTATCCTTAAAAGTTTTACAAGGATAATTTGCAATATTTCAAGAACTGATTTTTAAACCCAAAAAAAAAGTCACATATTAATATAAGAAATGTAAGTACATATAATAATAGAAAAAAACAGATTCAGGAAAAAAAGAGCAATTAGGTCAAGTCAATTTTGTATTTTTTTGGTTCAAGTAAAAGTTGTTTGCATTCTAGTAAAAACATTTATTTAATTCGTTTCGAAAATATGTAATTGAAATCTTTCCTTAACTTTCATGATCTTGGAAAAAAAATATTGTAATGTGTATCACTTTTTTGCATTCAATTTCTTGTAAATTTGAAAATTTCAATTAACTGATAAGTGTTACAAGCGACGAGGAAATGAAATGATAAAATCATGTACATGATAAATCAATAAAGTATTAATAAAATCTAAAAATGTTGTTTTTATTTTAGTTTCGTAAGGATGAGGAGTGAGGACTTTCATAATGAGAGAACAATAGTATTCAAGATAAACCGCTTGAAAATATAACGTTTAAAATAAATTATAAATAAATTTGAGAAATAAATTATATTTCAGATATCAACAACAACTTACACATAACTTACAACATAGCAACTATATACCAACTAACATATCAACTAACAACTTACGATAAGATTTCTTAGCATTAACAAGATATCTAAGTTTAAAATACAATATCAATATCCAATACTACATGAAATCATTGACTTTTTTAAATATTTAACATTTCATTTCATTTCTGTTTGAATAATAATAATTATGAATAGAAACTCTAAACGTAACAACCAAACAAATATGCTACAAAATATTATAAATAGTATTCTATTGGCCAATGTCTCAGGCGATTGGTTGAACTTGAAACATACTTAGTGGCAGAGCCACGTCACCAACCATTACAACGTTCCTCGGTTGATTGCCATCGTTTAGGGAGCGTGCTCTGGCGTCCAATGATGCGTGACGAGCGCGAATGTGCTTATCACGATCACCCCGTTGTCTGAAGCACTTTGAGCAGTATATGCAATTATAGGGCTTTTCGCCAGTATGAATCCTTTGGTGGTTTTTTAGAGCGTCAGCACGATAAAAACGCTTTCCGCACTGGTCGCACCCGTACCTTCGCTCACCTCGGTGGATGAGGCGATGTTGATAGAATACGGAACCAGTCAGAAAACGTTTGCCACACACGAGGCAATGGTAGGGCCTTTCCCCAGTGTGGCATTTTCTGATGTGGTCATTAAGGTCTGGCCGGATTGTGAATCTTCGCGTACAATTTTGCTCAGGGCACATAAACGGCTTAACACCTTATCAAAATGACGCCATTAATATTTCTTTTGATCTTTTTTTAATTTAAAAACTAACCTTTATGGAAACGTAGATGTTGCCACAGATGACTAGATTGAGTGTATGATTTACCACAAACATCACACAAATATTGCCTGTCTTTCGTTGAATGATCATTGTGCTGTTTTTTCGGATGTGCCATTGAGTTATGCTCAACCATAGCTTGCGGTGTATCTTGTAATATTCCGCAAAGTTCACAATTTATTGTGTTTTTGCCAAGTTTTTGACACCATCTAGCGGGAAGATGCATTTGCGCATATCTAAAGGAATAGTACAGTATGTTTATTTTTATCCGAAAAATTTGTAGGCATGTGTGATAAGTACTTATGGTCGTAGAGTTGTTCCAATGAATTAAATAGTCCATGGCATACCAGGCACGCAAAGGACAGCTTCAAGCAGCTACTTTTAATCACTTTGTTGTTCGGCTGAATGCATTCCGTTTGCCAATGGAAAAATATTTCTTTAGCAGATTTAAAGGAAATGGAGCAGCAGTTGCACCTAAAACCGCATTGTGGATCGTGCTTCAGTGTATGCGCCAGGAGATCTGGGATTTTCCCGAAAAGGAAGTCGCAAAATTCGCATTGCAAAATCGAAGAAACCAAAAAAACTTTTAAATTGATTCGCATTGTTTGATGATTATTGATCTAAAATTAACCAACATTAGTAATTGTCATTTCGGATATTTCAAATATTACCTCTGCGTCAATATCTGTAAAACGCAAAACGCAGTTTGCACAACTTCCAATAATCTTCGATTTCCTTGAAATCGCGTGAACATTTTGAAGATGGTTGATTCCCACACGTGCGTCGAACATAATCAATCCACATATCATGCAATTATACACAGCTTTGGATTTTTGTTTAGTTTTGGTTGTAGATCCAGTGACTGGCACATTGAGATCCATGGCATGTTTCTCCATATGTCTGGTCAGACCAGAGCTATGAACGAATTTCCTTTCGCACATGTTGCATTCATGTGGGCCATCATCTTTTTTGGATGAGCCACCTGACTCTATTTTGTATTCATCCTTTAGAAATTTACGGATTCGTGCATTGTTTTCACGATACTGTTTTACTATTTGCAGTACATCATTGCTTACGTTGTCTTTCTTCTTTTTATTGGCAGGACCATTAATTGTTATGAATTTATCGGAATCGTATTTGCAGATATGCTCAGCAAACCCAATTTCATCAAACGTCGTATGGCAATTTGCGCAATTGTATTCAATGTTCGGCACTGGAAGAACAGTATTTTCTGTAAAAGTGTGTTTTAAAAAATGAATTTAAGGAGGAATTATGTAAAAAATTCAATAGCTATTTTTTTGCGTCATACATAATTTTAGTTTATATTTTATGTAACTATAGATAGGTATATTTGGTATGAATTAAATTGTTGTTGCATAATATAAAAACTATAGGAATTAATTACATTACGAACTAGTATTTGGAAGTATAATTCGTTTATGCCAGTTTTGAAATACTGTAGAGTCTAGACTCCAGACTCTAGATGTAAAACGGCACAGTTTTAACACATAAACAACGTTTGTTAAGAAATCGAGTAAAAAACCAAGAAAAAACAGTTTTTCTATCGTAAAAGAGATACTCGTTCTAAATTATTGAAAAAGCCCGTAAAAAGGGAAAGTTTTCGGTATCTATAAAATTCCAATATCATGTATAAACAGTTGCGTTGAAATAAATAGTAATTGTAATACGTATTTACAACAATAATTAACGAACGAAAGGTAATGGGTGTGTAAATATTCAGTAAACTAAATCAGCACTTTTGTATAAAAACGGTTTAGACTTATATGACAACACTAAGAAGGAGTTGCCCGATTTTTCCCATGTTCGAACTTGACCTTACCATTTTAACAGCGTATTATTGTACCAAATGTTAAGTCTCGAGCTAAAAGCGTTCTCTAGTTATCGTCTGGACAGACAACAGACAGACAGACATGCATAAAACGATTTGTTTTTGCTTCCCAATCATGAATAGAGGTAGGTATAGTCATTTTTCCTGCAACCATTACTTTTTGGATTTGCAAATGCTCACTCAAAACAAATACACCCTACATCTAGGGTATAAAAATTGGCTTGGAATACATTCATATTCATTGATTAAATAATAACCGTACAATATGACTTATATCTGTCTGCAAAATGGATCTCGAAAACTGCACAAAAGATTTTATTGAATACTTGAATTCTACTATTCTGTTTACATTATGTCGCAAACTAATTATTTTAGATTTTTGGTCGTGTATGTCCAAAATTCCATACAAAACAGTAGAAACCGAGTTTTTCATAAGTTTTCGAGATGCATTTTGCACACAGGCATAGCTTATATTCACATTTAGTCGTTAAATAAATTAACCGATTAACACTTAACGAACGGGTGTTTTTCCTTCGTTTATTAAACAAGTATGAATGGGTTCAAATAACTAGAACATAATACCGAAAAAAATATTTCAAACAAAACATTTTCTTAAAAATATTCTTTATACATATTTCAGAAAATGATAAAAGAATAGTGTTGATATCTGTGCGCTATGCACATGATGATGAAGTATCCTTTCTGTTGCGTTATATAGTTAGAAGGAGAAAGAGTTTTATATTCGCTATCCTATTAGCGCCAATCCTATTCGGTTTCCTACCAGACATTTGGTAAATTATAATAATCTAGTACTTTTGCATTTTAAAGCCCTGTTAGCCCCTTAATGCTTAAACAAAATAATTTACTGAAAAAGTTTCAAAGAACTGATTCAAGAATCAAAAAAAATATGAAAAGATATTATATATTTTAAGACATTGGCCGTGAGTTTTTTTTATATATTAGAAATTCAAAATTTATTTATGTCTAAAACTCAATTTGAATCATTTCCATGTTTTCTTAATTTCCGCTACGAATATAGCATTGTAAATAATTAAAGAACTTACCAACAGTTTGCACTTCACAAGGTCTAATTACAAACTTTGCCTGTACAGGATCTAATTTATAGTACAGAACATTGTTTTCGACGCCATCTTCTGCTGTTTTCGGTAAATTTTCTGTTACTATTATTGTTTGAAGAGAATAGTTTTACTTAATTTGTTATTTTTTTAGTTAGGTACGTTATTAACAAATCTTACCTTCATCAGCCCCTTGCATAAAAGTTAAAAAACTTTTTTTATCTAATTCGCAATCGTCTAAATGAGAAAGGATCTCCTCAAGTCCACTTGTATTATTTGAGTTGTTATTCATTTTGAATAGATTTAATTGAGTAACTGCAGCACTAAAAGTCAATAAATATCTAAACTAGAAGGCAAAGACTCACGGACTGCTCCACTGCAATTGTAAAATAAAATTTTTCTGTAAAAACAAATGAAAACAGAGTGCTAGTCAAATTCATTTGTTTTAAAAAACGTAGATTACTACTAAAAAGTTTTTGAATTCATATGGCAGGTCTAAAACATAGACTCAGTTAGAAAATTGTATTCACTAGTCAGCTAAAGCGCTCCTGGCGATCGAACAATAAGTTGTAATTCTTGGTGGTCGGGGGTGTGGATACAATAACGCGAAAACTGAAAAGTAATACTCTTATTATGCAATTAGTAAGTAAAAGTATATACTTTTATTCAACTGTATGTTATTTTAATGTAATTCTGAAGATACATTTTGTTTTCAAATTAATAATCCAAAAATCTGGCAGCTGATGATATATATCGTACTAAAAATTACGGGATTACAAGCAGGTGGAAAACTCCGGTTTTGTTTCCCATTTCTGAGACATAAATCGTCGGGCTATTTTATAGCCGTATTTGTACTCAAAAAGTTTGCTTTCTTATTGTTTAACAATAAATTATTTACGATTAAGATAAACGATTTTTTTAAGGAGAAATTAGCATTTTGTCCACCTCTCTTTTTTTCTAGGCTGCCCACAGATACGTATTGATAGCTTATATACGGTGGTAAAGAGAGAAAACAGGAAAAGGAAGTGGCAAAAATTATAGTCAAATGTAATAAAGCAAAGAAAATTTTTTTAAAAGTTGAATTTTTCCTACCCATCTAATCCAAAAGAAAGATATGTAATAGAATTGCAGTTATAATAACAGGGCAACCAACATAAACAAATATCTTCCGACACGGCAACACTGCCATTTGACATTTCACTGTCCGGCGAAAAAGTTTCAAGATCAAGACAAAATTTCCAAGCAGCCCCGACGAACGATAAATCGTTTTTCATTTCGTTTTCAATGTCATAATTTTATACGACTGCGAGAGGAAACATTGTTTTATGCACAAAAAGGTATATTTTAGAGACTCTCAACAATACAATGCAAATAAAATTTATCTGCAATATTCATTGTAATATAGAATATTTGTGTAAATCTCTAACATTATCTCATTTCAGTTATCACCCGCATAAATTAAAACCCAGAATAATCAGATTTTCGTAATGTCATCTGCTCTACTGCGTTTTAGTTCGAATTTCGCTGCGACACGGAAGTCGGTCAGCGGCATTTATCTGTTGGCGTCCAGAAATTTGAGTGCCAACTCTTATTCCAAAAAGGGATTTGCAACAAGCACAAAGACTCAAGATGAAAATTTTAAGGTAAGAAAGTTTTCCCTGATTTGGCAAAAGATTGCATCATTTGTGCAAAGTATGTTTGTATTTGTTTTGGGCGTTAAAATTATTTGTAAACAGTGGAGCGGGAAAACATCTTTCGTAGAAGTTTAATATGAGCAAATAAAAAGCTTTTAAGATGTTCTTTAAACCATTTATTTGGAATGAAAAGAGATGCAACTACAAAACAATTATTTTTAGCCGAAAAAGCTCACTCCAGAGGATCAAAACGAAGTTGTCACCCGATTGACGGATCTTTTCGCTGCCGAAGAAAAGTTGGGTAAAGTAGTACCCATTTTTAAGAAGTCATTGCTGTATGGCCACAAAATTGCCGTGAAGGATGACAACGGGGAATTCTCGTACATTCAGCTTTACAAAACAGCGAAGAAGTTGTCGTTCCAATTTTCAAATCTCTGCGGTGAGTATTTTCACGATTAGCGAGTGTTGTACTTAATTCGGACGGACCGATCAATTTGCAGGAAGTGGAGTGGGCAATCGTGTTGCTTTCCTGTGTCGAAACGATGTCACCTACCCGATGGTGCAGTGGGGATGTTGGTTCTCAGGGCAGGTTGCAGTGCCCCTCAGTCATCGTCATCCACCCGAACTGCTCAAGTACTTTATTTCTGACTCCCAGGCGAGTCTTATCGTTACAACTCCGGAGTACGAATCATTGCTGAGACCCATAGCGGAGAGTCTGAGTTTGCCCATTTTTATTGTGGATCACTCGCTTATTCCAGAAGTGGACACCCAAACTCCATGGCTAACTCCAAAGAACGACGACGTCGTGCCATTTGGGGATGAGTACGTTGCTGAAGGAGCTTTGACCTCTGACTTCTACTCAAACTCGAATGCAATGATCCTTTACACGTCTGGAACCACTGGCCGTCCCAAAGGTGTCGTGCTGACACATAAGAACATCAATTCCCAAATCAAGTGTCTCCTGCATGCTTGGCAATTTTCTAGTAAGGACACCTTATTACATGTCCTTCCACTCAATCATGTCCACGGCTGCGTCAATGCCTTGATGTGCCCTCTGAGTGTTGGCTCAAAAGTAGTCATGCACAATAATTTCGACAGTCACAATGTCTGGAGCACCCTGCTGGGCATCAATACTCCAGCAAAGGATCGTGTTAATATGTTCATGGGTGTTCCGACCATCTACAATATGCTGATAGATGAGTTCGATAAAATATTTTCAAAAAATTCCAGAATGATTGAATACATTGAAAATCACTGCAAGAAGAACATTCGGTTGATGGTGTCTGGGTCAGCGCCGCTTCCAGTGACCGTTTTTAATCGCTGGTTGGAGATCTCTGGTCATCGGCTGTTGGAACGCTACGGAATGACTGAAATCGGAATGGCACTCAGCAACCCCTACACAGAGAACAAAAAATGGCAGAGAACTCCAGGGTCAGTTGGCAATCCCTTGCCCGGGGTTGAGGTGCGTATTATAAACTCTGTGGGGGTCGAAGTTTACCGGGCAAAAGGGGAGGAGGGCAAGGGATATTGGGCTCGCATAGAGCAGCCCACGTATGAATCAATTACTCCCAAAAAGGAGAAATCCACAGAAATCGTCGGTGAACTGCAAGTGAAAGGGCCAAATGTGTTCGAGGAGTATTTCAACCGACCGGAAGCAACCAAAATGGCTTTCGACAGCGGATTCTTCAAAACCGGCGACACTGCAAGTTTCGAGAATGGAACTTTCAAGATCCTTGGGAGATCAAGCGTGGACATCATTAAGACTGGAGGATACAAAGTGTCAGCGCTGGAGATTGAGACTGAAATACTGAACCACCCGGGCATCAAGGACGTCGCTGTTGTGGGCGTTGAAGACATCACATGGGGAGAAAAAGTGGCTGCAGTTGCTGTGCTCAGAGAAAACACTGAAATCGATCTGGAATCCTTGAAAGTCTTCTGTTCTGATAAGCTTGCTGCCTATCAAATACCATCGGTCTTGATTACAGTCTCCGAATTGCCACGAAATGCAATGGGTAAGCTTAATAAGAAGGATCTAATTCACGTATACTTTAAGGGCGGTGATAAATTGACAGAGCAAAAACCAAGCATTGCAGAACAGACGAGAACAGATACAGATTTAAATAAAAATAAATAAATCCTGTGATTTAAAAACTGTTTTCATATTTTCGGATGAATGTTTTGTACAATATAAGCCTCATTAGTTGTGTTGATGTTAATTATAGCGCATTAGGTCAAATGGAAACTTTAAAGCATTGAATTGAAATTAGGCTTTGCAGGTATCCCAGGATAATTCAATATTGTCTCTCTGGGAAAATGCTACCTTTTTGTTAATATTTAAAGAACCGCAGCTTCTAAGTTGATGAAATAACAATTCGTATCAAAATATCTTCTTAGCATTTACTCATATTTTTTAATCTCAAAACTATTTTAAGAGTTAAAACGAAACAAAAACGACCGTTATTTTGTTTAATAAATTTTTCATTGCTTACAATTTGTTTCCAGTTTTTTAAGGGGAGCATGTAGTATACCTTTTTGCGGCTCCATGTTATTTAATATTTAGGTATAAGGACGAACGGGGGTGGCCTAAGAGCAAACTGCAGTGTTTTGGCGCTTAAGCTCTTTCGCATTTTTAATTTTTTGCGGGTTAAGATTGAATATTTGCTACTGTAAGGAAATCATGTTATTTGAATAATTCAAAAGTCTCATTCCTCGGAATCATTTTTATTGGGGTTTCTTTGACTTCGTAAACCTATTTCGACTTCTGATTTGTGGAGGACATGATGTGTTTAAGAAAAACTACATTTTTTGAATTATTATCAAATTATTATTACAACATTTATTTACTGTCATAGAGAAAAAAATAGAACTTACTCACTACGAAAAGCAATTTTAGTATTTTAAATTAATGACACAGTTTTTTATATCAGCAAGTATCACACTTGTAATAAAGGCTGTTAGGCTTAAAATTAGAAAATTTTCATGTATTTTGTCCATTTTAGAGTAAAACAAAGAAAACCATAAGGATTTGACTTTATAGAGCAGTAAACTCTTGTCCGATACAACCCGAACGATACACTACATTTTGACTACCTGTATTAAATTTATTTACAAGCTTAATACAAGCTGAACAATAACAATAACAAAACTAAATAAAAATAAATAATTAAAATTATCATAGGGGACTGGAAAGAATTTTTTTTTTTTTTAAAAAGATTTAGAGCAGTGGGGATCGAATTCAGGGAGGGAGTAGGCCTTACGAATCATCCTGGTGATACTGGTTCATTCAAGCCATAATTAGTGCGGTGGGGGATAGGTCTAAGAAAAGGAACCGAGCGAAGATTACAGGGATTATAGTGTTGAAGGATATCGACTGTAATAACGACGGACAGTCGATAATCCCGGATACGAGTTGGTGAAGGAAATGGACATCAGCGGAATCACGCCTCCGATTGTAAGGGTTCCAAATCTATGAGACGAAGTCGCAGCTCATAAGGGGGGGGGGGGGGGGATAGACAGAGGATCTGACCTCGCGCAGGGCAAAGCGAAGAAACCCACGCTGTACCGACTCAATCTTGTTAATGTGAATAGATTGAGAAGGAGACCAAACCTGACAGGCGTACTCGAGGGTAGGTCGGACAAGTGATACAAAGAGGGCTTTGGAAAGGTGGGGATTGGAAAACTCACGGGACCAGCGTTTCACAAAACCAAGAGTGGAGTTCCATGCGTATTATCAGTTTTATAAAGTTTACAGCATATAATATAGTAACTAATCCATCTAGCAAATAACAATACATATTTATAAAGAATCAAAAGACTGCGTAAAAAAAAATTTTTAAAAATTAAAATAATATTGCTACAATACACAGGACGAAAGCTATGCATGAACGAAATCAAAATCAAAAATGAATTTGTCGTGCGACAGTAATCAGATTGATGATTGATGAATCAATGCCACAGCTTAACGAACACCAATCGTCCCATCAAGCGAGTGTAACCGGGTAGACCAGCTAGTTAACCAATAAAATCTTTGCAACCATACCACCACATGCAAAAATTTGGTATCGTTGTTTAGAGGAAAGAAAAAAAATCAAGAAAAAGTACCTATTACAAAAAAACAGTGTTGCCGCCCAGCAAATGTGAATCATCCGATTCTTTAACGGCTGATTTACACAATAGGAGAGTTTGTCGTATTCGAGCGGTGAAAACTCGTATACAGTAATTACACTAGTTTACAGCAAAAGTACATTTAATGCCATTATAGTTTACCCATTTATTGTGGCCCTTTAAACTCGAAAAACACAATGAAAAATTTGGACCTTTTTCCCGTTTTCTTCGGAGATAGATTCATGTTTTAGCCCATATCTTGAGTTAAAAACGTCTGATTGGGTCGTTCAAAATATCAGATTAAGGGTAGGTAATCGAATTTCCAACAATCACTCTTAATATTGTTTTCCAATCGATTCAGTAATTTAGGTGTCATTAACATAAACCAAAATATTTGAGAAAGGTTTACATTTTCGACCAAAATGAAAATCGAAAATTCACTCTATCGCCATTCGCCATCCAAAACTGAAGAACGCCAAATTATATCCAGTTTCTTATTGTTTGCTTAGAATGCGCTTTTACAAAGAAAGTAAGGTATTGATGATGAGAATCTATGGATAAATACCGGAGTTATGAGCAATCAAAGTATAGTCACCCAGCATTCTTTTATTAACCAAAATAAGTGTTATGGGCACGCGCGGCACCGAGAGTACATAATATTATTACGACTTTTCTCTCTTTAGTCCGCTATTTTGAATTTCGCAATTTGAATCGTAGATTCGAAATCACTAACTTCAAAATACGTTAATTGAGACGTTTTGTTTCAAAACTTACCAGATCATACTTTTAAACGGTAATAATTACACATTTTATTTAGTACTCAATTTCTCCCGAATTCGTTGAGTTTTGAACAATACAGTCGCCATATTGGAGCCGTCATCTTGTATTTAAGAATATTGATAAAATAAGTCCGACCATAGTCCATAGGTCAACCATATATTTTTAGACTATTTTACATTAACTCGGTCACAAAAAAATTGTCCCCCATTTTGAACTTTTCAAGTTGAATAGACTTATAGACTATAGATTTGAAAACAATTGCCTCAAAATAACTTTAATACTGAAATTTACTTGAATTCATTGAATTTTGAGAAATTACCGTCGCCATAATTTCAAAATTCAAAATGGCGTATTCCCAATCAAGTATCAACATCTACGAAAGTCGAAAAAACTACGAAAAATTTGCTGAGTGGCCGTCTTCTTTCGTCCGCCATTTTAAAACCCTATATTTCAGGCAAATATATAAAATAGCCTCTATGTTAACTTAGAAGTTCTAAGTTAGAACTTAGAACATGTATTATCTTCAGGTTCAGCCGAGAAAAGTAAAAAAACACAGCAAGCGGTTAGGCGTGATGGAGCTACTAACAAACGAACTTCCGCACTAAACTACAAATTACAAAATTCATTAATATAATTAATTATCTTTTTACACAAAATGCATTACCTCAAAGATCTTATTGAATCCAATCTCAAGGTTTCGCCAAACACTTGCCATTATATCTCAATACAATGAACTGTATAATAATTCAAAATATTAAAAGAAGACTAAACTTAAATGCTTTATATCATGTGTCATCATGAGTTAAGTAATGAGGATTTTGCCGCATTTGCAGAAATTGCATTTTCCTCGTCAATAGTTTGACGAAAGTTATTCAAGAAGCGTAAAAAAAAAATTGCAAAAATAATTTTCCAGTGGTTCCTTATGAAAAGTGAATAACGCCATTTTTTTTTTTTTTTTTTTTTTTTGGAGAGTGGGGAAATGCATTTACGCCCGACGTGCCGGACTCCCTTCCGAAGAAGGCCTACCGGCTAAAACCCCACTCTTTTCGCCCAGCACCACCCCGTGACCGTCATCACTGACATTACTTCGGGGTGGTGCCTTGTGGCTATTCCCTTACGGGACCACCTCTTCCTGGGCCTCTGCGAGGTCCCTCTCTTTTTGGCGGAGGATCCCCTTTGCCCACAGGGTAATCCTACACCACGCCTCCTCGCTTTCCAGCATAACCCCGATCAGGTTTTCCGGGGTTATGCTGCCCAAGAGCTCCTCCAGGGCCCGCCTCTCCGCCATCCATCCACTACATTCGAAAAATGTGTGGGAGGCGGAGTCTGATGGAGAGTCGCAGTAGACACACCGGGCACTTGGAGCCTTGCCTATTTTAAATAGGAAGGCTCGGAAGTACCCGTGGCCCGTCAGCAACTGCGTGAGGTAATAACTTACCTCACCGTGCCGACGATTCAGCCAAGTTTCCACTTGGGGGATGAGCCTGTGCGTCCATCTCCCGCGCGACTCTCCATCCCATCGTTCCTGCCAGGCAAGGAGGGATTGGGCTCTAGCTGCTGCCCGAGCCTCCTCCCTGCCCATTTCGGTCCCATTCCTGTGGACGAACTGTCGCTCCCTGGCTTGAAGGTCAATTGGTATGGCCCCCGCGACCACCAGCACTGCTGGCTCCGAAACCGTGCGGTAGGAGCACGCGATGCGGAGTGCTGCACGCCGTTCCACTGCCGCCATGCGCTTACGGTATTTTTCAACCGTAAGCGCATCAGCCCAGACTTCTGCGCCGTATAGCATGACAGACTCGGCAGTACGTAGCAGCAGCCGTCTCTTGCTGGGTCTTGGCCCACGAATGTTGGCCATGACCCTGCTCAACGCCGCCACTATTGTAGCCGCCTTGTCTGCCCTTCTGGCTATATCAGTCCAAAAGGTGAGTCTGCAGTCGAGACTCACACCCAGGTACCGGACTGCCTCCTTGAATAACGCCATTTTAAAAGATCGTCATTTTAATTAGTTACAAATTATTAGTATTAGTTCATTATTTTGTAAAATGAGATAATTTCATTTGATATGCTAATATTATAATTTATAGTCGGTACTGAAGCAACATCAAATGGAGTTGTTTAATTTTTGAGAAGAAAAACGTTTTCTTCCAGTTTAATTGCCGGCAGGAGCAGCTCTCGTTAATAACTATTTTAATATTTTCGTCCATGATTTCAGAAGCGCAATTATTTCATTTTAAAATATCAAATGAACTACATAGAAATCAATCGAAACACGTTTTTAAAACAAAATAACTTTGGTTTCAAACAGCTTTAAAAAACGTGAATTGTCTGCATTCTGTCTGTATGTAGGTATGTATTACTTTTATAGCTTGTAAAATATGTTTAATTTTTGATTAGCTTTGAATCCCGAAATGTAACTAATTGTAAGTAGTGGAGATGGATGTATAACATATTAATTAAGGACAAATAAATAGAAGAATTTTAAAAGTTCTATAAACGGTGTTTTACTTTAATTAAAATGGTATAGTGAATTATTCCACCACGATTTGCATTGCAATAGCTGTATAAGGTCCTTTCCGTTTATTTGAATTCATAAAAACAATACACAATGGTTCCACAAGGTTCATATATACATTATATCAGAAAGGAACGCGTTTTAACAATTGTTTTCTTCATAATATTTTTGGAAAGCAAATACAAACTTTTAAACGTCTTTTGTTAGAATAATTGTAGTTCAAGAAATCAAACATTTTTTATATACATATTTGGTAAACAACTTTGACAATAATTTGACTAAAACTTTGATTTTAATAAATTTCTATAAAAGTTCAAAGTATACACTAAAAAATCTCAAGTTGTACAACATCCTAGAAATTTGAAATTAAACACTCACTGCTGAACACTACTACTAAGACTAACGAACAAAATATGCCGCTTGCAACGATTGCAAAGTTTGAAAATCTTTTTTCCCTCTTCCCCTGACCACCTTTCTCTATCATTCTATGTTTCAATTTAACTTTACAAAAGCTATGAGACACATTCATTATACGAGTTTCATGGTTAATTCAAGTGTGGATGCCGGAGACACAATTTATTATATATAATTTAAATATTAAACGTATGTACCTCAAAAGTACGTCTTGATTTATTCCGCGGCGGCCATTTTATGCGAAAAAGTTGCGTTTTCTTTTAAATTTATTTAGTTTAAATTCTTTAAATTCCAATTTCCGCAGTTCGCATTCCGCAGTTCATTTTGCTTTGGATTTTTCGAGGGTTCCGAGAAAAGTACGAAATTTTACGAGTCGATTAGAATTTAGAAGACAAATCGTGTTAAATATGATTTCAAATAACTGATCCAAATAACAAAGTATCTTAACTTTTTTTGTACACAAGTTCAAACGTATTAATTTTCAAAATTAAATAAATAAATAAGGATCGCTTTTTTGAGTACCTTTTCACCACTGTTCTAATGGACCGAAGTGTGGTGTATTGAAAACCTTGTTGTAGTACCAAATATATTGAGGTACTGGTGACATGTTTTTAGGTTATGATAGCATAAAGTTTGGTTATTTCATACAGGCAGGTACATTAGATCGTTGTGACATCTACATTGAAGAGACAGAAGTATGACGAAAAAAGCAAAAAAGTGTACTCTTAACTTTCTCTACTCCATACATATTGTCGTCGCAGTCGTTGGTCGGCCATGTTAGTTCTCTCGTAAATTTTCCCCGAAATTCGCGACCACTTACGAAAAATTTAAGGAATTCCATGAAAAGAATTGTTTTAAATAATTACAGAATTTTTCGTTAACTGTTAAAAAGCAATTGTTTCAAATCGTATTTTAATTTGTTAATAATCAAATCAGTTTTTTGTGCAATCTTTGTTTTATTTTGATTCGCCGGATAGATGAGAAAAAAGTGTAAAAAATAATTTCCTTGTATCGCAGGAAATGATTTTATTTAAAAAGTATATTTTTAGTAAGCTGGAGAACAGCAGTGAAATATCTGTGAAATATTCATGCTAAAGTTGCTCGCAAAGGTGAAGATAATTACAGCAAAAATGTAAAAAAATTGTTTCAAGTGTGTGCTAAATTCTAATAAGAAATTCGACATTTTTCCAATTAGTATTACTCGAAGAGTGTGTGGATTTTCCGGGATTCCAATAGTTTGTTTTTATTTTCGATATATCGTCCAGTGTCCAGAGGATGTGGTAAAATGTCTAACCAAAATGGACCACATCCCAAATATGTGGATATAAGATAAATTTACTAAATTCGCCTTAAGCCGATTTGATCGATTCCAGCACAGACATTTCGGCAGAGAGGTTTTTGGGAGCAGCAGATCCCCAGTGCTCAGGGGTGTTTCTTCGGGGAGTTCTAATTATGCTGCTGCAATTCGATTAATAAGTTGCATGAGATCTCCTGAATGTGAACTGACATCTCTCGGAATTCAGTTCTAATGGGAAATTTAATCGCTAAGTGAATTTCGGTTTTGTTGATTCAACATTTTTTTATTTGTCAAACAATTCTCAATTTCGCCCAGACCCCGTGCAATGTCACCCGACGAAAGCGCCCCGCAGTGACCGATTTGTGTATAGATAAAAAAAATCCAACACCCTAGTGGCAGTGAAAATGCTCAGCAGAGATAGTCCAGAAATGAAAATTGACAAGTCTAAAATCAAAGAAGAAAAAAAAGAAAGAACGATAAAAAAAGCGAATCGAGTGAAAAAGCTCAACAAAAGTTCTTAAATTTCCTTCTTTCTCTAGAAAACACCAAAGAAATCTCTCCGATTGCCCATTTTTGAGCGAATACGTGTCTGACATGTGTGAGAGTGAACGAGTTCGCTCCGGAGTTATCCGAATGCGCGCCACTGATACAATTTGAATTTTTTGGCTATGATTGTGTTTATTTGGTTCACACAACCACAGGCGTGCTATTTTATTAGCTGTCACACCGAAATCCTTCACAGCCTGGCTAAACATGAGAAGCGAAGACGAAAAGTTGAAAAATGAACATTTTGCAAGGAATCTTCCTGTTCTTGAAGAGTTTACTGCCTAGGACAAGGATTTGTGTATGCTTTCGTTTCCTCCCGCTGCTCTTGGCTGCTTCTGTGGCTACTGGTGCAAGTGAAGCAAAAGCAGATGAGACCTTGCCAAAAAATCGACTCACCTGAGGAGCACATTTTCAATATTCCTCCCCGAAGTGGATTTTATCGCTTCATACGGCATTTTATGTTATGTTATTTATTTATCTATTGCAGTTTATTTTCGATCCTGTGTTCATTAAACCTCATCAGAAATAGATCAGCCAATTCATAATTAATTGAGAGTTGATCTGATTGAAATATTAAAACTCATTACTAACGGTTTCGTATTTTGTGGTTGTCGATCAGATTTATTTTCGTTGGTAATTTGCCTACGCATTGATTTTAAAAATTTTGACCACTTTCCAATAACATAATATGGGTTTGAACAAAATTGGAAAAAGACTTATAATTTTATAAACGGTGATTTTGCACATACATAGTTTTCAAAATAGTTCTGCGTTAATTGCTTCGAAATTTGTTGGGGAATGTTTGATAAGGTATTGTGAAATACAATAAATAAACTTTAACAAAAACAACGAAATTGCAATTGTCCCTTGGAAAATTGGCCATCCCTCGATACTATGAAACTGTTTTCGTTGCATATTTTGAAATGAACTACAATTTTTTCCATTCTCCAAAAGCCATTCGAAAAGAATTTTCACATCAAATCAATAACGTGAAAAGTCCGTTGAGTTAATTTAATGAAATAGACAAAAGAGTAATGACAATTCCCAAAGCTAATATCATGGTGAATTGGATCTCAGTTTAAATGAGCAGGGATTTGATTAATAGCGTGATTTTGACGAAATGAATTGACGTGATTGTCAGTACATTTTGCATGCATTTGGCGAGGCCAACCCCCACAATCAGCCACAGCCGATTCGAATTAATCATTACTTCTTCCAATGGTGTGACACTAATATTCATAAAAGTTAATTGAATAGAATTTCTCACCAGTCCAAAAATTTCTCACCAGTCCAAACCCATAGCCAAAAAATTCGGTAAACTATAGTTTTTGTTTTTTTTATATCAGTGAGTTTTTCCTAACTAACAAAAAAACATCCAATTTTTCTATAACAGGTTCCAACCATAAGTTCCGTTGGTGAAAAACAAGTGTTCGGCGTTTTATTGTTTCATATTTGTATCAACAGAGGCCAAAAAACGACGCCCGAAGTTTTTCATTCGAAATTATCAGTGATAGATTTTAAAGGAAATTTAACAAACACCAATTTAAACTTTAACGATTATAAGGAATCAGGGGATTTACAATATCCAAGAGGTGAGTGTGCTTGTTTGCGAGAATAGATTTTCATAAGAATTTAATTAAGAGAAGGTAGAGATAATTTGAAATTAAATCATTTTGGATAGGTCCGTTAGAACTCCTTGAAATCATTTCAATAATCGGTATTATCACTTTTTTTTAACAAAAGCAAAATTGCACCATTCCCAAAACAATTTCTGCGTTGGTATTGAAGGTTAAAACAACAGTTTTTCCAATTGTGAAAATGAATTCAATACTTTTACATTTAATAATTAATTTTATTCTAATTTGTCTATGCCGAAATTGTTATATCAGGAAATGGTCGGGGCCACGCACCCACGTCGAACTCGGAACTGATTAGTGATCAGTGAGTGGGAAAAAATCAAAAAACAGTTTTGTATGCCACCAATCAACAAATTTGTAGTTGTATAAAATAATGCAAAATATCACACAGTGGTCAATCCATAATTAAATTCTTGGCACACATGAATAAATTGTTTTCATTCAAAAAGTTTTCTTTGAAAAATTCCATTAAAACCTTTGGTGCGTGTTAATTGAATTCCAGTTTAATCAAATAAATAAATAATAAAAATAGTTGAAAACAATAAAATGAAAACATTCGACTCCATTTCAGTGATGGAAAGCTCAGGAATTGTGTGGCTTGGCAACGCTGAATTGTTTTGTCGTTTAAATTTATTAATCCAAAAATCTGTTATATCTATTTTTATAATTTCATGGGGGCATATTTATTTCTGTCCCCACATGTCTTATGTCTATTGTGTTTTACTGTCCCAATGCTGTCCTTTAGATTTTTATTTCATGATAAAAAAAAAGAAAAAGAAATGAACGGAAAATGTGAAGTTATAAGAGAAAAAATTATTTCGCAGATTATATTACGCAAGCGCAGCCGGCTAACGTTAATTCGGCTTGAGTCGCGCTCCTCTGCCGCCGTGTGTCACATGCGCGCTGCTCTTTATCACAATGAATTTATGGCCGAAGTGACTTGATAATTCAAATGGAATATTCATGGTTAGCTTCTGTCTGAAATTGAAAGGCATTAAAACATTCTAAGCACGCCCGCCACTCGTTCTAATTGTCTTAAACTGTTAAACTAACTCGACGAGAGTCCAGCTTGTTGCAACATCTTCATGGGGTTGCTGATTTAATATTGTTGATAGTTTTGCTCTGATAAATTGATCCTGTCAACTGGAGGAACACATAAATTCACTGGACCAATCAGGGTTTATGTATGTGCAGTGTGCACGCTCAGCTGATTACAGTGTTCAATTGTACTCGTTATTGCTCACTCGACTACTTTTCTCAGGTATGAACAATACTATAAGCTTATTGGGTTGTGAATTGCGATGGAACATCACAGTTTTTTATTTAGTTTGACTCTTTTTCTCTTTTGGCAAAAATCACGAATGGTTGCTGTGCATTTTCAAATTCGTTTGAGTTGATTCAACATTTCAAGAACAATAATAACGATAATACAAAGGTGAAGTAATTTAAATTGAACTATGAACAATGAACAATGAACATGCATATGAAATTATCTGCTGAAGAACTGATGGCAATAATATTTTCAAAATTTCTGAATATTAAAGATTGAGATTATACCAAATAGTTTAAACAAAGTTCGGTAAAAAAGGGAAACAAAATAATTTGAAATAAGAAACTTTTTTCATAAAAATTATGTCTAAACAATTCGACTACAGTTCTGCTGTACAATTTTGTTTAAAAATGGCGGCTTTTTTGCAGGTTAAACAGTTCTTTAATGGAAAGAATTTTTTAAATGTAAGATCTTTAAAGATCTATTGAAATGAAAGAACTAGAAAAAAATTGGGAATCTAATGAAAAATAAAATGTTGTCCTATTTAAGTGGTTTATGATTCCTATTTTGAAATATTGTTGATTATTTTTTTCCTAATTCCACTTTTTTGTTGAAATATGATTTTTTGAAAAAAAAAAAAATAATAATAAAGTGCCATAAAAAAGAGTTTCCTGTGTTTCAAATTATATTAAACAAAATTCATTGCAGTAATTCTGTAATTATGAATAAAATAACTTAAACTGCAATAACACACAGAATACATATTTTGAAAGTATTTTTTATTATTCATGCTAAAAATTGAACGATTTCGTCATTGTACATGTGTTGACTAAAGGACCCACCAGCGAACTTTCATATCCTGTGCCAAACTGTGTCCAAAATTATCTGCATTGTGCATGTGCATTATTCATCTTGTCATTTCCGGATTCCAGCGTTATTTAATTATTGCACTAGAGAAATTGCGTACGCTTTTCTCTGGTCTCGTTGTCCTTGCATCGCTGCTTAAAGGATAACACGAATTTCCTAGTGATTAAATAATAACGACCGTTAATTCTTTCCGGAGAAAATATTCCACCAGAACTGCGCTAAGCTCGAACTTATTAAATTATTATTTAGCTGCAGTTGTTCACAAGACTCTGGTTACATAAAGCCGTCTAATATTAACTCGGGTACGAGGCGTGGGAGCAAGTTTTATAGCACAACAATTGAAGGTTGGTAATACAACGTTTTACATAATTCAGGACGCAATCTATGGAATACGAGGGAGTCCCAATTCAGGGCAACGTTAGGGCAAGGAAAGAAAAAAGCGAAGAAATTTCACCGCCGGATAGCACTGTTGTACAGGATTGAGGGATGAGGGAGGAAAATCGATATATCCTCTGGTTAATCCTCCCTCAGCGCACGTCGTCCTGCCAGGACTAAAACAAAATTTCTCCTGTGAGCAAGCAATGTACACTTCTTCCCCTGGATAAAAACCGGGGAGCACCGAATACGGAACGGGGAGACAAAAGTTAATATTGAATAAATGCCCTGTTGGATGCCTGCAGAAGAGAGAAACAGATTTAAGTTAAAGGACATCGACACTATCACCAGAAGAATTTCAATTGTGGGGAGCACTGGATTCCGTTAAATCCGTATCCAGCCGTGTACAGACAGCCAGCTACTCTTCTTCTTAGTGGGGGAATCACCGAGTCCTCTCCCCTCCTACATGTCTACTCCATATTTTTTCCTTTTCCATTGTGCCCAGGTCGAATGAAAGCCGGGGATTTTTCCTGCCAAATACATGTTCCTTTACATTCCCTTTGGCGCCTCTCTCATCATCCAAAACAATGTCTCTTCCCCATCCCCACAATCAAATGTGAATATTTTTATCTACATTACTTTTTTCTCGAAAGCACATGCATGTCAGGTGTGTATTTATTAATATCCTTGCATGAAAATATTCGGCGAACAACGGCCCAACGTCCCTCTTTCCCAGAGGAACTAATATAAACATGAATGTGTAGAGGAAAAGATGCATGATAACGGTTTTATGTAGAAGGCTAAATAGATACTATAATCCGGAAGTGGGTTAACCTTTACCATGAATGTTGGCTGTTGGAGGTTGGGAGCAACTTTGAATTCTGATGCCTGGTGACAATTGAGCCTTTCAACATAAAAAGAACAATACTGGAAAATTCCTAGCTAGATGAAATCTTTGTAAACAATATCGGTACATAAACAATGAAATGAAAATGTTTTCTCAATTTCTTTTGCCAATCAAGGGCAACATTATTTTTTGCTTTAAATTTTTATTGAGTAGTGTACAAAAATTTTCATTGCATTTCGTGATGCAATAAGATAAAAAATTATTTCGACAGAAAGGAGAAAACGTAATTAACTCATCTCGCTTGGGTTCAGACACAATTCAAAACTAGAATGCATGAATTAAAGTGTTTTTGGCGTCACAAAACAGATAACGTTGGCAGAACGTGGTTGGACCCGAAATAGTTTCTTCTAGAATCTGGATGAACTAAAATTACACAGATTTCAAACTAGATCTACTGTGACGTTCGCCGCCCCTGCCGATTGTAAACACCGTTGTGAGTCACCGCTCCATTCTGGTTTCTAATCGTGAGCGACAACAACGGCGACGTCGGCGGTTATCAGGCGGCCCCGCGGATCGAAGTGGTTCCGCGATTAAGGTTCCCCATCTCGGCATCTCCTCGCAGTTCGATATCATCGTTTATTGCAATCCACTTTACTACTCGACGATTACGAGGCTTCCGAGCTTTTGATTTTTCTTTTGTTTTCACTGCTCCAATTATGCAACACCAGTTGTAAATGGTTCTTAAGTCATCGAAGCGTGGGACTCGGCTATTGTCACTGATGCAGAGGTTTGCTTTTTTCAATTGTTTTTTTAATGCAAAAATGGATAATGCGCTTTTTTAAATGGTTTTGTAGGAGATCATCCTTGACTAATACTCATAATTATATGGTTGAGTTTAAAATTGAGGCTTTCAATCATTTAACATTGTTAAACCGCAACACTCACTAGCAAACATTTGTCTTAAGTATCCCCCAAATCCAGTTCAACATGAGAAATCGAGAACTGTACCTTTGCAACATGGAAAACGGAAGTTGGATCTTCTTCGTTATCAAATTTTTATAGATGTTTTTTGTCAAAATAGAAGCGCAAAAACAATTTTTATTTTCATCAATTAACAAAATGAAAAAACCAAAAATTATTGACTTTGACTGTATGCCTCAAAAAAGTTACAAATTATAGCTGGACTAAATGTGTCCCTATTTAAATGGTAGCAAACAAACGAACTGCAACGAAAATGTTTTGGTTTCGAAATGAATAAAAAGAAGCGACAACAACAGCTAAATTCCCGGGGAATCCTTTTCTCTACATGGGGCGACGAACACAGTTCACTATTCGTGTTACATTGAGCTTTCGGAAGGACAATAACAAGTCTCTGAAAAAGCTTCTGTCCTTTGACAAACTCATGAGTTTCCGTTATTTAATTACGATACCAAAGAAGTTTTAATAAAAGGCTTTCCGTTTGCGTTTTTCCTACTGTACACTTCCTGCCTAGCACAATTTTATTAGTGTTGTTTCTAATTTTCGTTTGTTGTTGTAGACCTTCAGAAGTTTAACACTTTTTGTTTTTCAACGATCCCGTTATGTTTTTCTCTGTGTGCCAAATGTTTGTGACTGCTAAAAGTGTTTCTTCCTGACTTCCTGTAATCAATTTGTTATCATCTGTGCGGAAATGTTTGCCCTTTATTTCTCCTTTCCAGAGATCTTTTCGTTATATTTTTTTTTATTTGAGGTTTGAATATGCTCCACTGAAAAATTAGCAACAATTTAAACGAACTGTAAAGGGTCAATCCATATGAAGTGATCCAAAAGAAAAATTAATTGTACCAATCGATCTAGGATGCTGAAATTTGGAACATAGACAATTCTTAACGCGATGATTACGAATAAAATCATAAAGCACGAGATATACGTTTACAACTCTGTAGAAATTTTTCGTCACAAAGGACAATTGGTCTAACTTTGGCCTACTATCCTTTGGTAACGGGTGGTGCAAAATATTCGTGTTTAGTGTCATTGCACGTAGAATTTGATGCTCTACAACTTTCATTTGAAGTAATTTTTCTAAAGATTGGTATTTTAGAAATTATAAGCGAAAAGCCCAAAAAAGGTCGACAATTTGGAAGATTTTGGTCCATACCAGCTAAAGCTCCATTCGGAAATTGGGGCAAACTCAGGACGTACATATCTGAGACCTATTTCAAAGATTAAAACAGTTTCCAGAACTCCACCAGTTATTCGAAAGCAAAAGTTTAATTTTCTTGGCCTATCAGTACTAATGAAGTATTTTTAACTTTTATATTTAGTTTTCTCACTGTTAGTCGCTAGAATAAGTTGAAGACATAAAGACGTGTTTTTCTTATTTATGAAAAAACAACACGTAAAAACCATGTATTTGTTACTATAATTCATCTTTCAAAATTGTGACAATTAAAATTAATTTAAAAAATCAAAAGAAAAGACTTGATTTTATGATAATATTTTTATACACATTGCAGAATGCTGTCATTTTTGCATTATTATTAAAGATTTAATCCGTTCCTTCTTTGATAACGAGATAAAAATTTGACAAAATATATTGTCATCGACCACTAGCCTATTTGTAAAGTTTTAGATCGATTGGATGACGAGAAGTGTGTTAATTAGCCGTTGAAAGTTAAACCGCACAAATCCACAAATAAACAAACAAGCAAGTTTTCGCGAAGTTAATATAACTACATAAGTGAATGAAAAATAAAAATAAAGTTGAAATATAAATTTATAATAAAATTAAGTTTATTTTTTGTCGATCCACATAACCTTTTCCGAACACTTATAACAACTTTATTCGAAACTATTAAAAAAAAAAAAAAAATTGGTATGTAGGTATGTGTTATTGTTTGGTATATATTTCCTCGGCTGGAGTTTATTAATGAATTTGCCGTTGACAAATAAACGACATCATTCTATCACTAAATTATGACTGTTTATAACTAAGTCTTATATACCTATGTATTATGTAGTGCAAAATGCAAAAAGAGGAAACTTTAATGAAAATAAAAAAGAGAGCAACTAGAAGAATTCTATTTCTGAAATAAAGTTCTCGCAATTTGTAACGAAAAAAAAAACAATCTTTCTTCGTTCTCTTTGAACGATCTACAAAAATAAAAATAAAATTTAAAGTTTTGAAAATGCTTTTAACAAATTTTATGGAATACATAAATCTAAAAATACTGATGCTAACAATTGTATAAATTAATCTCTTTCAATTCGTTTTTTGAACTGTTCATAAAAACAACGAAGACATAATTTCTGCTTCAACATTTCTAAATTGTTGTTATTCATTATTAAGTAATAAAAGTTTCTACTGACATTGATTTTTAAATGTTGACGGAAAAATTATTCCAAAGACCCATTTTCTCTACAGAGTTGTGCAAAAATATAAATCCAAAACAAGCAAATTTAGGTCAACCTTTTGTTGTTGCTGTTCGATAGATTTAACTTTAATGAATAACTTTATTTATTTTTTATAATTGCTCTTCCTTACTCTTAACTGCTGTATGTGTTTTAGAGATTTAAACAATTCATGAAATATAAGTCCGAATGCATGAAATTGCAGCTGCATAATGAGACAGTGAAGCACCTTATGTTTAGTATTAATTAGTTTTTGATTTCTTTATTTTGAAATTTCCAAATTGTGCTAGAAAAATAAGCTTTATTTTCCTAAGACTCATACAAGAACATTGTCGAGCTGTATTTTGTAATTTTGTATGTATGCAAGGACACTTGATTTACTGCGGAGCACGTGCTGTTGGAAAAAGCTCTCAAAGTTAATTGAACTTTTCGTTGAATTTTTATGACGAAGTTTTGCCACTTTTTGTATTATTGTTCGCCATTTTCCGCTGGAATCCGCTCCCATGAACCAGCGGTCTCTGCATTCCATTTGATATTAGAACAGCTTTGGACACGAAAGTTTTCCTGTCGAGAAAGATTTTTCCTTTATTACTCACGGATATGTGACCACTTCTGAGGAAAAAATGCAACACCATAAAGAGAAGTCCGCATTCTTCTGACAGTTTTTCATGGACGTCCATTTATCTATTCCGCTGAAAATGAGCGCAACAACAACAGCACTTCTTCGTAGTTCAGTCACATATGAATGATTACTGATGCAAAATTACAAAAGTACATTGTATATACATAAGATCCAAGAATTGTCTTTATTTTCTAGTGGTCCTGAATGCTTTGAATATCAATTAAATAAAGCAGACCTCCGAAATTCATTGTCATTTTATTTGGGTACATCTTTTGTTTCAACTCCACCCAAATGTCGATATTAATTACAATTCTCAACGTTCATCCTTTAACAATGTTTCAAAACAGCGAAATGACATTTCCCCGAATTCAGGTTGAATCAAATCAGGCTCAATAATATGATGGAAACATAATTTGGACATCACGTACGACAGACAACTGTTTTTGCATTTGGCGTTATGAATACCAAAGGCATTTGACCGTTGTCGCACAGAGTATCATACTCTCATCTGGTGTTTTGAAGTGCCGATTGATTTAAGGTAGTTTTGCGGTTGCGGTTCATTGATAGAGAAATGTCCCAATTTCCGATCAAATATGGTATTTCCAAACAATACAACACACATCACGTTCTCATGACAAATTCGTCGAATTTCAACAGTGTGAAACAGAACTAATGTTCAGAAAACCGAATGTCGCTAGTTTTGGATGATAAGAGGAAACATTGATTAAGCTTAAAGCAGCCGGGGAAAGTAACTAAATTGCCCTAATTAAAATGTCTCTCAAAATACTTCCGTATCCCTGTACAAAGTTAATTTAAGCAAACCTTTGCCTTTGGTACTTCTGGCTTCTCTAGAATTTTCAATTTGCGTTTTACATCCTCCTTAATCCGTAGATGGGAGTATGCTTAATTCAGAGATTATCGATTTACCTGGGAAAAGCAAGCATGGAGACCATTTTAGTTAACTGAAACTGTTTGGGGTCAAATTTTCTAAGCGTCTAAAAATAGATTCAAAACAAGCATAAAGGTCAGATGAGATGATCACTTCAGCTGCAGCAAGAATAAGCGTCCGAAGCGGTACGGCTCCTTCCACGATACTCATTCATAATTCATGAACAAAAGTAGTGTAAATAGACCGCGCAAAACAGAGTATGAACTGCATTATTTAACTACTCAACGCAGAATACATACATCACTTTGGCCCCGGGAAATTTAATTTTTAACAAGAATTTATTCTCAAGAGGGACCTCCAGGCAACAGATTAATTCACGCGGAATTTGTTATAAACGATTTGAATTGGTTTTCTAATCCTCGGACTTTGCAGTATGAACTGGTAATTGGACAAGATATTGGACATTGTAATAAACCAAGATGTGCTTAGGCCGTGTTAGATATTGTGCATGTTTTTAATAATCCGTTCATTATTTGCTTTAAGTTAAAATTTTGGGAGAACTGCGAAGAATCTATCATAATGTAAGATTTTATGGGTAAATTTCGGAATGGACCAAATAATTGTGGCCATTGATTTCAGGTTTTTTTTTAAAAATTTGAAGGATTTTTTTAAGGATTTTTAAAAAACTTGAAAGCAAATATGACAGTAAACAATTTTTCCGTTATTAATTATCTGGCGTAGGTAGATAATTAATTTTTTTCTGTGTTTTTTGAGGGGGCCGTTTTATAAAATGGCCCCCAGAATTAACGATCTTTTCGTTTTGTTTCAGGTGGATCCTCAAATAACTACAATAACAAATAATAGTAAAAATGAATAGCACAAGTTAACAAACTGAAGAGTCTGACTTCTGGGCGAAGTACTTATTGCAGAATAGCAACCAGAACACAGAAGAAAATTCGTAGGGGCAATTATCTAAAAACAAAGAGGGAACACCAAAAAGAAACGATACAAAATAAAATCAAGTGGGAATTCCAAAAATTCATTCCCCTCGACGTGTAATCTCCAAACCCTTAAATCTCACTCAACCCTATTTATTCAAAACTGTTTTTTTGTTGATTGTGGAAATAAAATAGCAACAAAACGGCTTCGCAAAAGTGTTTGGATTAACCAAAAACCAAATAATAACTGAAATTTAGGCTGGCTCGTAACGGTGAAACAAGGGGGGCCGAGTCTCCCGACGCATCACCGGAGGGCGGAGCCACCTGTTGGTGGGCCCCCTGGGCTGCTATGGGCTGTTTTGGTTCAGCCGGTTCAAAACAAACGGATGCAGCTAGCGGTTCAGAGGATTCAAAAAGTCAAAAGCGTCGCAGCGATGCAATTACAAAACAATTACAAAAAGACAAGCAAGTCTACAGGGCGACACATCGCCTGCTCCTCCTGGGTGCTGGCGAATCCGGTAAATCGACAATTGTTAAACAAATGCGTATCCTTCATGTCAATGGATTTTCGGAACAAGAGAGGAAACAGAAAATTGATGACATCAAGAAGAATATCCGAGATGCAATTTTGGTAATATTATACATAGTTATTTTTTATTATTTTTTATGTACAAATATTGTTTATTTATTGCAGACAATTACTGGTGCTATGAGCACACTTAATCCACCTGTAGCGTTAGAAAAGAAAGATAATGAGGCTAGAGTTGAATACATTCAAGACTATGCTTCAAGTATTGTTTTGCTATTCACTTATATATTTCAATTATTTGCTAATTTATGTATTTTTCGATAGGTCCTGATTTTAACTACCCTCCAGAATTCTACGAGCACACAGAAGAGCTGTGGAAAGATCGTGGCGTTCAACAAACATATGAAAGATCAAATGAATATCAATTAATTGACTGTGCTAAATAGTAAGTAACACTATCCTTTTGAAGAATTATCAAAGTGCATGTTGTTATTTCGTACTTGTTTCAGTTTCTTAGATCGAGTGAGTATAATAAAGCAGCCTGATTATACACCAAATGAACAGGACATTCTGCGATGTCGTGTCTTGACGTCGGGAATTTTCGAAACTAGATTTCAAGTGGATAAAGTTAACTTTCAGTGCGTATAAAATCATATATTTTCTAACTTTATTGTAATAATTAAATTTACTGAACAATTTGCAGTATGTTTGATGTCGGGGGACAGCGAGATGAACGCCGAAAGTGGATTCAGTGTTTTAATGATGTAACTGCAATTATTTTCGTAACTGCCTGTTCTAGTTATAATATGGTTTTACGTGAAGATCCAACTCAAAATCGGCTTAGGGAGTCTCTTGACTTATTTAAAAGTATTTGGAATAATAGGTAATCATCATTTTTATAATATTCATTGAACAATTTAACAAAAATTTGTTATAATTTCAGATGGTTACGTACAATTTCAGTTATTTTATTTCTTAATAAGCAAGACTTGTTAGCAGAAAAAATTAAGGCTGGCAAAAGTAAACTGTCTGATTATTTTGCTGAATTTAATAGATATCAAACGCCAAGTAATTTTATATAGATATAAGATGATAATGAGTCTCTAATATGCTTCAAATTCTTTCTTTAGATGACGCAATTATAGAGCCGGGTGAAGACACAGAAGTAATTAGAGCTAAATATTTCATTCGTGATGAATTTTTGGTGAGATGTCTTTCATTAAATTTGACAGTAAGATAGTTTTTTGATTTGAAACGTCTATTGGCGCGCCTTGGGGGTAAAACCGATTCGAATGCCGCGATTTGAATTGTGTGCGTGGCGTGTATAAACAACAGATTGGGGCACACGCGTAGTGCATTCAATTTGCGGTGTAATTTGCGTCGGCGAGACTCAGTGATATTGTGTAAATCAGCCTTTAGAGAGTCGTTCTTACTCCCAAGGCGCACCAATACATGTTTCACATCTGCCGGGCGTCCCTTGACGGCTACATTTTTGTTAACATTTTGATTAATTATTTTTGCAGCGTATTTCAACGGCCAGCGGTGATGGCAAACACTACTGCTATCCCCACTTCACATGTGCTGTAGATACCGAAAATATAAAACGGGTGTTCAATGATTGTCGAGACATTATACAGAGAATGCATCTGCGTCAATATGAACTTTTATAGGTAATCAAATCAAATCAAATTATATCAATTCATGTTCATGTATTGTTAGATATTTCTTAAACTAATAAATAATAACAATCTTAACAATATATGTTTCTTGTTTCAGATAACATCACAGAACATCTCACAAAAAATATTGTCATATTGTCGTCGTCGTGTCTACTAATAAATTACCGCTAAAATATATATAAGAAAAAAAACTTTAAGAGTAAGTGAATACAGCTGAAACACACAAAAAAGCAACAAAAGGAAAATATAATATTAACAAAGAAAAGAGAATCCATTAAGATTACAAAACACATAAACAACTTATTTTAATTCACTTGCATGATAACTGTAACTTATAATTTAGGGAAACTTTAGCAAAAAGATGACTTTCCTACCAATTAACGCAAACATAGTCAAATTGTGAAGCATACATACATTTTAATGTACGAAATGTGTATTCGTTTTTAATTGAGAAACAAAATGCCGAGTCTCGATTTTATTTTCTGTATCTCATTTTCGTTATAAACCTCTAGATAACTACTATTGCACAACTTTATTGTTTTGTACTAAATGTAAAACAATTTTCTTTTTTCTACTCATTCTTTGCCCAAGTATTTTCAATGTAAAAACTGAGAATAAAAAAATAAAACAAAACACATGCAACAAATATATTAATCATAGAAAAAAGAGGAAGTATATTGTTTAACGCGCTGAATCTGGCAACTAATTAACGAAACATCTTTGTATGTATTTTGTTCATTATTTCCATGTATGTAATATTATTATTTAATTTGAAATGTCTGATGAACAGATTTTGTTATTTAATTTTTAAGAATTTGTGTCACCAGTTTTACTGTTAAGTACATAAATATAATTAATTACTAATGTAAAGAGAAATGCTTTAAATTCTTAAAGAATTAAAAGAGTAAACATTTTGTTCACTTTCGTTTTTTATATAGAATGCTGTGACTTAAAGAAAATAATGAAAAATGATTTAAAAAAAAGAATATAAACTATACAAGTGGTGAATCAATCGCTCTGTTCAAATTGTTTTGTGTAATAAAATAAACCAAAGGCAGAATAAGATCACATCTATTTTATTGATCCTTAGGAAACAATAATTCGTCCAATTATTTTTTATTGTTTTTTACATTTAACTCATAAATACCACATGTGAAAATTGCCGTTAAAAACGGTACAAAATGAATCATTTCTAATATGTTCATATGTTTCATCAAATTTGTTATTGCTTATTAACAATTTATTGCAAAGGTTTAATGCCAGTGGCTGATGGAAGTAACCATATTTAAATAATGCTAAGAGAACTTGTTAAATTATTTATTAAAAATTTATACAAATATCTGATTGTGACAATATTTTCCAAAAAGTTTTCAGTAATACGATTTTCAGTTCTTCTAATTTGGGAAGTCGAAAAAACATATTTCATTTCACTGCAATACAATTCTCATTTATAAATTATTTAAAAAATAAATTGCTGTTCAAAATCTTTGTTGCCTTAAGAAAACTGAAACATTACAATTACCAGTTAATTGCAAAAAATTTAACGGATCACTTTGCACTCGCGGTTTGCAAAATAAGAGGAATTGAAAAACACAAAGAGTCTAGACATATTTGACGCCCGAGTGCGGGGTGAAACATAAAGCAAATTTTAGAATGAGATTAAACTAACAGTGAAAAAATTACTGCATTTTAGTTGTAATATAATTATGTGCTAATTCAAAAATGTTACTATGTACATTTTTAAATGTTTTACACGATATTTTGAATGTAAAATGTTAGAAACATTGTTATCGCAATTAATTTAATTTAGTTTTATAGAAGACCATAAGCTTTAGTTTACCAATATGTTTTGTCGACACATATTTGGCGGATATCGGCAACGCTTAATGCATACTGAGCTGATTTGTGCCATACGCGGTTACTGATGCCGACAGAGTTGTTCCCCAAGGGTAAGTGTACACATTTGTTGTCAGTTGACGATTCACAAGACATTGTTAATTTTTTTCAAATCAATATTTTATCAAACGTGTCAAACGAACATGTTTTTTCACACATACTTTGTCTAAACAAGAAGGCATGCTTTGAATTATCTATTTTTTGTGGAACCTAGCTAATACATATTACATATGTCCAAATAGTGATTCCATTCTTCACTTCGAAACAGAAAATCAACTGAAATAACAATTTGTTCTCTCTTTTTTTCAAAGAGCAAATTAGAAATCAGTGCTAAAACTTTTCCTTTACGTATGACAAAAGCTGAGGTATCTACAATTTTATCATATTTTGTCAAAGAATATATAAAGAAAAAGTTGCAGTTCAGTTGTAGTTATTAGCTTAAACTGATCTGAAAATGTTGTATATTTCGATTGTTTTGCTATTTTTGGCAGTTGTTGCTAACAGCAATCCAATAGTTCGTGGGAAAAAGGTTCTTTCCGTTGAACATCCGTTTGTGGTTCACATCACAATGACTCAATACGAATTTGTTGATGAAAATAAGCCGATTAAAGTCACAAGCTACTGTGGAGGAAATATAATCACCCGGAGAACCATTTTAACGGCAGCACATTGCATTGATGATAGTATAACAATTCCCGAAGGTGAAATCCATGCAGGTTCCGTGTATAAGAAAAATTTTTCAAAACGGGGAAAAACTGTGCAAATGAACGGTTATTTCATCCATGACGACTATTTAGCAAAAAAAATCGATCTTGCTTTAATATATCTGGAAAAAGACTTAAATTTGGAACGCGATGTCATCGAGGTGGCTGCACTAACTGAGGTCAAGTTAAACGATGTTGTTACAGTCACTGGATGGGGTTTAATCGAGTTCAATGGAAAAACAGATATTCTACGTAAAGCAACTATGCAAGTTACTACGCGAGATGCAAGGCGAACTTACGGATACGATACAACAAAATTCCTATACTTGATGGATCCATTAAAAGTCAAGACATTTTGTCATGGAGACTCTGGAGGCCCTGTGGTGTATGAAAATGGAGTTGCTGGTGTTTTAATCGGAGGCTTCGGTGAAGATATTATTTTTAGTGATGGAACAAAAATAAATGTCTGCTCTGCGAAAACTCCTGCAATTGCTGTAAATATTAAATATTTTGTTAGATGGATTAGAGCCAATTCCATTTAATTAGGTCGGGTTGCTGATCTTCTTCTTGAATTACCTTAATGAAATGAACAAGCAAGAAACTGATTCTTTTTAAAAGGAATATCACAGAAGAAAATAAACAATATTTTAATAACAAGAATTTTTAATTTATTTCAATCAACTTTGACTAACCAGATTTTTCAAATGACTGCAGTTTACTTAGATCCTTCTTTGACCTTGGCTCAACGCCTTTCTCATCATGTTCCAAAACTTCAGCAAACTAAATCGATACAATATACAATGAACTCTTCCACAGTTTTCCAGCTGAAAAAACAATTGTGTTTCTATGGCACTTTAGCGCATAATCAATTTGCTATGTAAGTGACGACAGAATTATTTGGAATCATTTGCAATTAGTAAACCTTTGGATTTCTTTAAAATGATGTTGTTCATTACTTCCGTATTATTATATATTTTGGTTAATGCAACAAATTGCGATCCACGTAAGGCAAAGGTCCATGCCGCTTGGGATTGAAGATCCATTTCTGGTTCATATAAATATATATTCATATTACCTATCTATTTATGATGAACTAGCAAACCCTCGCTCGCTTTGCAACGCGTTAATATGTATGTATAAATAATACGACAAAACATTTGGTTTGAATTTTTTTTTTTTTTTTATAGACATTTATTGTAATGCTCTATGGTAGACAACATTTTATGTTTTTCTATCTTATGTGTAAATGAATAATGCCGATGGCTTGCCTAGTCGTGAGCATGCAGCATAAAACTGTCCATGCGAAAGACTGGATACTCCAAATTTATTACTCTCCCACACCCCAACCCTAATTTATAATTTTTTTTTAACTAATTAGGGGTTTTAACGTTCAGCAACTTTTCTTGCACCTTTACATAACTCTTCAAGGAGGTTTACCACCCTCTATCTTAATTACCCCAAAACCCCCATTAACTGAAATAACTACCACCAAACGCGACGTATATTATATGGAACCATTTCCCTTAGGCCGGGTTATAATAATAGATAGTCGGTTAGTTTTTTTCACTCAAGCATGGATCTGGGGGGTTGAATTGGGATATAGTGGTTGATAGTTCTCATTGAGATACAAAAATGGTCGGTCTCAGTTAAAACCCCTTCTAGAAGTTAAAAAAGTTGGGATGGCCTTTCATTCTCTATTTTACCCCCTTTGGGAGTGAACATTTAAAAAATCTTGGCGCACATATTTCTGTATTTCTAACAAAAGTCTAAGTTCCAATTTTTATGAATTTTTCACTTCAAAAATGGCGAATTTTCATACTTTCGTGCCTTTTTTACCGCCTTTACGTGAAATTTTTTTCGAATTCAACACGGGTCACGGATAATTAATAAACATGAAGTGAACACAGGCCAAGCAAAAATTACATAAATAATAAATTTAGTGTAGCCTTCCTTAAAATCAGGCATTTGGCCCCTGTAGCATTAGGGCCGTTGTTAGGCTGGTGTGTGTGGGGGGGCTGAGAAATCTTAGCGCCGGCCCTTTGTAGCATTAGTATATCTTGAAGGGAGTTTAACCATAGATCTTGGATTAGTGGATGGGGCTAACTTTACTGATATAAAACTGAATTAGTTGGGTGACGATTGCTGAAGCTGGGAGGGGGTTGAAGAATTTCAACCAAAACAGCGAAATCCTACAACCGACTCTTTCGAAAGTACAGATAGATGAAAGTACAAATACTACCGACACAGATTCAACGATTTTCTTTGCTTGATTGATCCATTCCACATCAGCACTATTTGCTCGCGTGATCATGGAAGCCTCGTTGTTTTTAAAAATAAAGTTTAAAAAATAAGGTTGTTGGTGTGCGTGTGACTAGTGAAAATTTGAAAGAGTTAGCTGTTTCAAATGAAGGTGCCACGATCACCGCATGCTCCCCGAGCTTCCAATATACGCTGTGGACGAAAGTTGCCAAACTCATTGGATTGACTCGAATATTAAATAAATGCCAGTCGCATGCAGAAAGCCATTCCATTCAGAGCTAAAATAAATGTATATATTATCACACTTGAACAAATCAATTCGCTTACAGCTTTACAACTACTTCACACTGTTTTTGTAAGCAACAAGTGAACACAATAACAACTGTTCAAATGCTGATTCTATATATTATATTCCATATATTAGTATTGAATAATGTGTGCCGCTTCAACTGGGTTATATAAATCTCCAAAAAATGTTCAAATTTTCAGTTTGTAATTTTGATCGTCAGCAGAATGTTGTTTTTAGCATTAATATTGTCAATTTTGGTATCCTTTGGACATTCAAATCCTATAGTAAAAGGAAAAAGAGTAGAGAAAGTGAAACATCCTTTTCTTGTTCACATAAGAATTGTGGCTTCTGAGAACACCCCGCCAAATGTAGAAAAAAGAACAGTACTTTCATGTGGTGGGACTATCCTCACAGCAAAAACTGTTTTATCTGCAGCTCACTGTATGGACAACAGTTTGACACCACCAGTTGGTGTTGTACACGCAGGAGAAGTTTACAAAACATTTTTTGGAAAACGCACAAAAGGGATAAGAGTAGCAGACTACGAAATTCATCCTGATTATGTTTCAAAAAATATTGATCTTGCTTTGATGTATCTTGACCAAAAATTAATTCTAGATCATCAAATAAATGTTGCATCCTTTATTAATGTTAAAATGAACAAGGATGTTGTTGTTTCTGGATGGGGTGTCAAAGAAATGAATCAACCAACTGGAATCCTTCGAGCAACAACCTTACAAGTTCATATGAGTGAAATATGCCAAAAATATGGCCACGACACAGCCAACTTCCTGTTTCTTATTGATCCAAATCGTTTGAGCACATTTTGCTATGGCGACTCTGGAGGTCCGGTTATTTACAAAAACAAAGTTGCTGGCGTCATGATCGAGAGTTTCAAAGAAACTGTTAAGAAAGCCGATGGAAGTGATATGACGGTTTGCTCCGCTAAGAATCCTGCGGTTGCTCTCAATGTTACCCTTCAGATGGACTGGATTACAAACTATACAAAATAACTACATAAATTTATATTTTGTATTTAAATTGTATTTCCAAATATACCTATACATAATATATAACATTTTAATATAACTAAAAGTCCTTAACAGCATCTTCATAATTTTTTTACTTGGAATCAACAACGCATCAAATATCTATAATTATTTTCGTTTGCATCGAAACAACGCAACGCAATAAAAATCTTGATTGTTCAAATCCAATTGAAACAACAAATTGGTACAGAATAATGTTTGTTCTGCGACTCTGCGTATTGTCATATGAAAAGTAAATTGACGTTGCCAACTGTTCTACAGTTCTACACATAGTTCTATATAAATCAATTAAATATGTTTGGGGAATCATAGTTGAGAGTATCCATTATAACCAAAATGTTGTCGACGGTGTTTGTTCTGTTGTTTCTTGTCGGTATTGGGAACTCTGATCCTATTGTGCACGGAAAAAAAGTCCTTATAGTTGAACACCCGTTTGTTGTTCATCTTAAAATAATTTACAATGAGTATGATATCTTAAAAGACGAACATAACGAGGTGAAAGGCTTTTGTGGTGGAACAATAGTTACTCGGAAGACCATTTTGACGGCAGCTCATTGTCTTACTGATAGTTTAACTCGTCCCGAAGTGGAAGCTACCGCTGGAGCAGTTTATAAAAAACAGTTTTCACGTGGTCAGACCATCAACATGGCGACGTACGATATTCATCCATTTTATGAAACTAACAACATCGACATTGCCCTTGTACACCTAGAGAAAAACTTTGTTATAAATGATGGATATGTTGAACTGGCAAGATTTATCAAAGCGAAAGTCAACGACGTGGTAACAGTTACTGGTTGGGGCTTGATTGAGAATGACAAGAAAACCGAAATACTTCGAAAGGCAACAATGAAAATACAAATGACTACCAAATGCAGGGCTTATAGATATGGAACCGAAGACTTCCATTGTTTACTTGATCCTAGTCTAACGAGTACTTTCTGCGGTGGAGATTCTGGTGGTCCTCTTATATCGGACAACAAGGTTGCGGGTGTTATGATCGAAAGTGATGTGAAATGGGATGTGTCCGGATTAGTTCCACAGATCATTGGTTGCGCTGCCGATGAACCAGCAATTGCTGTTAAAATCACTGGCCCAAGATTGGATTGGATCACAAAAAATGCTCAGTAGCTTTGGTTTTAATTCAAATAACTGCACGAAGTATTTTTTATTGATATTCTTAAATTTTAGAAGAATGTTAGAATTTTATAAGTACATGTTAAACTACGATTAATATTTGTACCTATATTTTTTACAATATGTTCTTTTATTGTTTTCTTGGTTCCATATAACAAATCGTTAACACACAGCCACGATGCTAACAAAGGAATAATAACTGGAAATTCGAAAATGTTTTTCAAATTGAAGAAAATCCAACTGAAAAAACAAATCTGCTGTGAATGGATACGATTGTAGTAAATTAACGTTGCCAAGTGATTGTTTATAATGAAAACAGCATTTTACGAGTACGAAACTCCTAGACAGTATAAAGAAGCCAATCATTAGATGAAATATTGTAGTAAATATTTTCCATCACAACCAAAATGTTGCTCGCACTGTTTGCCCTGCTGTGTCTTGTCGCTGTTGGAAACTGATTCTATTGTATATAGACAGAAAGTGTTTACAGTTAAACATCCTTTTCTCAATCACCTCAAAATAATTTGTCATGAATATAATGTTTTACATGGCTACCATGAAGCATCGATGAACCGATGTGGAGGAACCATTATTTAAGATAAACTGGATATGGTGAAGTAGCAGCATTTGCCAAGGCGAGAGTCAATGATTGGGTGACAATTACTGGTTGGGGCTTCATTGCAAATTCAAATGACTCCTGGATGCAAGGATTATTCCATGGCACAAAATATTTCCATTGTTTAATTGACATCCGGCATAACAGCACATTCTGTAATGGAGATTCGGATGGTCCTCCTATTTTGAACAACAAACTAGTTGGTGTCATACTCGAGGGTAATATGGAAGTGGAATTCTTTGAAGATGAAGATCCTAAGGCCATTGGTTCTAGTGCCTCCGGGCTCCGAGCCAACATTCGCTGTTGATACAAGTCACAAAATGGAGTGAATCCATCGAAATGCTAAATAATTGATACTTTGCATTGCGCAATTCGTTAATACTTTCAGTTCTCTCTTTGACCATCAATTGAATAGGAATAGGCAATATTTTTTTTCGTATAACATTTAAATTGTTCTCTCTATTGTAAATCTTTTTTCATATATGTATATTCCAACCAAAATACAAATACAATTAATATATATTCTGTTTTGGATTGCCTTCGACTGTTGTTAATTTTTCGTTGCTGTGGATTTCATATTTGACACAGATTGGTTGAAGCGGTTTTACACACACATCCAAACTAACTGCATATGACCGACTCCTCATTGGCCATTTGGTTAAACAATCTGTTTCTTTCCGCAAACATTTGATATTGTAGTTTTTTTTCGGAATTGAATATTTTCAACCGGAACTCCGCAGCCTATATAAATCCTAATATTTCTGATTGGTTTCAGTTTGGGTTTTCATTTTTCAAGAATGGTATATTTTCCGTTTCTGGTTCTGCTCTTCGCAGTGGGTGGATATTCGGATCCAATCGTCCGTGGTCTGAAAGTTCCAACTGTCAAATATCCGTACGTCGTTCATTTGAAAATTACATTTGCGGAAGGAAGCACTATATTGTCGTCCCAATGCGGCGGATCTATCGTTAGTAGCCGTAGTATCCTTACGGCGGCACATTGTCTAGAAAACTCCATAACAAGTCCTGCAGTTGAAGTTCATGCGGGTGTAGTCTTCAACAATCTTTTCGGAAGATCAGGACAAACCAGGACAATGGAAACTTATGTCATCCATCCGGATTACACATCCAAAAATATTGATCTGGCTGTATTACATTTGAAGAAAGTGTTAGATCTTCAAACTGGATTTGTCGCTGTGGCTTCATTTTCCACAGGGAAACTTAACGATTATGTAGGAATTGTTGGGTGGGGCTTGATGGAATTTAATGAAAGAACAGATGTACAACGACATTCTCTAGTAAGAATTGTTATGGACAAACAGTGTCGCGAGTATCCGCACGGCGTGAAGTACTTTTTCTGCCTAAAGGATCCACTTCAGTTAAGCACCTTGTGTAATGGCGATTCTGGTGGTCCGATCACTATCAAACACAAGGTCGTTGGTGTCAAGATCGAAAGCTATAAGCGAATTTTTAAAGCACCAAATGGTAAAGTAATAACCATTTGCTCCGCCAAGGGACCTGCAATCGCTGTAAACATAGAGCATCACATGGACTGGATCCGTGAGACCATCAAATAAATATTTGATTGTTTTTTAATGAAGAACACGAATCGACCGTTTTATTGGTCTTTACAGCAACACGATCTAAGGTAACATAAACATTTTACCATTACGAGTATACCTACAATGTTTGTATTGATGAAATTTTTAATAAAAATACTTCGTTTAATCTCCCCAGTAATTGTAACTAACTTCAAATACTCCTTAGATTTTCAAAACTATTACTTATTTATTATTAATATGTATTAGCAGTTTTCAAAACAGTAAGCTTATCTCTGATTTGATTTCTGTAATTACATAGAAACAGACTTCTATTGTTTTAACCACATGAATAGGTATGTGTGTGTAATAACAAATGTACAAAAGAATTCAGTTGTTTAAACAATACAACTGCGTCACTGTTGTTTTGCCAGTACATATCGAGGACACCACCCACCAGTAACCTATAAAAATACTGCATTTCCTCATGAGCAATTTTAGTACGTGTTTAAATTTTACCAAATATGCTAACTTTTGCGCTTTTACTTCTTTTCGGTTCGTTAATTACGAGTTCTGAATCAATCTTGCATGGGGAACGTGTTGTAAAGGTTAAATATCCTTATCTGGTTCAACTTAAGATTTGGTGTGATGTAAAATTATACGATGGATTTGTAAGCAGGCTGTTTGGTCGTTGCGGTGGAACAATTATTTCCACAAAGAGTATTTTAACAGCAGCTCATTGCATTGAAGACACTTTAACTGAACCAAAAATTGAGATTCATGCTGGAAAAGTTTACGCAAATACATTAAGGGAAAAAGGGCAATCAGCCAAAATGGCGGAATATATTGTACATCCTGATTATATTTCCAAGAACATCGATCTAGCTTTCATTTACTTAGACAACAGGTTCACTGTGACTCCGGGACTTGTGGAGACAGCAAAGCTCACGGCTGTAGCACAAGGCAATTGGATAAAGATAGTCGGATGGGGTTATATGGAATTTAATCAAAACGCAAGAGTCCTTCAGGAAGCATATATGAAAGTTATAATGAGTCCACTCTGCACGTCATATAGATTCGGTGTTACAAGTTTCTTTTTCGTCATTGATCCTGGCTACATGAGAACGTTTTGCGGCGGTGATTCTGGTGGTCCTGCAATTTACAACAACAAAGTTGCTGGTGTTCTGATTGAGAGTGATTCGGAGGTGTTGAAGACACCGAATGGAACTGTAATGTACACGTGTAATCCCAACTTACCAGCGGTTGTCGTCAATCTCTTTCAGCATGCTGAATGGATCGAAGATCATACGAAAAAATAAAAACTAAAGATTAGCAACAAACGGTTTTCTTTGTTACCTTTTTTGAACAGAGTCTCTTTGGGTTTCAGTTTGTTTGTAAAAAAAAACACTCCAATTTTTTTGGAATGATGCTATGCTAAAAAATTTGTTTCCTTTTAAATTATATTTTATAGTAAACTGTATTAATTTTATAGTACGTACCTATTAGAAAATTTATTAAAAAATACGGTCATCATTTTTAAAAATACAAACATATGGTTACTTCCTCTGGCTTTTGAAGAGTTGTTTAAAATACGCTGCTTTTTAGTGTATAATTAAAATATAATTACAGAATAATCCGAAAATGAACATAGTAAAAAACGGAAATGATAAACAAAGTAAACTCCAGTTGTACAGTGTACAACTGTACACATATATTGTCCCACAAATGCAATATACATATTACATATAGTAAATGAGAATGTTACACTCATCCTAATCTATTGTGTTACATTTCCACTATTTACTTTAAACTATTTATTTAGTCAAATCGTGTAAAAAAACAAACGTGTAAAAGAAGATATTTCCTTATTTAAATGTTTTGTGACAGGCAGCTAGAAAATTTATATAAAACAAAAAACATTATTATTCATGCCCACATTAAGCCTCACGCGCAAAGCAAAGAAATTAAGTTAATTTATTTAACAGAACATTACATTTATATTGTAAATATTATATAAACATTTTTGGTAAATAATTTGTGTAAAACTTCGGGTGTTTCCATGTATAAATGATTAGAAAAGAATGTTGCAATAAATGAAAATTTTTAGTCGTGTCTGTACATTTTTCTCACAAAATATATTAAATTTAATTTTTTTTTTCACAATAACAATATTTTTATTTATCGACTATGTTTGATGTATGTTTGAGCTTATGCGGATAAATCCATTAAATATTTATGTACACAACGAGAAATGAATCAAATATTAAATTATCATATTTTACTTAATAGTAAAACTGATGGTTTCAAAAATGCTGCTAATGCATATTTTTTATAGTCTCGTTTAGGAAAAATATTGTTTAACTTTGTTGCAATAGTAATAACACCAAAGATCGTTAATGTGAAGAGTGAAATGAATAAAGAATTATTAAAGGTTAGTTACTAATATATAAACATTGCTCATTATAAGTAAATCATTTCATTCACTTTGTATTTTATATTATTTTTACATATTGTTTAAAGAAAGTAAAATATTTTTAGCAAATTTTATACAAACAAATGAATTGTCATTATATTCATTTTTTTATAAAAGTTAAGATAATTCATTAATAATTTATTAATTTACAAACAAAAGTTATCTTGCTTAGCAATCTTGTTTTTATATTATTGTATTATGAAGCTCAAATTTATTTATTAAAAAATTTTACAACATTTTTACGTTATGTTAACAATATTTTTGATTTATGAAATATTTATAAAACCTTAAAAATAAACATAACATTACGTATCAATTTTCTCGATGTTTACATAAATTACGGGTAGGTACTAGTGAATTGCATGTAAAAACGCAAAGTAGGGGATGTAAAGATTGTAAATGAGCCGTGACTAGAAAATATTATATCAAAAGTGGCGCAAGCTCAAATCATACAAAATGTCAGCAATCATAAAATTAAACGTACTAGAAATAAAACAAGGAACAGTAGATGTATTAATTAATTAATTAATTAATGAAAGTCCTCATGATCTATTTTTGTAAAATATACGAAGTATATTCTTCCTTCACTTATTTTTCTATCTAGCTGGTCTATTTTTTAAAAATAAAGAAAAAAATTTGTAAACCAATCAAAGCAAAAATTTAGTGAAAACATTAAAAAATTTTAAAAAATGCAAAAAAATTACCCAAAATATGTAGTCAAAATATAATTTCCTTCTAAACTAATAGTAATTAACAACTAGCACAATGCTTTAAAGACTTATAAATTTTAAAGAGTAAAACAAGTATAAATTTATAAATAAAAATTATTATTTTTTGTTTGTTGTTCTTATTTTCTACGTTTAACTGTTAATAAATTATGTAAACAATTAAAAAAAACGTGTTGTTCAGTTTTCGTTATCCATTTATTTTTTCTATTTAATATCTAGGTATACATATAAAGTCATACGAATAAAGTGAAGTAAGATGTAAGTAGTGTAAACATTTGTTGTGTTATATACATATATTTTTTTCTAGTGATGATTGTGTTTTCTACGTTTTAAATGAATTAACAAGACAGTAATGAACGGAAATATTAAATATGTTAAATTTATAATAAAAGAAAGGAGAAATAAAATTAACATAATTTTGAGTCGCTCAAAACGTTTTGTTTTTAAATGTTTATTTTTCTTTTACGTTAATTGATTAAAATGATTTATACGTTAATATTTTTCAACAAACAATAAAATTCGCATTGCTTTCTTTTTATAGGTATATTAAATAATTTTCATAATCGTAATTATACGAAGAAAGAACATTTCGAATTCTCAATAAACACGTTTGGAGGAAGGCGTTACCCCAGAATTGTACTAGATCACGCCGTAACTTTGAAGTATAATTTTCCCCGAAAATATCAATAATACAGAATGGCTCGCGTAAAATGTTTTAATGCAGCTTAAAGTGACTTCATGTGTACTTCACTTATTATGGTTGAGTGATAAGAATCCAATATAAACGTACTCAAAAGTGACAATGACGTCTGTTTCAAAATATAATTAAAATCTTTAACTTTTCGAATTCAATTCAAATCTGAAGTTGATTAAAATGTTATTTTAAAAATTTTTTGCTGGAGAAAAATATAAAGAATTACTTAAGTACATATAATTCAAAATAAATTTATTTCGTTTCAAAGTAAAATTTTGTAGAGAAAAATTAATTGAGATTGTCCTTTTTAGGGGATGAACACTGGTACATAAGATTGATCTTCTTGATGTCGCTGGGGCTCATACCACGCCTCTGTCCGATTTCAGCTGTTTTATCAATAGGAACAATAGTTTTTTTTCCGTTCTTTGAAAATGCGGTTGCACTGTAATGCATAACGCTTCCGTAATCATAAGTTACACCGAAATCGGTAACCACATCAGCCCCATATTTGATGAAGTTATGTTCCCTTCCATTGAGAATGTTTCCCTTAATAACTGTTACGAAATTATCACGATCGGATGCACTCTGCTGATGATAGAATCCGAGAGCATGGATGAATTCGTGGATGATACTTCCCTGTCGGAAGCAACCAACTCCAAACGGATACTTGGCCAGGTTGAGAATTTGACGACCTTGTTTCCGGCCAACTGCGGAGTAACAACCAGTTGGTAGACCCTGAAAGCAAATTATTGTTAGAGGTTAAAAATTTAATCAATTAATTAAAAAAAATCAGGAAACAATGAGAAAGAAACATGTAAGTACGATCACTAACCCTTATATAAATATAATCCTTGGTAGACTTGGTCCGTGGATAAAATTTGATGCAGGATACTTCTTCAATTTTCTTCAAAGCCTCTTTTACGTAGTCACGACGGTCCTGCTCTGAAAACAATAAATTGCTTGTAAAAAGTTACTTTCGAATTTGAGTTCGGCCATACCAAAGCTTGGTTCGAATTCATAGAAGACGGCACCGCCGGGCCATCTGAATTTCTCGTCGATGAGGCCGTTTCTCTTGCCAGGATTCAAAATAGCGCTAATTTGTTCCTCAGTCAAGATCATGTCACCTTGAAAGTAATCTCCATATTCGGCGTCTTCTCCAGAATCCCCTACTACTGGAAAAGCGTTGATGGTTTGCAAAAATATTGCAAGAAAAACGATTAACAACTTGGCCTTCATCGTTTGCACTCGACAGCTTCAGGAGGAATACCATCCTCCAATCGCGAAGCCTCCTTAAATACTGTGCCTGTTGTTCGATAACACATCAGATATAAATCCATTTTGAACAACTATTCGAAACAAATCGAAAAAACCACAGCTAAATCTGGTTAAGTGATCTGATTATCTTAAATTCCCAAATTGACTTCATGTTTGATTATTCGTGGGGATTTTAAGAAACTTTATCATATTTTATATCACGGTGTTTCTTCAAGAGTTGTAATTCATTTGTTATAGAATTCATATGCCATTGTTATGTCAATCATTTTCAAGAGGAAATCATTAATAGTTTTAAAACAGGAAGGAACCGATTAAGACATTCGTGTAGAAATATTTCCCTGACGAAAATGGCTATCTTTTAAGACAACCCATATTCAAGAGAGGAAACAGGAAAACTCTTGCTTCCTATTTCCTTCCTCTAAACTTATATAGATATATGTACCTCTCCAATTTATAATCAATAATCATATATGTAATAATTTTACAAACTATCTTTTCTTCATTGAAGTTTTATATATATTTACAAAAGAAAGAGGAATATTGACCAATCTACGGATATAATCAGTCATCAGTCACAGTTATAACGAGCGATATATTGACTTAAGACTATAAAAATAATTAATCTGATAGTGAATGACACTTTGTTAAGAAGTTCAACTGTGATAAAATTTCCGAATTGCTTCTTCCAAGTGATATCTTAATTGCTTTAATTCAGCACGTGTCCACAATACAAAGACCATTAAACTTATCTTGGTTTTTTCTATTATTATCTCTATCGATGCTAAATATGATTTTTCCCTGAATATCTTAATGGATTAGTATTCATCGAACATATATTGTAGCATCTGGATCTGATATTCGTATCAATAATTTCAATCATGTTAAAAATATAACTGAATTTAAATATCTTATATTTGAATATAATTTATCACAATTTATAATTAATTATATGCGGAATGAACTGAGATTTATAAAAAAAGAAACGAATCTAGACTGCATATGAGTCTAGCAATATAAACAAAACCATTTGCAACAAAGTAAGATCAGAGATTATTAAACTTTCTTTGCACATCAAACAAAAGAGATGTTTTTCATTGATCAATTCTTGAGTTTTCCGGACTTACAGTTATGAAAAATTGATAATAATCTTTAATTTAATGAGAGGTTAAACAAATGATGGCATTATGGCATGCACATGACAATCTTCAAGTTCAACTCGTATCTAATGCAATAAATCTAATAAACTCCTAGTCCCAGTCCATATATTTAATTAGTTTCAGGAAGTTATTTTAAAATACGATTCATTTTACAATAGATAAGAAATGCTTGAAAAATCTTGTCACTTATATTATGAAGTATTATGGCAAAATGTTTTAGGTAAATTGATATAAGTAGTGTTTTCAAAGCTTACCTGAGTTCATATCATAATAGATGAAAATAAAAAGAAATTATCAAAATGAAGATGAGAGGAAGTTCTCGGTATAAAAACACTGAGTCCAGGGACGAGTGAGCAGTGAAGATTTCAACTTCCACAATGAGAGTAATACTAACAGTTCTATTGTTTGCTGCCTTGTGCAATATCCTAGTTGCATATCCTGCAAAGGAAGTAAGAGGCAATGTGGATGAAGAGGGTGACTATTTTGAAGGAGACATGGACCTCACTGACGAACAATTATCCGAAATCATGAACCCAAACAAACGGAATGGAATAAAAGCCGATAAATATAAGTGGCCAGGAGCTGTAGTGTTCTATGAAATTGAACCAATTTTCGGTAAGGTTTAATTTATTGAAAGACTTAATTTGTATGGATACTAAGATTGGAAAAATATCTTTTCAGATGAAGAACATGTTGCACATATAAAAAAGGCATTTGCCGAAATCGAAAAGGTTTCGTGCATTCGGTTTTATCCACGAAAGAAGAGTACAAAACACTTCATACTTATTACTGTAAGTTGCAATCGCCTTTTCAGAAGTAGTGTTAAAAAATCACTGTAAATTCATAGGGAGAAGACAGCGGTTGCCATTCAAGAGTTGGATTCCAGAGGACTAAACAAAAGCTAAATTTGAAGCCAGGTCCGATTGGGAAGCACTGCTTCAAACTCGGTACAATCATACATGAAACGATTCACGCACTCGGCTTCCATCACCAGCAATGCACCCACAACCGCGACAACTTCATAACCATTATTGAGGAAAATATAAAAGACGGCCATAAACATAATTTCAGGAAATATAACGCCGATGTGGTCAGCAACTTTGGCATTAATTACGATTACGGAAGCATAATGCACTACAGTGATAAGGCTTTTTCGAAGAATGGCAAAAAGACAATTATCACACATGACAAAAATGCTGTGATTGGTCAGAGAGACGGACTCAGTGCTGGTGATATTCAAAAACTAAATCTTATGTACAATTGCCCTAAAAGATTTTAAGATTTAACAAAGAAACATGACATTGGAAATATCTGATTGTGAGATGGATCGTAATAAACAATAAGCAAATAAATATTGTAATCATCCAAAATAATTGCAGGGAAATTACAGAATTTCTTCAATAAAACGGATTATTGTGACTTCACATTACAATTTAATGATTTACGATTTCGCTGTGCGAAAAATGTATGCTATAAGTTTTCTCACTCTAGATTGCAATTGGTTCCAAAGCAAAATAATTTGTAAATTGTATAAACTATTATTCGAATAAAAAAAATTCATTTCAGGAGGCCTACAGGCTGAGGTAGATTTCGAAGTGCTTTAGATGGAATCTATTGGGGTAATTTATTTCAAAATCGAGAAACTAGTTATTGATTTATTAAGAGCTTCTCAAAAATACCCCACAGGTTTTAAAAATTTCGAATTTCCACCCCGACCCCACTAGTACACCACAACACCTGTGCTAGAGTGAAAGCCATTCGATTTCTATTTAGGTTTTACTTGTTTTCTACTTACAATTAGTTTCTACTTAGTTCTAGTTAGTTTGTTTTTTTAAAATGATCAAGTTTACGATACTAAAAATGATGTAAGTTAGCTGAAAACAAAAAGGAGAAAAGATAGTATTATTTGTAGAATTGCGAAAGAAAACGTGTAAAATAAATGTACCTAATATATTTAATTTAAATAAAATCATTTAAACGATACAATCTGAATCTTTAAGGTCACCGTAAGTCCGTAAACCTCATATTCCTCGTAAACCTCTAATACTAATTAATGCAGAAATGTTTTCCCTCTAAATTCCACAGCGGCCTAGATATAATTTTCTCAAAATCTCAACCCCTCCTCCACTTACCCCCTTGGGACAATTTTGCTCTTTAAGAACTTAACCAAGCTATTAGGAATAACATAATAAAATTTAGTTCCAATATCTTTAAAATACGGCACCTAGCGTGGAAAATATATGTAGTGGATTACACCATTGTCACATTACTGTAATTTTGAGGAAATTGGTCATTATGATAGCTTGGATCAGTGATAATGATGGTTTGATAATGATAATAATCATTAGGACGAATTAGAATTTATTTTGAATTTCCAATCGCAATTGTTTTGGTCAAAATTCATTTTTGAATTGATCGTGAAGTCGCATTTTTCTCTCAAATTGTTAATTCTAAAATGTTATTCTATTACACTCTCCCAACTATAGTTAGTGTATACAATTGTAGAATGTAACACACGAGAGGAGCATAATATCGGTTGTGTGTTGCTACACACGAAAACATCGTAACACACCTCAAATGTATTCAAACACACTTTTGGTGTGTAAGGTGTCAGTTTGCACATATACCTCTAAAATCATTCCTAAGAATGGTAATGACTCAAAGAATATCTATATTCTATAACTAAGAAGGTGCACCTTCTTGTATGTATGGGAACTTATTTTCAACAAAAAACAAAAAACGAGAACAGGCCAAGAGTACAACTGCACAATAGTGCAAAATGCACATAAGAGCGAAAGAGCTCGCACTATTTCTGCTCGGCGGCAACGTGCTTCATATGTTTTTGCCGCGTTTTTTATATATACGATTTACAATACGGGCTGCCACGGTTTTTTGATTTTTTCTGTTCCTTTTTGGTAAGTTCGAACGCACAGGGTGTTTAGGTAACTCTACTTTTGTGAACTTTCTGCCAAGAATATCAGCTGATTCTTGACAGTTTATCAGATTTAATTTATTGAAAATGGATTACGGAGATAATATACGTTGTTTATTTTGTGGTGCTCGAAAGAGCGAAAGTAGTGAAAAGATTTTTCGCGTTACGAAGGGCAGATAAATTAATAATTTTATGTTTTATTTTCAAACGGGTTTGGCTATAATAAAATAATATAATTAACACATTCACTCTAACTGCCAGCAGAATTCAGAAAGTTTTCTCATGTTAGCAGAAGGTATATGTGCATAAATCATTAAATTTCTTATTTATGGTAACATCCCATTATTGGAGTGAACGTGTTATTATATACAATTGGAAAATGGTTTAATTAATTAATTATTATTAACTAAAAATGGAGTGTTGTTTATAAAAGTGGTATAAATCTAATTTATTCGTGAAGTGATTATTTCGTAAATAAATTGAAAAGAATTGATTTATACCGCTGTTTTAATTACTGGCACAATTATTTTCTTAATTTTCAAATTAAAATACGAGAAAAAATAAATATGTTACAAAATTTAAAACTTTTCAAAATAATCTTAAAATTGCTCCAAATATGAACTACCCTGTGCATCTGACGGTTTTTGCTTTTCTCCCTCACTCAACTTCAACATTGTTGCCTTCGATTTCTACAGATTTGACAGTTACACACACAGTGTCAAAACGTATTCAGACAGGAGTGACGTCGAGGTGAGCATTCTTATTATTAGATATTCTTTGGTAATGACTCAATATGATGGACCCTGGTTTGTAAACAGTCCCATGACAGTCTGGAGTGATCATCACACCGTATAAGTCAGAGTTTATCCCTGCAAATTCGGGTGCTAACAGATCTCGATGAACAGCATCCACTAGGTTTATATGGCGCAGTTTGGTTTTGGTTTTTTTTTAATAATTTATTTTTTATATGGTGTTTCTTGCAGCTCAAAACAGAAATTTAAAAAATTTAAAAACAACATCGTCTGTGTACCTACACACCTCAAGTGTGTACAAGTACAGCGCGTCACTGCACACCTCAAGTGTGTTAAAAGTGGAGACAAGGAAATGTACTGATCTAATGTGCTATAATAACACACTTGTTGGGAGAGTGTAAATCGCAATGGGAATTGATCCCGTATAATCTGCCTGCACGATTGCAGAGCAGGAGTCTCCACTTAACTTCCAACCCGAGTTGTAGGAAAATTGAACTAGTGTAACAGTAATTAATAGTAAAGTATATTAGAAATTAGTAGGCATAACACATAAGCTAATTATATTATAAATTTGAAGGCGGAAGTAGAGTAAAATTGTACAGAGTAGGCATAAGTTGTTTAGGTTATAGAAAGGAAGCAAATTATGACGTGAGTTCAGTCGGAACTCCAATATAATTGAATAAAGAAAGAAATAAAGAAAATAAAATTGTTTTAATAACATTAGTTGTTATATTAGTAAATTGTAGTAGATATATTAGTAAATTGTTGTATTAAAATGTTATAAATCACTAAATTATCTTTTCCTAAAAAGTGTCCTACGTCCCTACATCTTTATACAAATACAAAAACAAAAGTCCTGACTGACTGACTCATCAACGCCCAGCCTAAACTTTAACACCTAGAAAGCTGAAATTTTGCACAGCACAGAGGTCCCGTTTATAATATAGACAACCACGAAGGCTGGATTTTTTGAAATTTCACCCCCAAAGGGGTAAAATAGGGGATGAGAGTTTGTATGAAAATCCGTTATTTTTAAAGTAAAAAAATTATAAATATTGTTATTTGGTCTTTTCCTGAAAATAAACACGTGTATCCGCGATTTTTACGAATTCCACCCCTAAAGGGGTAAAATAGGGGATGAAAGTTTGTATTGAAATTTGCCATTTTTTAATTTTAAATATTGGTCTTTTGTTAGAAGTGAAGAAACAGGCGTATTAGGATTTTTTCAAATTCTACCCCTAAGCGAGTAAAATAAGGGATGAATATTTGTATGGAAATCCGCCATTTTTGAAGCAAACAAATCATAAAAATTATTATTTGGCTTTTTGTTAGAAATACATAAATAAACACGTGTATCAGGATTTTTTGAAATTCCACCCCTAAGTCGGTAAAATAGGGGATGAAAGTTTGTATAAAAATTTATCATTTTTGAAGTAATGCTTCATAAAAATGTTTATTTCGCCTTCTTGGGTTGAAAAAAATCTCAGTTAAACTCCTAATTCAACCCCCCAAAACCACCCTTGGCCGAAAAAAACTAACTTGGCGGGAATTTATTTATTTATTTAGTTAATACAAGCTAAAATACTTATTACTAAAACAAATACTAAATAAAACAAAAATAAGAACAACATAGAAACCAGTGAGGAGGAAGGTTGGACGGGTTAATTCTGACCAAAGGGGTGTTGCCGGAAGTAAGCAACCCAATGCTTATTGGGATCGAAGAATGAGATTTTACATCGTCTCTTTGCTATGGTGCAGGTCGAAGGAAAGAAGAGAGTTTGCCTTACGTAGCATTCTGGACAACGGCTCATTACTACCGTAGTCAGAGCGATGACAGGGAGGACGGAAGAGGTGCACAGAACAAAGGTGACGGGGATTGATGTAAAGACAAATCGACGGAAGCAGAGAGGGGCAGTCGATAATCCCACCCAAAAGTTGGTGTAGAAACCGTTCTATGTAATATACGTCGCCTTCGGGGGTAGTTGTAAATGCAAAATGTAATATGATGTAAATTATATTATAATTTTCACCGACCCGAGTCGAGTGTAACCGGGTAGACTTGCTAGTATATGTATAATTGCAGGTAGACAAAATATCCCCAACAACGAAGTATTTTAATGAATCGGCTTCACTTTCAATTACCTTTTTAGTGTAAGGTAAATGGAAGGAAACTTTCTTGGAGTATTTAAAAAGCGTACACTTTAAATCAGTGTTTTGTGTGATATTTAAAAAAAATGTTTTTTGAAAAAACTATCCTCCCCGGCGGGGAATCGAACCCCGGTCTCCCGCGTGACAGGCGGGGATACTGACCACTATACTACCGAGGATATATTTGATTGGGCTGTAAAATCTCACTTGTCCTTACCCACGAATTCATGACAATTTATAAATTAAGTTTTTTATTTTAATCAAATGCAGCAAAGTCGCGATAAGGTTAAGCCGGAAGTACACGATACGGAAAACGTCATATTTATAAGGAAATATCTTTGTGGGATATTTTTCTGACAGCGAGTCACACGATAAGCAAAAATGAGCATGCAACCTGTATTTTGCAATTCACAGACTACCGCGCCGCCCGTAAGAGCAGTAATCTCAAAACTATACATAAAGTTTTTTATGGTGTGACTCAGGAAATTTGTACCCCGCAAATTCCTTGGATGTGCTGAAAATATTCCGAAATTTTTGGGATATTTATAAGCGATACACCATATTGCTTATCGTCGAGTCACACGATATGAAATATGGCGTATCGCTTATAAATATGACGTTTTCCGTATCGTGTACCTCCGGCTTTAGCCATATACATATATCCGACAACTAGGGTTCAACGTATTGCGTGTCTTCGACTTATTGAAAATGGAGTCCGGTCACAAGTAATCCTGGTTTTTTTGGTCACAAGTCATTCCATACATTTGATAAAATATCGAAGTACATTAGAATGCCGCACTTTTTTAAAAAACTTCTAGCATTACAATTAAAATTACATTAAAAACACGAATGCGTGCTTGTCTATCAAAGTAAAGCAGAATAACGCACTTTTTTTTTAAAAAAATTGACAATTAGAATTAAAATTGATAAAATATCGAAAAATGTATGGGATGACTTGTGTCGTTTTTTTTGGTCACAAGTCCTCCGAGCAAAAGCGTTACATATCATCCAAAAATTTGTATGGGATGACTTCTGGCCGGATGACTGGTGACCGGTAGCCATTGAAAATATAGTTCATTGAATTTTCAGATAACTAAGAAATAACAAATTGTAACAACCGCTTTGCTACTATAGAAACAAATGGAAACCCTCATAGACTAAATTAGATTTTTATCGGGAGTACACAAAAAATCGAACTTGGAATATCTTATGACATAGAGGAAAAATGATTATGCCACGCACACTGCGAATATCTATCTTTGGTCTTTGCCAAGAAAATAACTCAATTCAATTTTTCATAATTTGTAAATTGTTTTGTAAAAGTTGTAGCCCGAATTCAAATTTTGTTACTCAATTTTTTTTCCTGTTAAAGATACGCTGGAAAAATATGCCTACTATTTTTGATTTAACTGTATTTGATTAAAATAAAAAAATTAGTTTTAGAATGTAGTTTATAAATTGTCATGAATTCGTGGGTAAGGACAAGTAAAATTTTACAGCCCTAACTAATATATCCTCGGTAGTATAGTGGTCAGTATCCCCGCCTGTCACGCGGGAGACCGGGGTTCGATTCCCCGCCGGGGAGGATTAATTTTTTCAAAAAACATTTTTTTTTAAATATCACACAAAACACTGATTTAAAGTGTACGCTTTTTAAATACTCCAAGTAAGTTTCCTTCCTATTACCTTGCAATAAAAAAGTTATTGAAAGTGAAGCCAACATTAAAATACTTCACTTTGTCTACCTATTGATGATGAAGTTACTTTTTTGTCTATGGTTTGAAATAATAATTCAAAATAATAATAGAGTGAAGGCAAAATGATTTGCGGTATCGACCCCCCCGCCCAGCAGGTGGAATCGAACCACTTCGACGCTAATCGACTACAAGTTTGAAGCTTGCACTTCGGACCACCGAAGCTCAGCTGGGCACACAATGGTGGCTTCAAAGCAGTTTTATATTACAGATAAGCTTTACTCAAAACTGCGAATTATAAACTTGTGTAAAAATTTTTTTCTCAACTCATAAAACTGTTAAAAATTTAAATGCTCTCTAGAAATGACCTATACATATTCAATATTATATAAAATTTTATTTATAAAACTTTTAAACATAACAAATTCACTCATATTTAATAACTCAAAATAAATCGGTGAAACTATGGCATCCAATCACTAGAGCTGGAACTTCGGCCGCTTAAATTGTCTTGCCACGCGTTTGCTTCTGGAATGGACATGAGCAGTTTATTTCTCTCTGATCCGTCCTCACTTATGCTCCTCGTTGCATCATGCATTTCAACATCTTCAAAACTGCTATTTGCCTTGGCATTCTCCAGTTCCCACATTTCATCTTTGTAATCAGGATTATTTTTTGGTTTGCACTGTCCAGTGATTTTCACAAAATTTGTTATGGAGCTTTGGAATCCAATTACTTGTTTCCGTAGACTGTTATCGAGCCAATTGGATGGAATTTTTGCTGTCTGCATTAAATCGTTGCCCACTGGAACTGTGCTAATTATTTTATTGGGCTGATGAAATCGAACAAATCGACGCATTTCCCTGCAACTGGAATGTTCCGAATATTCTATGCCTAACGCGAAACAAACTTAGAAGATATTTACAATTGAAGCAAATTGAACATACCAACAATATTGACTCGACCTCTAAATTGTGGTTTTGAATTCTTTTCCCAGCCACTGGGTCTAAACGCCAACAAAATATCAAAATTATCGCTATATTTATCTAGATATGCCCAAAGATTCTGAAAATCAACACAAAATTAGAAATACGTTAAAATAGACCCACACAGAAGTTCTAGCAACTTACATCATATGAAACTTTTCCCATGGCTAATACATGAATGTTGGCCTCTGTTGGATCATCCACCAAGTATTGTAACATTTTCTCATCGTTTATTGCATTCATGGCTTTCCTACGATTTTGTTCGGTCCAAACTTTTGATTTATTGTTTTCTGCCATGGCCATCCACACTTTTTCTTTTCCAATAACATACGAACCACAAACATATAAGATCTTTTCCCCAACATGTCTTGCTTTAAACATTTCCATGTGCGCAATAACATCATTGATGCTTTCATGTTGCGTTTTAAATTCATATTTACTGGAAATATATGTTGTGTCCAAATAAATTGTGTTAATCGAATTATTCCAAAATGCAGATTCCATTTCCATTTCTGGTGAAGCTCTAAAGTCGCCTGTATGCAATGTACACATGTTATTTGGAAACTTGAACAAAAACATCACAGCTCCCGGACAACTGAAAATGAAAGGAAACATTGGGTTTTTAAGAATTAATAGGATATTCATTATTCAGTTAAATACTCACTGATTCGCATCTAAAGCAGTTACTTCAATGTCCTTAATCATTACAGGCACGTTTAATTGCATTACATGCAAGTATTCTTCGTTAACATGTATAAATTCATCCACAAGGTTTTCTAAACAAAATAATAAGACAAACAGTGCAAATCAAAAATAATAATGTGTTGTGTATACTTGTTATCTGGGATAAATAAAGTGGATGGTCAAAGCTCTTTTTTAAACCGATGTAGTGATCGGCATGAAAATGCGTAAGAAAATAATGCGTGATGCCTTCAACGTTGCCAAATCGAAAAGCATCCACCGCAAATGTGGTGCCCTCGATTATTTTATAATCTGGACATTTTTTCGTTTTTATTTGTTTCTTATTCATATTGTCTGAAGCGGAGGTGCCTTCTCCATTTCGGAGAGGGGCATGGCTCCTTAAGTTATATGTAATATGAGTTCCTTTTTCGGGTGTTACATCCAGGCACAAATCGATTGTATTCGAGTTCATATTTGAAGTGTGAGTTTGATCGGAAGCTTTTGCAGATGCAGGACGAGTTTGATTTACAGGTGATTGCGAGCTCTGAACTTCTTCAGAAATGCGTCTCATTCGTATATTTACGGTAGACTTAACCGAAATATTAGCTGCTGGCTGATCTATAAACAAGCTCTTTCGAACTTTTATGTTTTCCCGTAATTTCGATGGTACGAAATCCGAACTGGAATCGGTGCTTTCACCTAGAAATTGATGATCCCCACTGCCTGATTTAAGCTCAGAAACTTGTGAATTATGTTCCACAAATACATTCTCGGATTTGCATGACACTTTTGCCCTGCTCCGCTTAGCGGAGTTGTTGCTTTTCCTAGACCTTGCTGAAGACTTTTTTCTCTGGGGATAAAACGAGGATACAGAAAAATCTTCCTTTGAGGAAGACGGACTTATTCGCTTATAATGGCGCGATTTTTTAAATTTTTCTTTCTCATAATTCTCATCTACATCAACAGTAGCCAACCCAGAACAGGACGATCTTCCCGGCCTTTGCCTTCGTTCTAACTCCTCTCTAGCAGCTTGACCGAAGTCACCATTACATTTATGCAAATTAGAGGGTTTTGATTGCGTAAATGTATCGAAATACCCAATTTTATTCGGATTAGTTTCAATTTTGAAGTATTTTTCTAGTCTAGTTTGATTTGCTGGCTGATATTTCGGATTAAATGTCTTGAGGTTTGTACTCCTTGTGAGTTTGCGGACGACAATTTTTTCTTCAAATTCTACATTTTCATTCTTTTTTTTGCGACTTCGTTTTTTTTTATTTTTTAAGTTATCGGTTTCGGCATCTGTATTACTGTTTGTACTTAATATTTTGTTTTCTGGTGTCGTTTCCGATATATTAACGTTATCTTCATTTTCGCACAACTCCAGTTTTTCTTTTTTTAAATATGAATTAGGCGACTGTGAAAAAAACGAAATGAAAATTAAATCGTAACTTGTGTTTAATTAAATTAGCTACTTAGAATCATAGCAGTGGAAGTTATGAGTTTCCCATGTATTAAGTACTTAAATATTGTTGTTTTAAAAATTTGTTATAGAAAAGTATCTTGGTGTTGATTAAATTTGGAAGTTTTTGACGCATTCAAAATACAATGAAACTTATTTAGTACCTATATGCGTGTATTTAGTTTTAACTTATAATGCAATATTTTAAAAAAAAAAACATCTTTCTTATCATGAACAATTTTGCACGTCATATTATGCTCATTATTAATAATTGTTTATAGTGATAAGGAATGCAACAAATGGTAATTTATGGAAAGTCGTTGTTCTTTATCTTTCAAGAAATCATCAATGCACCACAACACAATGCATGTAATGGTAAACGTTACATCAAAGATAATAAAATACCTTTCTACTGGATAGTGATAATTTTTTAGTCGAAAGAGAAATATCCCTTGGCGGTGTAAGGATGTCATAAAATTCCATAACTTTTTCCATTTTAATGATTTAATCTACAACAGAAACGAAAAATAACAATCACACAATTTTTATGAAACGAAATAAATAAATAAACAAACTCACTTGTTGGCGGTAAACTTCAACTGTATCTGTACGTCAAGAATTAAATGACGAAATTGCATATTCCTGATTCCTGAATCCTGTGTTACCACCTCGAAAAGTCTGGTTACATTGCAAGAGTAAGAAAAGTAAGAAAAAACAATTTTTCTTTGATTACGGTTCGAAAAAGAGATTTTTGGAAGTATAAGCATAAATATTGGTTCCATAACAATTCTTATTTTCATGAAACTTCACAAAACTGATTAAAAACTGGTTAAGGTAACCATAAAAATGTTCCGTGTTTATGGTTGGGCAAATCCCATAATCTGAAGTCGATTCCAAATGTCAACACGAAATGTGGATATCTACAACAGACAGGGTCAGTGCTTGGTTAATTGATTTTTATTAGAAATCGATTATTGTGAGAAAAATGGTCAATAAAGATTCATCGGAAAAAGAATCTAGTGAAAAGAGACGTCGTAAAACTTCAAATGCAGAAGCTACTGCTAAACAATCAAAAGAAGATATTTATGAGGTTAGTTTGCAAACATACACTTTGCATTTCATAGAGCAAATATTCCACAATCGTTTTAGAATGTTATTGTTCACGAAGAACAGGAGTCCCAACGCAGGGTTGCGGATAAAGATATGGCTCTCTTTCACCAAACATGTGTGGAGCTGAAAAATATTTTTGAAGAAATTTCTGCACTGAAAAAGGAGAATAGCGAGAAGGTATAACACTTTTTGAGATTATATTGTAGGTACGTACTATTCTTAATGAAATATATTTTACAGGCAAAACAAGAAATACAAGACAAACGCATTCAGGGATCCTTGATATTTGTAATACTAAAAAAATTAAATCGTCTCGATAAGGTGCGAATTCGTGCAGGTCGCGATGCTCTACACAAAGAAAAACTGCGTGTGGATAGTAATCGCCTTCAATTACAAAATCTTCTGTACGAAGCTAATCATCTGAAACGCGAAGTTCAACGTTGCTATCAGTTTAAAAGTCAAGATGAAGAAATTGACCTTGTGTCTGAGGATGAGTTTTACGAAAACGCACCAGAAAATATTTCAAGACCAACGAAAACTAAAACGGATGAGCACGCTAGACGGCTAGCACGACTGGAGTGGGAACTGCAGCAAAGAAAGGAACTTTCGACACTATGCAAGGAGCTTACAGTGGCGAAGGAAAATGCCGGTAAAGATATCGGTTCAAAGACCGAGCGGTTAGACTCACTAGCTCCATGTTTGGAAGCACTGTTGAAAGCAACGCGACCATTGCAAGCGGCATTAGATATGGAAATCGAGAAAGAATGGGAAATTCAGAAATCAGCTCGATTGCTGCCGCGTCCTTTGTATTTGGTGTATGCTAATCTCTCGGCATATGGAGAGGCTTGTGCACTTGATCTGAGTACAACTATAGAAGGTGATGAGGATGAGGCGAAACTATTGGAGGAAGAAGAAAGAAGCGAGAAACAGGATGATGATGACAATCAGGACTCAGACAACGATGAAAACGAGGCTGAGATAAGAAAGAAACACCACAAAAGAATGTCTAAATCTGAAGTCTTGGAACTAAAAAGGAAGAATTTATTGAAGCCACACCCTTTAAGCGTCATTTTTACTGTAAACGGATTTGTGCGAGAAATATACGACCCCAAATTTATTATATCTCGTTTCAGATAAAAAGGAATTCTTCTAATGAATCTATTACGATTACTCTTAGATATTTTTCCACTCTAGGTTTTGTTACCGCCAAACCAGAAATTACAATTGACAATATAGGAGTAGCCGCGGGGTAATTATCTAGTTATTTCTAATTTTTACATATGCATCAAATATGTAATAACAACTTTATTTACCCGTTTTTCTTACAGAGATGTGGTTTCTTCGGACAGCATTTTAAACTGTTTATATTCTGACGATTTTGGGGACGGCAGTCCAAATCCCAAAACAAATTATCAGGTCAGTTACTCCACAATAAGCTTCCTTAAATAATCGCTCTTTTCCTACAGTTAAGTGAATACGGCTTGGATGAGGGCAAGTTAATGAAAATTTTATCAGAAAAGAAGTTTGGAAAACCATATAAATGGGCACAGCGTTTGTGCGGCTTGGAGTTCGTCCAATCAAAACCGGGTCCAAGTAGTTCATTAGAAAACACCTTTGAAATATCTCATGAAGTATCTCAGGATTCAGTACCAATGCTCGTGAAATTGATCAAGGCTCGCTGGCAATCGAGATTGAAGCTCTTCAAGCAGATCCATGCACTTGAAAACAAAAACGTGGACTTATCCTGCTCGGATGATGAGATACAAGTGCGGATTTCCAGTAGCCTTGTACAATGGACATCAATTGTTTGGGAGGACTATATAGCGATGCCAATTACTCGAGGATTTGTGGAAGAAAATCTGGTAACTGTGTATGACATGTTCTATAGAGCTATAGTAACGCGAGGCTCTGCAAAACTGGAATGTCTCATCAGTATATCATCGAACTTTCCTATACAATCCCCTCTTTGGCTGTTGTGTTTATATTGGAATGGAAAACATGACTCAACCAATAATCCTGCAATCAGGGTGAGTGTTTGATTTCAGATTATTGAGAACAAGTCATAATAATTTATGTGTAGGATATGGAGTTTTGGGTAAATTCATTGCGGAATCCCAAAAAATCGTCGGCAATTTTGTCGACTCAGCTGAAGCGTGTCATGTCCAGTTTGGATATATTCTTGGAAACTGAAGGACCTTTGTATAGTCCAGCGGAATTCACCCAAGATAAGACATTTTTGAAAGCCTTTCGTGGCCGTCAACGCGCTCGTCCTTACAAAATTGTACAAAATGGAGGAAGCTTAATTTTTAAACAAATATAATATTGTATGCTTCTTAAGGTTTTAAATATAAATTTATTCCCATGTGTTTTTTTATTAATTATTTTTTAAGTTGTTTAATGAAGAGCTTGGCGCCAAACTAAATAACTTCATAGACCTGAAATCTTAGCAAAGGTTCTACATTTCAAGTTGTATGGATGATGAGTACTACATTTATTATTAGAACAAAAAAATAAAAAGCCGCAAGGATTCCAGGAATTTGTCTTGCTGAATCAGTGGAATTCAGACTAAAAATTTTTATTCATTTGAAAATGCAGTTGTACATTCGACTACGAGCAGTGCTGCGAGCATTGATAACATCATAGATATGAATATATTGCATACGATAAGATAAGATAACAATTCTCCCCAGTTATGAAGTGTACACCTTAAGCGAACGCCTTAGTCCAGTCGAGAAAGTCCACAGTGTAGAGTGTGTTCATTCCGAGAGCTGTTCGGCCTTAAGACCCCAAAATCCAGCATCATGGCCTGGATTCAAACTGGAATAGTATTTACAGTCTTACTGGCAGTAAGTTTGGCCCAAGTACCAGGTAACAGCCCAGAATTAATTTGGTTTCCGTTTAAGCATCTTTTATTAAAATAAAAAATATTTACAAGTTTATGAGTAAAAGTTGCTCAATGTGATAGATTATATAGATACATTATGTACAAAATAAAAATCAGTCATTTGTGAATCATAAAAAATAGCTAACCACCCATTTCAAAGGTGCGATTTGCTAGTAAATGGCGGCGATATCATGATTAAATTCGGCATCGCTATCAGAAAGATAAAATCGTGGAGTGGGTTCGGTAATTCAATACATTTATGTTGAGTGCACCGTTTGTTGATTCAACCGTGACTAAATATTTATTTTAGATTGATTAGGTAATCACGTAAATCATTTCCTTAAAGAAGAAGTTTGAACGAACGGAATGTCCATTACGGTTAAGGTTATTCAATGCGGATTTATCTGGAATCGACGCAGATTTAACTCAAAAAACCGATTCTTGGAAAAGGGAACAACTTAATTACACTCTTCCGACAGTTCAATAGGGATATTTATCACCGAAAAAATGCGTGCCTACTGAAATTCCCGGGTGTTTATCGATTCCTATTAGAAAATCATGGAAGAGTTTCTTCCTTGAGATTGAGATATAAAAATTCAGATAAATTATTTTACCCCAAGAGCATTCGCTTAGACGCGTTACACGTGCACCTTACCTATGGTATGATTGTATGAAGACAATTTGAATTGATATTGAGTATAATAATTTTAATAAAAAAGACAACCATTAATGTTTATAACAAATTATGCTAGTTTACAAAATATGTGCCACGGACAAATATTTCGAACAATGCAACCAAATGCAGCGAGGAAAATCAGAAGTGCTGTGCCAAAGGGTTCAGGACAGTATAGAGTGCGCCAAGAGGCTATTAAACCAAACTGCTGATTTCGGAATATTTTCTGCAGAAAATACGCTGCATTTAGCAACCCTCGGATGGACGGGTATTACTGTCGTCAAGAGGATGGCTCATGTCGATCGACTCCACGGTATTTTATAAATATATTATGCTCTCCTTAACTGTTCACAATCCACAACGAACGTATTGAATTTTTCAGCACCTGCCGACTTTGAATCTGTTGTAGTCGTCAGAAAGGACTACAAAGGAGGTTTCGAAGGTCTTAAAGGGAAGAAATTTTGCCATCCAGGCTTACACTATGGAAAGGCTGAACGTTGGAGCGAGAAATTTCAGAAGCACTTTGAAAGGAACGTTGTTACCTCTTACAAGTGCGTTCCCGGACAATCAGCAGCAGAAGTTGAAGCGGCTGCCTTAGCGGCATTCTTTGGCCCATCCTGTCGTCCTGGTAGATGGTCTCATGACCTAGATGAAGACGCCGAATTAAGTATGTACATCGAGATATTTTTACGTAAATATGTACTTACAAAATATGTGATTATTAAGAGAGGAAATATCCGTCCTTATGTGAGCTATGTTACCCTGGTTCCAAAAATTGCGACTATCCTAAAGGACCTCAGGGACCAAATAGCAATCATCAAAGGGCACTGGAATGTCTAAGAGGAGGCGGTGATGTGGCGTACGTATCTCGAGAAGATGCCGAACACTTTTTTGCACAGGTAATTTTACGGAAAATATGTTTTCCTGACTTAAGAAAATGTTTGGAAATATAAACTTAAATCATAAACACTGAATTCCTTGTATAGAATGACGAAGCCTATTTTCAATATTTATGTCCCAATGGCACCGTAGAGTCCTTGGCAAACAAAAATAATCCTTGTGTCTGGCTTCGACAACCGTGGAGCGTTATAATCGCAACATCGTGAGTATTTGTTCAGTATTAAACTTTCAAATTTAAAAATAACCGCACTTTGTGGTCCGTTTCAGGGAAAAGGCAGTTATAATCGATAAAAAAATTGATCAATGGCGTTCGTCCACAGCATTTGGAATTTGGCAAAATGCTTTAAAGGAAATATTGGAAGCAGATAGTCACGTTCCAGTTCCCGTAGTGGCGATGCAGCTTCCATCCGAGTACATGGCACTTTGTGAGTTGAATGTTCAATGAATAAAGCAATGGACAGTTTTAAGTAACTTTAAATATATTACAGATCGCAGAGCTGTTATTCCAGACTCAATTTGCGACACAAATATATCCTGGTGCACAACTTCACCGGAGGAATATGATAAATGCAATGTTGTAAGGGCAGCTGGTATAAGCGCTGGATTATTTCCCCTGATAACGTGTCGCGATCCGCTTTTAACCACCATGGAGTGTTTACGCAGTGTAAGTGAAAATCAATCTGATTTCATGGGCATTGATTCGAACTACGGATTCATGGCTAGAAGGTTTGTAGTTGTGGCTATTGGTTGCACCTAGAATTTAGTAAAAATAAAATCATTTCTCGATGTAGGCTGTACAATTTAACCGCGGCTATGTATTTTGAAACTGAAGTCGAACAGTATTCATCGCCTGTGGTTGTGATACATGCAAATTCCAAAATCAAAAAGTTCACAGATTTGAAGAATGCAAAAGCCTGCTTGCCAGAATTTGGAGCCACTCCAACTATAGCATTTATTAATACTGGTAAAGAAAGGAAATTTTTCAAGCGCAATGAATGCCGATACAGTAAGTTACTGAGAGACTTCTTCGGAGCATCTTGTGCCCCAGGTGCTACAGACATCAAACGTGATCTCAACAAACGTGACTTAACCAGTAATCATGGAAGTACGAATCATTCGGAATCATTATGCACTTTATGCTTAAATGAACATCTCCGGTCATCAAGCTACATTGGAATGAACGTTGAGGTAACAAGCGGAATTGCAACAACACCAATCCCGAACAAAGTCACTTGCTCTCCGGATGAAAGCAACAGATATTTTGGAAATAGAGGCGCACTGCGATGTCTGCATGAAAGTGGAGACGTTGCCATTGTTGAGCTTCAATCTCTTAAAGGCAAATTTTTCATAATTCTTGTTCATAATTTTTATTTTAAGTATCTCTTACGCCTATTTAGATCATGCCTCATATCTTGGACTGAATGAGAAAGATTTCCGGATTATTTGCCGAGATGGAAGTCTAGCTGCTCCTGGTTTTGATGTGGATCTGAGTTGTGCCTTAACGACAATTGTCGATGGTGAAATAGTCGTTCGCCGTGGTACACCAAAATTAAGCTCGGTCATTGGTGCTCTCAATGCTTTTGATCTATACTTCCAAGGTGGACCAGATTTTAAAATGTACAACATTTATGACGGACAAAAGCATTTACTTTTTAAAGTTAAACATCTAATATAAGAAGTATTCCATGTTTATTAAAACTAATTTTTGAATTTCAGGATTCTACAATTGGTTTAACATCAGTGAAAGAAAAAAATATGGGAAAAACTGTTGAAAACTACATAAAGCTTTTCAAGAACACGGAAGACTGCGTTCAAGGTAATGCAGCACTAGCAACAGTAAGCTTAACCACAACAATAGCTCTAACTTTAATGTCTATTTTCATGTCATATTAATTTGAATTTAATGTTTTAATTATAGATTTTTTTGTAAGCAATACCAGTTAAAAAATAAAGTATGTATTTCAGATTTTTACTCATTTAAAATTTTTAATATGATTTCGATAACATTAACAAGATCAAGATGGTTTTGTTCAGTTGTGCAGGACTCACTTGAATTCCTTTTGGCTATATGATTGAGTCTCTTAGGAATCGATGTGCCCTTGATGGCATGTTTTGCCTTATAATTATCAGCAATAAGACGCCAAATAGCCGTGGCCACCAGCAGCTGTTCTTCAGCATTTCCCTCCTTCAGTATTATGTTTGCTGTGTATAGAAAGTCCTCTGCAAACAATCATCGTTGCGATTACAGAATCCATCTTTCATGAAACAATCTTAATAACAGCAGACTTACCCGACGAAAGAAGTGCTGGTCTATTTGTATTCACAAACGTGAAATTTCGCAACAAAGAAAGACATAACGTTCGCATTTGTGGACTACCCTTAGCCACTAAAGTACAAATCAGTGCCAAATTGCGTACAATTGCTCCCTCCGGATAGCGTGAGTAGATCTCCCAAAATCTTAACCATAGTGTTGTGATTGTATTCCAAGGTTTATGCAGTTTAGTGCTTGATGGATGAAACTTATCAAAAACCTCCAAAAGATTACACTATTGCAATAAAATATGTTAATTGGATCAAATAACATTCTTAAATGGTCGACAAATATTTTACTTTATTTATTTGCAGTCTGCCCTCAATGCATGAGCAGCAATTGGAGATTATGCGGAGACTAATTTCTAAAACAGATAGATCTATGCTTGGATGCTTTACTTTATTTGTTTCGGTTTGAGCCAGGTTTATAGTAAGTTGAAGCACTGAGTGAGAGTAGGTTGCAATAGTGCTACTGAATTGTTTACATACTGAAAAATAATTCACCTTGTATACATTTTTTCAAGAGACTATTAAATTACCTAATACTGAGTCCTCACATAAGAACGCCAAACATTTTAACACGTGCTGTTTCAATTCGCTCGAATGATTTATCCACGGCCAAGACTGTATAACGACTTTTGAGAATTCCAAGATGATTGCTTCATCTGTAAGGCTAGCAGAGCTGAACCAATTTAAAACGATGCCATATAAAATGATGAACTCTTGAAAAATAGGCTCCTTCTATAAAAAAAATAATGTCCACATAATATACGAGCAGAGTACATAAAAAAAATAACCTTAGAGTCTCCATATTTTCGAATAAAATCCGTGCACGGCATTCCCAAATGTTTAAATACACAATTAAAGCGTTTTATGATTGATCCCAAAAAATTGTATTCCACAGCGGAATGTCGCGCTTTAGCGCATGTTTTTAACAAAGAAGCAAGACTCTCACACAATAGAATTTCTTTCAGTGATATACCTTAGAAAATGGTTGGCATTGAAATAAAATATATTACTGGATATCATTATATAGTTACTTTGTAGAGTTCTACACTTCTTCACTGAAAAAGAACGATCGAATAGATCACTCATTTTCCAAAATAAAATTTCTGATATAGTGGCACTGTTTGCACTTCTTTCGTTGCGTGATAAATTTGGAATTGCAGTGTTTCCCTTTTCCATTGATTCTTTGTTGGCCAATGAATAACATTTACGATTGATATTTTCAATTTTTTCATCCCATTTTAATTGGGTGCAATCGAATATTTGTGAAATAGTTTGAAATTTATATTCTTCAGTTTGGCTTTTTACTAGTAATGAAGTGATGAATTTAAGACTTGAACTCTGTAACTCTAAAAATATATATCTTCATGTATTTGGCATAATATGTTCGGAAACAATTTACCTTCATTTTGTTTTGACTCCAGACTCCAAATCAGTAAGGTACCAAATTGTTCAGAATATCGAGAATTGACTGTTTCACATATGCACTGGAAAGCAATGGTCTCATTACTTAAAGATCTCAACACCTGCAAAATCGGAACCAGTGCTGTTAAAGCCACACCATCTGAAAAATAATCAAATATTTATGATTTGCTTCTAATTAATTCGAAACATATACCAAAGTAAGAGACATTCACTAAACTTAACAAGACCGTAATAAGTTCCTGATCCCTCGTGATGATTCGTTGCACGAATTGAATCTCATTTTCAAAAAATCTAAGGAGCAAGTTGCATATTTCCCCCAACATTTCCAGAGATGATTTTGTTATACATGCAGGAACTGATTTTATAAGCCTAAATATATAAAATTCTATATAATCCCAGCCAATTATTATATTTTTAGAGTACTCAAAAATGCGTTGCGTGGGTGTTTCTAAAAGTTTCTTGATTAAGTCCGGTTTTCGATCAATCAAATGTATAAAAATGGAGCAATAAGTTTTTACAATTTCACAAGTTGTTATTTCATTAATCTGAAATTGTAGAGCAATTTATAATATAAAAACATGTTTATATTATTCTTGTATATTTACCCTTGCGCCGCACAGAAGAATGGAAATGTGGAAGTGTTCTAAAGAGGACGACATCGTTTGAAAGAATCTGTGTCTCGTAAATATTTCCATTATCAGTTCAATGCCATCATCGTTGGCGGTAGGTTCTTTTTCAATGCACAATGGAGCGACTGCTATATGAAGACCTTCTCCAGAGTCTTTGTTTGGATGGGTCAAAAGCGTGGAGAACACATTTCCAGCGGATTCCCGTACAATGGGCATTTCCATGATATCCAGGAATGTGCTCAAACAACACGCATGAAAGCCACCCGGCAGAAAAGAAAGTTCTGTAAAAGGTTGTACTAGCCTTGCAAGTATTTCTGATGCGTACACTTACCTTGTACTACTAATTTAGCTCCTTGAAACGATTTACAAATCTTCCCCAATATACTCCAGGACAATGCTCGAATTTGAAAGTCGGCATGACCACAAAGCCCAGATAAAAGACGGACATGTTCTTTACTCAAAGACTTCTAAAGCAAATGAAAATTGTTACAATGAATTAAACTTAAGTGAGTCACTTAGAAACCTCGTCGGCTGTCCTCATAATGTTGCCAATAATATATAAGCAGTTCTTGTTTAAGTGCGAGCCCGCTTGAGTGAATGAATTCAATGTCCTCATGAAATAGAGCAGCTTTTTCACAACTAACGAAACGTAACCAGAATCGAAATCAAGGAATTCACTGCAGCTTAACGTGTGCAAAAGGCTCAGAAGGGATCGAAATCGATCCAGAAGCCTCTTGTGGAAACATTCTTCCACAATTGGTACAATATGTTCAAATAAGTTGTGGAAGATGTTCCAGAATTCACATCCTTTATTGGCCGATGCTTTCTTTGCTGTATTTTGCTTAAACTCGTTTTTCTGATATAAATTTGAGGATATTTTACTGAAGACTTTTAAAAATTCACATACATTTTTATATAGTGATAATGAGCATGTGTAGTTCTTTAGTAGAACCAACAGAACACAGTTCGGATCCTTCATATCATCCAAAATCCAATTTAAGATACTTTCATTACCCCTTTTCAAGAGCATTGTCATCAGATCTATAACGTTTTCAAAAATCACTGTGTCTGTTTTAGTATTTGGTACAATTAGAAGGAATTTTTGAAATGTCTTCAAAAAGGCTTCACTTTTATCATCATTCTTACAAAGCATTAAGCAGAGTTTTATTTGATCCACATTGACGGTAACATCCCGAGTATTCGTGGCATTTGAAACGTTTCTCAAAAACGTGTTTATGTTATGTTTCGCGGAACTGTATCTTATTAGAAAGACATCATTGTCAGTCAATTCTAAATTTCTGTTGAAGTTTAAAGTATCGCAAATTTTTATAAAATTTTCAGTCTGATCTTGATGAAGTGTTTGGCGTACAATGCTGTAGTCCAAATTTTTGTGACTATTTTTTGCCTTTTGCAATTGTTTTAAAAGGGACTCAAAGTCTTCGAACCATAAACAAGCGAAAGTTAGTCTTAGAAATTGGTGTATAGATTCATTCGTAAAAGGATATTCTCCCAGAGTTTTAGGCTCTACTGGCTTACATGTCTGTCTCGTATATACATCCGTGGTAATTATTGAAGGCGATTGTGAAGCTGCAGATGAAGTCGATTGTCTACTCAATATAGTATTGCTAGCATTTCTAGAAACATCTAGATAAATTTCTTCAAGCAATGATCTCTGATGGAATGGAGAAGTATTCCAATGAAACTCACATTGGATTGGGATTTTCAACCGTGAACAAATTTGTGGCAATGTAATTTGCTTACTACCGACAATATACGAGCTAAACACTAATAAAAACAGAAGCAAGGAGCAGTCTTGTTGCAGGATCATATCATGATGGAAAATGAACATTGCTCTCATCAGTAAAATATATGCATTGCCTTCAACCGATAGTTCGCGGCGAATTTGTGGGATGCAAAGAGCTAATTTCGATAGAATACCAATAGCTGGGATTACTGCATCAGGATAATCGATAACTGGTTCTGCCTAGAAAAAAAGGGTTACTTAATAATTGTGGTTCTTCTTCATTTGAATTTGCAAGTACAATTTACCTTTAATGAGTTCTCCAACACTTCCAAAAATAAATATAAAACATTTTCACTGTGCACGATTTCCACCAATTCCGAATCTTGGCAGACTACATTTAACTGAAGTAATGTTGTCTTCCGAACAGATGGTTCAATATCAGTGGATTTAAGTAATTCCAGAAGAGCATGCACTGACGATCGCTGAAAAATGTCACCATTCAACTCAAAAAGTTAAGAATGCTTTCTTACAACAAATACATCATGAAATCCGCCAGGAAAAATATTTTCTGATTTTCTTGGTGCTGTAACAATGCAGATATCGTTTGGTAAAGTATCACTGATTTGTATTACATTAGGAATGTAGCAATCGCTTTGCCAATGCGCTGATAAAATGTACACAATTCGTGCGATTGCTTCTGATCTTATAGTTTCGTCATCGAAAAATAGAAATCGCAAGTTCCCCTTAAACATTTCCAATACTGGAAAATCGTTGTCCGGGTCGAGCATATCAACAATCATGGATCCTGCAAAGTGTTAACTAGAATTTTACCAGATGTGTAATTTAAGTTGTTACTTAGACTGGCATCTTTTGGATCTAAACACTGCAACAGTGGAATATTTGGAATCACAATTTCTAAAAACATTTCCCAATGATTCTCTAAAAGAGTTTTACCTCTTAGAAGAAGTGAAATCATTGTTTCTGCACATGATCGCACCTGAAAATTGGAATATTCAGAGTATGTACTCCACATAAATTAAAAGTCTGCTATTTTCTTACCGCTAAATCGAAGTCGCGACAACCAAAACAAATGATTTCGGTCAATACTTCAATATTCAAAGGTATTCCTAAGCTTTGGCTTCCATTTGAATTAGCATTATGCATTTTATTCAAGGTATCTTCTCCATCCATCAGACGAGCGAAGAAATGCTTCATGCTGTTCGATGCTTCTTTGTACGCGCACCTACAAACAATTTATTCAATGCCTGCTTCAAAATCGAGTTCAATATAAACCTTCTGAGTTTTAAGTTCTCGTGAGCAAATAAACGGAGCAAGATATTTTCAGCCGCATTTTTTAGAACCAGATTTCCATCGTATAAACGTGTGCTTCTAAAATGTTATACATAACTATTGATTAGCCCTTTTGGTTTTTATAAAACAAAAAACAAGTTGAAAATCTTACCTTGATATCGATTGAACGATCCTCTTTACCAAATCCGAACTTCGAACAATAGAAAATGTCTCTAAGCCTTCTAACCCGGTTAATATAAACTCTTCATCACTTATTTCGTCAGGTTGACGAAGCAGCTTTACAACAGGCATTAGGGATTTTTCGCAGTTTAAAAGAATCCGAATTGTTGATATTTGAGTTCGTGTTTCTAGCTGAAACGACATACATCAAACAAATTTCGAATAGATTTACAACTGTGTTCCTACTCCAATCGCTTTTTTTATGCTCTCGTGAAGATGTGGATACATTTTTTGAAGAGGCAAGTCCAGTAACGAGTTTTCTAACTCCACATACCAAATTTCAGATTGGTTTTCCAAATTTGACTGTCTACTGCTATCAATAGATGAGTATAAGTAATTGTTTGGATTGTATTCGCTTGGATTCCGGCTTTGGGGTAAAAGTTGCAATTCATTGTCAGATTTAACAACTTTAACCATTAAAGATATAATTATTATATAACGCATGCGATTTATTCGGCTTGGCTTGAGATCTATTTTCAAGGATTGGCGATATGACCGTGCGATATACGCAAGATCTAATAGAATGGAATTCTTAGGCAGTAAGGATGTAGGGTCATTCTCGATTAAGTCCAATACCTCGGACAAAAGAGAGTAAATTACCATTGAGTCGCTCTGAAAGTAGTCTCCCTTTCCATTATTACTCATTTAAAATTTTGTTATTTACCTTGTCGCCATCGTACAAGTCTTTTAATTGTTCCAAACATAAATTAAATAATTCCATACAAAAACGGCTTACAGTTATTTGTGTTTTGGATTTCATTGGTTTATTCTGAAAATATTAAAGATTTATTTGTTTTCTATTTAATATTTTTCGAAACTAACTTCTAATTGCACTGGTGAATAAGTTGCCACAAGTTTTCGCATTTTTACACGCCCCAAAATTGACTTAGTGAGATTTATCATTGATTTAAAAAGAAGTTCAGACCTTCGTTTATCTTTTCCATGCAAAGCGAGTAGTGCCTTGAAATAATAATTTATATTTCAAAGAAAATAATGAAGAAATTAATTTTACTTTAAAAATATGTGGCGGTTGTAAGAAATATTCTGCAGGGAAATCGTTGATTGCAGTCTGCAGATACTCAAACGCATGCTTTAGCTCATCTTCTGCACATTTACTAGTTAATGAATCAGAAAGATATTTCAAGGAATTGTAGTCCGGCACCGACGGTGTAGACCAGGGCCTCTCATAGTCTGATGAGAATCTATAATTTGGCAATCGCTTATTAATATTTAAAATATTGAACTCTCCAAGTCTCTATACTCGTCTTCAACAGCACTTGCAGCACATAAATCAATTGCAGATGATTCGCTTTGACTACTAGTAATATCGATGATTTTATTTGCATCATCTTCTTTCAGTTCAACGCGTGCATTCAAGATTTCCCGAATGTCGCACACTAATTTTTTGGCTGGAGATGTTTTCACAATTTCATAAATTTTGCTTACTTCTTTTTTTATTCTTTGTAATCCTAAAAACTTTATAGCTTCATCGGAATGCTTACTCTGCAAACAGTTTTATTACAATACTGCATAATTTTTATAAAAAACAACTCACTTGTAAAATTGTTATCATTAAATTTAGAACTGTATCTTCCTCTGTTAAAGGCTTTTGTCCAAACCACCTTATGAGTTGTTTTAAAAGAATAAAAGAGTTGAAAAGAATTGGTTCATCCTGCTGAAAAGCCCTTGTTATTTTCCCTTCAATTTGTTTCAGTGCTCGTATTCTAATTTCAGTGATATCGTGAGCTTCAGTGAAATAAAAAAAAATTTAAAGGATTTGATTTTATATACATTATTCTTTGCACTTTTGCATATTACAATATTGTATAAAAATATTTAAAAAATAGGATTGTCATTTAAATAAACATCTTACCGAGATTATTCACTGTACTTGACGATATTTTATTCGCCATAATATGCGATATTTCCGAGTCTTTCCTTCAAACTTGATTTGTGTTGACATATGAGAACGTTAAGCGGTTATATTTATTGCTGCCATCTGCCTTCTCACATAAGTACTTTAAAATAGGGGTATGTATTGAAAATTCAAATTTCAAAATAGTATAGTCAAGTTAATACATTCGGACAAAATTTTAAAAATATGTTACAAAAAATCTAGTAAAATATAGATTTTCTGAAGAAATATATGTATTAAAAATGTTCAAAATTTAAATTATGCAGTGGCGCTGTAATCGGAAAGTGCTCACTTTAATCACTTGTCAATAGCAACAACAACAACGGCGGGAGAGATTGAAAGGCAGCAGAAGTCCCGCGCTTTTCGTTTATTGAAAGTTTATTTGTAATTAGTTTGTGTGGTTTGTTTTGAAGCATTAATTGCACATTTTTTATGCATTATATAGCATCATTAGCAAATATTTTGTATAATGATTTATCTTCTAAACAAGAAAAGGTAAAATATATCAAGTAATGTAATTATAACCATTTATACAATATATATTGTTACAGAAAACATAAATCTTCAAGATTGGAAATATAAATAAAGTTTTCCAAGATAAATCATCGAGACCAATTCGCAATCAAAATATTGTCCTAGTTATCATTTTCTAACCATACAAAGGTGTCAACCACTGAAAATGGCAGATTTGGTAGACGCATACAATGGGGTTTATGCCTCCTCCATGGAAATCGTGAAAAACAAGCAAACACATTTATATGTTAACGTGAGTAGTGCGGCGTGTCCTTTAGCCCCTCCGAATTACAGTTATTTTTTACCGGCAGATGCTTGACCTTCTAACGCGAACAACAAAAACGGCCAGTACTTCATCAAAAGATCACATTACTGATGAGTACATTAAATTCTGGTGCATAGACATTCTTCCTTTGGTTTTTGACGAAGACCAGACAATTCAGGACAGCGCTGTAACTGCCATTGAAACTATGTTGCACTACGTGGACGTATCAAAGGTTCATTTTTTGCCTGAATGGCCCGTAATCAAGAAAACTATTTTAGAGGAGTAAGTACTTTATTCACATGTGTACATTTCTGCATTATTTTCTTTTCTGAGGTTGCGTCTATTGTAAGAATTCCTTGACTGAAGGCCATACTATTTTGTTATAAATTTCAGATATTCAACAAAGTTACACGGACTGAGACAAGCTTCAAATTCAAATTGGTACAAAGTATGGTGTTTATTACTTCAAATTCTAGACAAAGACGCGATGCGTGGGATTGCTATAATAAATATTTTTCTAGCTATTGTTGAAAGGGGATTTCGTAGCACAGATTATAAAGTTCGTGCTGAAGCGCATATTTGTTGGAAATTTCTCATAGAAATGTTAGCTAAGCACAATGAAATACATTCACCAAGACGTGTGAAACTAATTTGCATCCCCCTCAAGTCCTCCCAGCCAAAAACTCTGGAGATAGCAATCAATAAGTTTAAAGCGTGGTGGTATTTTCTGTGCAAATTAAATGATAAAATTGAAGATTACCACGACATCGCATTCGAAACTTTTCTAGTATTCTGTTTTGGAGGGGAGAAATGCTCAAACCAAATTCTTGGACGAAACTATGCGATTGTCAAGCAAATGGCAATCAGTTGCTTGATTGAGATGTTGGGGCCATTCTCGACAAGTGCACAATATTTATTAGAAACTAAAGGTCTTGATCGGCCGGACAAGCCTTTGATTACAACGTCTCTGATGTTAAAATCTGGTAAAGCGATTGTGTCTGCCTGCTTTGAGGCAATCGCAACATTAGCGGAGAAGAATATTGACCAGAACAAACAGTTCTACTGCTTGTGGGGCAACTTACTAAGTCAAATCAGAAAAACGAACAGTATTGAGTTGTATGTTCAGTGTTGCAAACAAATGAAAGCTTTAGCGAATTCCACAATTTGCACAAATGAAAGTCAACTGCCGCTCTTTCTGCAGCACATCCTCGAGACAATTGGCACTGATGAACACTTTCCTTTCGAGAATTTCACAGAGATATCTGAGCAAAACTGTAAACTATGCGAAGTTATCCTCGACATCACCGAACTGATTACAAATGTACACGTTAAGTGCCCGAATAATGTGGCTGAACGCATTGTTCACGTTATATACAATATAGAAAGATATAAAAATTCAAACAAATATTGGAATATGCAGAAGACTCTAATAGATTCTACGATCGAATCTAACAACGGAAACCCAAGAGTGAAAATATGTATTTGGCAAAAATTGACTGAGTGTCTTGTTAGCTACTTAAATGATCGCCTTTTTGAGTTTCGTATTAGTAAAAATGCAGATGTTGTAAATAAATGGCTATTTTGGCCTGTGGAGCAATTTGGAAACACCAATTTAATTGATAACATGTTTTTAAACACTTGGAAGAATTTGTTATTGGCAGCTTCTAAGGCCGAAGGAAATTGCAACTTTGTGAGAGCCGTCGCTCCACTCTGGAAGACTTTGTTTGGAAAAGAGGAGCGGAGTTCCAAGCTACCAGAACTTTTGGCCATATTCATCGGTGCATTGGATGTTTCTTTTGGTAAGTACAACCACTTTGAGCAACAAGTTAGATAATTACTAGGAGACAGAGCTTGTAGACTTCCACATTATTAACTTTAAACGTGACATTTTAAAACAATAGTTTAGCAGTAGGGATGCGCTTAAATTAGATTTAACTAGCATGGAACCTGCTACTAATTAGGAACACTTACAACTACCATAAAATATACTTACTTGAACTACAAAAGAAACCTTTTATATGGGTTAGTAACAGTGATTCTTTTTCTCTCTTTTTTAAGTGGACCTCTATTACAATAACACAAAGTTGGCTACAATATCGGGAAGTAGTCCATTCGGGGGCAAAAATTCAACTTATATATTTTTCAATATTCCAAATAAAATTGAACACTTTATACTGTCTTTAGATGTTCTAAAGCATAAGATTTTAGATTGTGCAAGAATTTTTTTAGATTAAATATAATTATCTCAGAATTTGTCAATAAATAGCATTGGAAATAAATTCCAAAATTTAGGTATACACGATTAAAATATATAGTTTCTTGTTATTATGCTATACATATTTGTGTTTTATTATTTTTTGTAGATAACATATCAAAACCTCAAGAAGCATTTGATGTGATTAATTATGCCCTATCAAAAACACCAAAACCAGGGGAATCCCATAATAAAATTATCGCTGCCCTGACTGAGTATATAACTTCTTTGAAGGAAAATCAAATAATTGAAATATTTGATAATATCAAAACACTTTCTTTGACATTGCATAATAATCTGAACAAAAATTCATTCACAAAATATTTATTCGAAGACTTGAAAAAAGTGTTGTGCGACAAGCTCAAAGGAAACAAAGCTAAAGAAAAGAATATGCCCAAGGAATTTAAAGATTTATTCAAAACTGATGCGAATGCTTTTGTAATAATTCCAACTCCTTGGAGTTTCAACCCTGATAAACTGACTGAACACCAAAAAGAGAAGATGAAGGAAAAGCGATCGGATATACCAGCACTGTACAATGATATAAGCCATGCCAGTCAGTCTCAAGAATCAATTAAACCGTGGACTCCTAAAAAAGTCGTCATAGCTAAAGGGAAAAATTCCGAAGAAATTGTTCTCGAGAATAGAAATAAGGATAACTTTGCGGTACCTACAGAACCAATTTCGGGTGCAGTGTTTTTAGAAAATGAGAATGCAAATAGTGCTTTAGATAAAAGTGACGTCGTCTTAAAGCCCAGCACAAATCAAGTGGATTTTGAGAAAGCTCGTATGGATATCATTGAAACGGACAAACCACAATCCAGGGAACCTACGGAAAACAGCAGTTCAAACAAAATAACGCAGAAGAAAGCTTCGCAATATTCTAAATGTGAAGAGCTTTTGAAAACATTCAATGTCCAAGTTGCTGATGAGAAAAGAAAAGCATATTTAATGAGACAATTGAAAAATATTCATATTGACACCAATGAAGGGAAATCAATCGTCCTCAACCGTAAATTGCGACCGAAGCGGAATAGAAAATGGTATGAAAGTAAATCTGAGCTGGAGCACTCATGTGAAGCTAAGCAAAAACGACCGGATGCGGATGCTACCAAAAAAGAAGATGAAGATAGTTCAAATAGGAAGAAAACTCCTCAAAAGTCGTTGAAATTTGAACAACCTGCTAATTCAAAAAATGATACTGAGAACATTCCTTCTAAAAACACAAATGGAAATATAAGCGGATCTACCACCGACGACTCCTTGGAAGAAGTTGTACAATGTTCGCAAGAAGTTTCCCAGTCCTTATTGGCGAAAAAGGTAATTTAGAAAAACAACACGAAAATTGTTTCATAATTTTTAATTTATTCACAGATAAATTTACGTAAACCTATTGACGCCATAAATAAATCGAATTCACCAAATAGAAGTTCTTTGAAATTTATAGATGATGATTCAGAAAACAATGCAGAAAATGAAAATCAACTTGAAAATACTGCATCTATTGGACAAATTCAAACACCGAAACCAACACGGGGAAGACCGCCGAAAAGTTTAAAGCGTGTTCTTCATTCAGAACCGAAATTCAACATAAATACTGAAAAACACGAACGAAACTCGACATTTTCCGTTCGTAAAATTATTAGCCCGAATGGTAAAGTTAAACAATTGACAAATACTGAAATGGAAGGAGTAGCAGTCCTGAATGACAATGAGAATTTGAACAAGAAAACTGACGTTGAGAACAATGAAATTGTTGATGATGTTTATACCTTCAACGAGTCACAGTCTCTGTGTTTGACTCCTAGGAAGTCACCGCTCAATAGGAAGGATGAGAAAGTCGCACTTGCATCTAATGGATCAGTCGAAACCACTTCTGCGATGAAGGATTCTGGTAATCATAGTGAAGCGCATTCAAATATAACAGAAAGCAATAAGAAATCACAGACAATGGTGGATCAAAATATAGTATCGTCTCCACTAGTTGTAGACATTGAGGAAAGAAACGACGAGTTCTTAAATAGTACGCTAAACATTTCACCCATTGTAGAAGAGGACGAGAATTTACGTAACAACAATCAGATGGCTGCTGAAAGTGAAGCTATTAGACGAAAGGAAAGTACAGACAAATTAAGCATGTCTGCTGATAAAGTGATCTGTAAAAATCAAGACAAGATGTTGAACAGTCTTGTAAGTTAAAAACAAAATTTACCAGCATATTTTGCATTAGATAATGTATGTTCATTCTAAATTTTAGCAACTGTCCCCACCGGATCGAAAGTCCATTTTGAACACGGAGAGTCCCAAAGTAAAGCCGAAACACATTCCCCAGCTCACTGGACGCGGAGCTCAGTTTATGAACATGATACGAAATAAGAAACTTGAAATTGCCTCGAAAGTGCCCGCGAATGCAGTAACGCCTGCAAAACCTGAAAATAAATCGAGCCCGGAGAAAGCAAATCAGGAACAAAATGGCCAGCAGAACTCGCCAAATAATGATGAAGCGATTGCTGCCCCTTTTAAGCAATTCCTGATATTTTCAAAAACTCTTCCTTCACCTTATGCAAGTCCTTCAGCCAGCATATTAAAGAGGAAAGCCAGACATGATAGTTTAGATGAAATAGAGCTACAAATGAACAAAAGAAAACGAGTCAGTTTTCATGATCCTCCGGTGTCCTTAACAAAGCAATATGTTAAGCACGCAGAAGAGATGAGGCCATCTTTCACGAGGTAAGTGACGAAGAAATGTAATTATTTATTGAAAAATTTCAATCAATTTATTTATCAGATGTTTGATGCCAGATAAAACCAGCACTCCTCAGAACTTAAAGCAAGCCTTTATACGGAAGAATCGCGTTGATAGTATGCTTGAAATTGCCAAATTTACCGAACATCCAGTTCAAGCGACGGAGGAGAATGTGTGCAGCAACAATTGCGGCAAGACAATTGACCAGAACTCAGTGGATATGGAAACGTTGAAGTGGAACGTTACCGGTGAGAACCAAAATAATGACGATGATGGGGGTAGTCTCACTCCCTCACCGTCTCTCTACTTCCCGGACGAAACAGCTGTCTCTAACTTTGTTTTTGAAAAATATAATTTCGAAGAGATTTTAGAAAAATATCTCGCGTCTGGCCGAACAATTGGTCTAAAGTCAATCAGAACAATAACGAATAGCATTTCATGTGCCATGAATGAAGATCCAAAATTGAAAACAAATGTGCTTGAATTGTTGTCCGAAAAACATCCCAAAGAATTTTTGGACCATGCAATTCAAGAGAATTTGAGTTCAGTCGTTTGTGACCGCCTAAATCCAAGTTCTGTTATAGAATTTGTATGTGAGAAATCTAAAATTAATACAGGCATGAGGAAAAGACTTTTAGAGCAGGTAAAAAATATGATCAACGAGAAATTAATAGCAGATGAGTTTGAATTTTTAACTTCATTGCTTCAAAACCATCAAATGACCGATGCTCAAGTTATAGACTGTATCAGTGTAATCGTACAGCAACAGCGAAAGCACAAGGAAGATTTTTGTAAAAATACTCCTTTAGACATCTCTACATCTTGAAACTATTGCATAAGAAACATTTTTTTTTATAATATTATCCTCTTTTAAATAAGTTTTAAACCTAATTATTTTAAGTTAAACGGACGTACTGTTACTGAACTTTTTTTAAAACATAAACAATTTAAATGTTAGCTAAATACACCCAAGCAGAAATATATTGTAAAAGCTTTATCATGGCAAAAAAATTTCATTTCGTTTTGAATTTAGAATTTTGTTCAAAATAAAACAAATTATATAAAAACAAATTCTTTATTCTAATAGTTTAACAAAAGCCTACTCAATTTCTACAATTGCTCCAACTTTAGTTAAAGCCTCTTTCAACTTCTCTGCCTCATCCTTGGGGATATCTTCTTTCACGATGGTAGGTGCGCTTTCCACAAATTTCTTCGCTTGCACCAAATTCATGCCTTCTAACAAATTCTTAATTTCCTTTATCAAACCTACTTTTTGTTTCTCATCGAATTTCATAAGTTTCACTTTGAATGAAGTTTGCACTGTTTTGGGAGCAGCCTCTTCTTCCTCGACGTCCGCTCTTGCAGGAGCTGCCCCAAATGCAGCTGGCATAAACGCTGTTTCAGGCAAATTTAGTGTTTTCTTTAGCAATCCACTTAGTTCAGCTACTTCGAGTAAATTCAATGTAGTAATATTATTAACAATACTCATCAGTTTGGGATTGGGTGGTTTTTCTTCTCCTTCAGGAACCGGTATTGTCATTTTCTCTGCGGCAGGCTCGGAAGCGGTACTCTTCAACATTGAAGTGGTAGAAAGAAAACGAATTGCTTTGCATTGTTGAATTACAGTTCGTACTTTAAGCATTTTTAAAAGTTAAATCTTAGAAGTTGTGAAAAGTCCTGTTTGGCGAGAAGTGTCACTTTTTAGGTTACGGTGAAGTTATAAAATGACAGCTAAAATCAAATTCTTTTCAATTCAGCGTTCAGCACTGTTCGATTCAGCGTAAACTTTTCGTTAACTATAGTGAACTTGAACGCGCTCCAAATGAGTTGCTCAGTTCAACTGAAGTTTTGATTTTGACAAGTTACAACTACAAAATGAAATTCAGTCAGTTGCTCATTTTGATTATTTCTGACGTACAACTGAAACTTTGATTTTCAGTAGTCGATATTTATTCTTGACAATTTTATTAAATAAATGGAAGTTATAAAAAGCATTTAAAGTGTTTCAAGCATGAGTTATCGTGGAATAGGTGGAGGGGGATACCCTTATAAGAAATCAGAAATTACAGACAAAGCTGGTTACTCCATGAACGCTGTACCTCCGCCAGCGAGTACATTAAATGCTAACAGAGGAACAGTGAATGTAAATAAACCTGTCGTCATTCAACCAGGACTCTCAAAACATGGATATTCAACGATGGATGCAATATCGCAGTTTGCCAACTCTTCCCAATATGCAGTTGGAAAAAGGAAGTCGCGCACTGAAGATGAATATTTTGATGATGATGAGGATGCCACTCCTGATTTGGCGTATATCCCTGCACCAGGAAGTCCAACGGCTAGTCAAAATGTAAATATAAGTAGTGATTTTTTAAATGTTGGAACAAAAGTATGGTTTTATTGCTTTATCTGAAGAATAATACAAAAATGGAAAGTGACGATGAGGATGATCCTCTCGACGCTTTTATGGCTGGTATTCAACAGCAAGTTGAGAAAGAAAAAACATTCACGGAAAGTCCGAGTACTCAAGTCAAAACAAATAAGGGAGTGCGGGGTGATATAGACGATGAGGATGACGAGGAAAGTTACTACAGGTATGGATTTATCAATTTTTGCACATTTTATCGAATACTAATGTACTTCCATGAAATTTTTTTCAATAGATAATGAACGCCTACTTTTAATAAATTACTTTAGAAACTCTTTCAAATTCCTCTAAACAATTCTAGTGTACTAAAACAAATCTCTTTAGATACATGGAAGAAAATCCAAACGCTGGAGTTTTGGATGAAGGTTCCGATCAAGAAATCGAATATGACGAAGATGGAAACCCCATTGCACCAGCAAGGAAAAGATATATTGATCCTCTACCCCCGATAGATCACTCAGAGATAGAGTATGAACCATTCGAAAAGAATTTCTACACACCACACGAGGACATTTTGAGTTTGTCCAAAACTCAAATTGACGATTTAAGGAAGACGCTAGGGTTGAAAGTTACTGGTCCTGTGCCACCCAATCCAGTATCAAGCTTTGGGCATTTTGGATTTGATGAATCCCTAATGAAGTCAATCAGGAAGTCTGAATATACGCAGCCAACTCCAATTCAGGCGCAAGCAATTCCAGCAGCTTTGAATGGCCGCGATTTGATTGGAATCGCAAAAACTGGAAGTGGAAAAACTGCTGCTTTTGTTTGGCCAATGTTGATACATATTATGGATCAACGTGAGTTGAAAACTGGAGATGGGCCGATCGCCTTGATATTGGCCCCGACGCGAGAATTGTCCATTCAAATTTACAACGAAGCCAAGAGATTTGGTAAAGTGTATAATATCAATGTCGTTTGCTGTTACGGCGGTGGATCCAAGTGGGAGCAAAGTAAGGCATTGGAGCAGGGAGCGGAAATTGTGGTGGCTACTCCTGGAAGAATGATTGATATGGTCAAGATGAAGGCGACAAACTTACAGCGCGTTACATACCTCGTGTTGGACGAGGCTGATCGCATGTTTAATATGGGATTCGGTGAGACGCTAGAAGTTTTCTCTTGAAGCACATAAAAGCATTTAACTTTTCAGAGCCACAAGTGCGGTCCATTTGCAATCATGTTCGTCCCGATCGCCAAACTCTTCTCTTCTCAGCTACTTTTAAGAAACGCATTGAAAAACTTGCCAGAGATGTTCTAACAGATCCAGTTCGCATCGTGCAGGGAGACTTGGGTGAAGCCAATCAGGACATTACACAGAATGTGCTGATTTTCGGTACTGTCCAGCACAAATGGAATTGGTTACTGTGTAAGATCGTAGAATTCCTCTCCCAAGGGAGCATCCTAATTTTTGTGACAAAGAAACTCGATGCAGAACAAGTCGCCAATAATTTAATATTAAAGGAATTCGACTGCGTTCTATTGCACGGAGACATGGATCAAGCAGATAGGAATAAAGTCATAACACGTTTCAAAAAGAAGGAATGCGACATAATGGTGGCCACCGATGTCGCTGCCCGCGGTCTTGATATTCCGCACATCCGTACAGTCGTAAATTACGACATTGCAAGAGACATAGACACCCACACGCATAGAATCGGACGAACAGGTCGAGCTGGGGAGAAAGGCACTGCTTACACTTTAGTTACTGATAAGGATAAGGAATTCGCAGGGCATTTGGTGAGAAATCTAGAAGGTGCTAATCAGGAAGTTCCTGACGCTCTCATGGAGCTCGCCATGCAGAGTTCTTGGTTTAGGAAGTCCAGGTTTAAGAGTGGTAAAGGAAAGAAGATGAACGTTGGTGGAGCAGGCTTGGGCTACCGAGAACGTCCGGGTTTGGGTTGCAATAGTGGATCGAATAGCGGCAGCGGGGGTGGTGCTGAAAGTGGTAATGTGGGAAGGAAGCCTCCACCAAGTAATTTCTCCACGTCTGTAACATCCACATCGGGTCCAGCCACAGACAGATACGCTGCGATGAAGGAGGCATTTAAGAGTCAATACAATTCCCAGGTAAATTGTAACTTATTTTACACAGTTATCAAATATTTCTAAAATTATTTCCTTCAGTTTCGTGCATCTTCAGATCGCACTTGGGAAAAAACTGTCCCAGAGTCGGGAGTTTTTGCCGCACCATCCTTGCCAGGACTGGGTACAAAGGGCGAAGACAATGAACCTTCCAAGAAAAAAGCTAGAAAAAGTCGATGGGATTAAGTTATACGTTTAAGAAAATGCATCCCGAAGAGTTACAAGATTTCAAAATAAATTATAACCATAACATTTTCAGTATCTTTTTCCAGTACCTTCGTCATTGAAAATGTTTGATTTAAAAACTTTGCATTTATTTTCATTGAAAGTGTAAAAACTATTAAAAAAATTTGTCTAAACATGATCTACATACGTAGAATTTGATCACAGGGGATTTGCTATATTGTGTAGATGCTCCCCGACTAATCTTCGGATTTAAGGTATACTTTGTGCTTTGAAAATGTTCGAATACTGTACTCAAGTTCTGCCAATCTCTTTTCAATTTCCATTTTGCGATTACGCGTGCGCATAGTTTCACCGCTCATTGGCATTCGATTCAGCTCGCCAACCAGATCATGGTATTCTGCAAGGAAACATACTTCACACGCTGCTTGTGAAAAAGTGAAATGATCATTACGTTTTTCCGCTATCCTTAAGGCGTCCTTCCGTTCCGTTTCGTCCAGTGCGTAATGACCTGTAGGGCAATTAGGGTCTTTTTGCTGTTCCTTTATCTTTTTCAATTCCCGTGCACGCTTTTCCCTTTCTAAGTACTTTGGCAACTTCAAGTCAGAGCGACCTATAAATTAAATATGATCAAAAGAACAATAAGTATAAAAGTAACAAATCATACTTCCAAGATCTGGAGCTCCGGAAAATTTGTGGATTTTCGTTTTTACATTGTCATCTTCTTGAATCCTGGTTACCGACTCTTGGGAACTTCCTGCTGTACTTAATAGTTTGCGCTCCGTCAGGAAGTTATTAAGTTCTGTTTTTGATGTTGTCTTCTGTGGGACATCAGTCTCGCATTCATTGTTGTTCGGCACCATAGTTTCAACGAAATTATTATTTCCATTCTAAAATTTGAAATGTTTAAAGGCTTTTCAGGAATATTTGTTGGGCATACCTGTTGATCGGAAAGGTAGTACTCCGAGTGGTCTGACTTTTGGCTAATTACATCTGTCATACTTTTAGTAAAGCATCTAGAAAAATAATATTGTGTATAATCACGTATGCGGGAAGCAAACGCCATTGAAGAGTAAATACCTCTTAAGCGCATTACTCAGGAAATCCTCGTCGTCAATTTCATCTGTTTGAATGTTTTTATCACAGTGAAGGGGTTTCAGTTTGTCTTTTGTACAGGTGATGGAACTTTCCGTTTTCTTAGAAGCACACGAACAACTAGAATTTCCTCTTTTTGGAGTAATTGACGATCGCACTTCCGCTCGATGTCTTACAGACTTTTGTTCAGTGAGGGCATTTATGGCACATTGCTGTCTATGGTTAACGAACTTTTGCAGATCTTTTAATTTTAGTTTGTTTTCTTTGAGAAAGTCCCGCTTTGGAGGCCCTTCTAAAATGAAACGAAATCTATTAACACAAGCCGCTAATCAACTCGGAAGCGTATTTACTTGGTGTTGGAAATACGCCTTTTAAAGTAGGTAGATTCCTCGTCGACATAATCAAAAAACATTAATATTTGTATTTCTTATTAAATTCAAATTCTTGCTACTAGAATTATTAGACAATGATAAACAATTCGTACACTTAAAGGACACAAATTAAAATGACACCACCATAGTAGCAACATAAATAAACAAACTTTCTTCTTCTTTATTATCGAGTTATAAAAGCATTTTAGGACCTCTGAACAAGTTAGAAAATAGAAGAGGAAAAATGCGAAGTCCAATATGTCAGAAAAAAATTCAATTATTCAACAGTTGCTGAGATAGAAATTATTTGTAATAATATGTTATAATACGTTTGTTATAAGTACGCGATAAATAAGTCAGATAAATATAAAATTATTTTAAGTACATTAATAAATCGTATTGCTTCTTTCTTAATTAGTTATCAGTTTTTTTATAACTTTACTTACATTAGTTGATGGAAAGCGCTTTTTCTCTGAGGAGGATGTAGCCGGATAGCCATTTTACGAAAGGATCGTACAGGTAGGTACAATGACGCCCGTTCCATTGCATTTACTGTATAATGTTTAATGCGCTCCCGAGCGCACCAGTTATTTGCCCGATTTGAAATTGATTCCACGGAACACTGCTGATTGGTGTTTCTGACTTTTTGCTTGCGCTGTCTTCGATCGCATGTTCGCATAAATATGCCCTTTCCAAAAATAAGGCATCATGTCAATATCTGCAAGACTGCAGTTGCAATCGAGCAGCCAAAGCGAGCGGACGCGTTTTTAAAAAGCGTAAACCGAGAACAAGTGCAAGTAATAGCGACTTATCCGCAAAAATCTATAAATCAGATTTGCAAACCCAAAGTGCATGTGAACACAAAAATGTGCTAGGTGTGCAAATCCAAAGTGCGAGTGACTAAAAAAAAAAAAAAAAAAAAAAAAAGAGTGCAAGGTGAATAGCCGCGCATATTCACACCTGACGACAGAAGAAGTAATACCGCTGATAAGCGGGAAAATCAATTTAATGCTAAAAGTGCAATGAACCCTTTAGTGGAAAATGCAAACGGTGATATGGACACCGATCCAACAATACCCGAAAATAGTGAAAATAAAAAAGTTTCTGCAACCGCAGAAATCGAACGTTACTTTCAAATAGTAACTAGGAAACGTAAACGAGGTCAAACAAACGCCACAAGCCCACTCCCAAAGCGCAGGCCCTTCGGGAATCGGAACCAGCAATCGCTTTGCAGCCCTAAGCGATGAATCGGACACGATAACGACCCCCCCCCCCCCCCCCCCCCCCAATTTATGTAAGAACTGAAAATAATAACGAATTAATCAAAAACTTAAAAGCAATCATAAAGAAAGACCGCTTCTAGAAATGAAAAGAGGCCGCCTGAGGGAAACTAAAATCCAGGCACAGAGGGAGGCAGACTACTGCCAAATTGTTAACTGGCTTGAAACTAAACAGCAACAATTCTACACATACCAACTCAAAAGTGAAAAAGGTCTAAAGGCGCGTTCCCACGGCGCGTCGTCCGGCTCGGCGTGGTCCTTCATGCCTTTGAAGTTTTGAGGATTTACCGACATTTTACGACATTTTACCGGAAAGACGGGCCGAATCCTTTTGTTAACTGTGACACTTTTATGATCATACGAGCCGAGCAACGCGTCGTGGGAACGCGCCTTAAGAGTAGTAATCAAGGGGATCGACCACTCAGTCCCAACTGAAGACATAAAACAAGAATTAGAAGACCTAGGTTACGACATAAAATACGTGCACAATATACTAAACCGATACAAACAACCGCAGCCAATGTTTCGTGTGGAACTAACGCCTGAGGGCAGCAAAACCCCAAAAGGCAAGATCCACCCCATTTACGAAACACGCTATATACTAAATAGGAAGGTAACAATCGAGGAACCGTTTAAGAGGAAAACCCCTATTCAATGTAAAAACTGCCAGGAATTCGGCCACACCAAAACCTACTGTAAACTCAAAAACGTATGCGTAGCTTGTGGAGGAGACCACAAAACCGAACACTGCAATAAAAACAAAAATAACCCCCTAGACAAAAAATGCAGCAATTGCTGTGGGAACCATACAGCCAACTATAAGGGATGCCCAGTTTACATGGCTATTCACAGCAACCAAAAACAACAACTAGCAGGTATCAAACGCAATTCAAACGTCAACTTTCAGCAACCCACTGTACCCTCCACACAAGCCAGCATTCCACCCGCAGTCACGGCCCATTTAGGGCAAATACCATTTCACGGACCCAACAGACAAGGACCCTCATATGCAAGTATATTAAGGAATAATGTGCAATCAAACGAGAACAACCACAACGATGGCATGATGCAAATTCTGATAACATTGACGAACAACTTAAATCAACTCACGCAAACCATACAACAAATGCAGAATATGCTTAGCAGGCAAACCGAAATACTGAGCAAACTAGTAAAATGAAAGAAACCAAAATAGCACACTGGAATGCCAACGGTCTTCGCAAACACAAGCTAGAACTAGAAAAATTTTTAAACATCAATCAAATTGAAGTCATGCTAATTGCAGAGACACATCTCACAGATAAGAATAACTTCAAAATTTTCGGATATACACTATACAGAAATGACCATCCCAACAACATGGCCTGCGGAGGTACAGCAATACTGATCAAAAACAGGATCAAACACCACCCGATCAGCACCACCCAAACGAAAGAGATTCAGCATACGGCAATATCCATCACAGAAATGGGAGGACCCATCAATATAGCAGCGGTCTACTGCCCCCCAAGATATAATATTCAAAAGCAACAATTCGATGAATTCTTCAAACAACTAGGTAATAGATTCCTTGCGGCCGGGGACTTCAATGCTAAATCCCCACTATGGGGGTCAAGGATAACAACGTCGAGAGGCAAACAACTGGCAAAATCAATACATACAAACAATCTTAATTGTATCTCCGGTAGAAAGCCGACGCACTGGCCAAGCGACAGACGGAAAAGGCCGGATATTATAGACTTCGGACTCTCAAAAGGCCTGAATCAAAACCTGCTTAGCGCCACAACAACCCTGGATCTCTCCTCAGACCACGCACCGTCCATCATCAAATTAACAAGTGAGCCTATGCCCACAGAACCACCCCACAGACTGACCAACAAGCATACTAATTGGCGCAAATTCCAACAGCTAATCAAAAACAACTACAACCCCCAAATCAAACTCAAAACTGAGGAGGATATCGAAAGCGCCCTGAAACACCTCAATGACACGATCAAGAACTGTGCCCAGGCTGCCACGCCAGCTACCCAAGAAACCTCCAGAACACCAGAAGCAAATACCACCAACACCTTGGATCTCCTCAAAAAAAAGAGGAAAGCAAAAAAACGCTGGCAACTCACAAGATCTCCACAAGCAAAGGCAGAACCAAACCAGGCCACTAAAAACCTAAGAACACACCTGGAGCAAGAAAGGAGCCAAAGTATCGATAAATTCGCTGCAGGACTAACCCATTACCAGGATACAGGCTGCTCTATCTGGAAGGTAACCAAGGGAATTAAAAAACCAATACATCAAAACGTACCAATATTGGGGGCAAACAATGTTTGGATCAACGAGGATGAAGCCAAGGCGGAGGCGTTTGCGGAACACCTCGAAAAAGTATTTAAACCCAGTATAACAACTATCGCAAGCCCGTCCAAAACATCAGGAGAAAAGCCAATTCGCTTTAGCTTTGCCTCAATCCTGCACAAAATACAAGAACTAAACCCAAAGAAAGCTCCAGGCCACGACTGCATCACTGGGCAGCTCATAAAAGCTTTACCGCTAAATGGGATAATAGGAATTCTCCACATCTTTAATGCTATCCTTCGCCTCGACCACTTCCCCGACCAATGGAAGCTGGCAAAAATATTCTTCATACCGAAGCCTGGGAAGAACATATTTAAAGTTGAATCTTACAGACCAATTAGCCTACTCCCAATACTCTCCAAGATGTTCGAGAAGTTACTCCTAGACAAACTCCAGCACTACCTTGACAGCAATAAAATCATCCCCCTACACCAATTCGGATTTAGGAGCCAACATAGCACTATTGAGCAAATCCACAAGATTCACAACAAGATAAAAGACGCTATGGAAAACAGACAATACTGTGTCGGCTTATTCCTGGACATTGCTCAAGCATTCGACAAGGTAAATCACAATGGCTTATTAATCAAAATCAAGAACCTTCTCCCGGGAAAATTCGTCAACATACTGCATAGCTACCTAACAAAAACACCAGTAAAACGCGCCAAATACTAGCAGGAGTTCCCCAAGGAAGTGTCCTGGGACCAGTCCTCTACTTATTATATACAGCAGATCTTCCGCTGGACAGAGAAGTTCTGACCACGACGTTCGCAGACGACACAGCGCTAATATTTGCACACAAAAACCCAACAACAGCAACCAGGGTTATACAAGAGCACATGAACAAAATTATAGACTGGACCAATAAGTGGGGCATCACCCTCAACGAAAACAAAACAGAGCAAATTACCTTTACTCTTAAGAAAAAGACCTGCAAACCTGTCGAAATAAATGGCAAAAAGGTCAAACTTGTCAACACTGTAAAATATCTCGGCATGCACCTGGATCGTAGGCTAACTTGGAAAACGCACCTGCAAAAAAAGAAAGAGCAAGTAACCCTGATCTTCAGGAAAATGTACTGGCTGTTAAATAAAAAGTCAAAATTAAACCTAGACACGAAAATTGCAGTATATAAGAGTATCATCAGGCCAATCTGGACCTACGGCATCCAAATCTGGGGGGCAGCGAAAACATCAAATATCGACATCATCAGAAGAGTACAATCAAAAATAATCAGGGCAATAACCGGCGCACCGCGCTACATGCGCAATAAATTTATGCTGAGAGATGTAAAAGTGAATGAGGTCGAAGACCTAATAGCAATACTGAGTAACAAATACCTGAACAGGTTAAAGCAACACCCGAACATAACTGCCAGAGACATTCTGTCAGCAAAAAGATTCTCGCGCATAAAGAAAAATGACCCATTAAACTGCGCAAATCGAAATGCATAAACTAAATCGTCAATATATAAAAAGAAGACCGAAAACAAACTGGCAGTAATTATTTACAGACAGAAGCAGTTAAAATGGGAACAACTAACTCAAAGAAAATAGACAACGCAGGAGAAGTAGTGAACACCATCATCATCAACCCAGAAGACATCAGATCAGACAATATCGAACTCATCCTAATCATATTGACGATCGAAGTAGGACTATCATTCATATACCAGATTTGTCTAGGCAAAGAGCCTAACAATATATTTTTTACCCTAGATTAAGATTTTGAAATAATGTATGCTAGAGCCAAATAGGCTGATTCATACAAATAAAGCAAAACGTACAAATAAAAAAAAAAAAAAAAATGTCAATATCTTTAATAGTCTGTCAAGAGTTATTAACATTTTTGTGGAGTCAGTGGAATATCTAGGTAAAGAACAAAATTCCTGCAAATTTTTTCCTGGCAAAAACTGTTTCCTCTGATTGTGAGCCACATTAAGCCCAATTCTAAATAGAATTTCTATATTTATTTTAATAATCTCGCATAAATTGTCTGCATTAATATTAATTGTATTGAATTAGTCACGAAATAACTTAAAACCTTCTTCCAATTTTCAAATATTTTATCTATTTCCTTTGTTGGTAGCACGTGGACATAGCGATATCCCGAATCGGATTCATTTGCTTGGTTTTCTTCATTAATTGATGATTGCGGAGTCGACTTGCTCGAAGGAATGTTCAAGGGAACTGCATTTCTCGTGCTTGGGATAATTTGTAAATAAAACTAGTAAGGAAGCAATTGGTCACACCAATTACGTGATACCCTAGATGTAGAAAAATATACTCATTCTTATATCATCATTTTTGTATAAAAACGACTCATGCTTATATGGCAACACTAAGAAGGAGTTGCCCGATTTTGCTCATCTTCGAACTTGACCTTGCAATTTTAATCAAATCTTATTGCACCAAATTACAAGTCTCTAGCTACAAGCGTTCTCGAGTTATCGTCTGGACAGACAGACAGACAGACAGACATACAGACAAGCAGACGGACAGGCATAAAACGGTTTCTTTTCACTTCCCAATCAATGAATATATAGTTCTTTCTTTTCTGTGACGATTATTTCTTGGCGTTGCAAACGTTCGCTCAAAACTAATATACCCTACATCTAGGGTATAAACATACTGTTCAAGAACACTGTTGTCAGTTGACAAACTAATATATCAAAACGTCATCGATGTAGTACCATACCGGTTCTTTGAGATGGGGCATCAGATCAGAAGGTTGCCTGTTCAAATCACGTCGCGGTCATTTCTCTTTTGACTCTTTTTCAGGAACCCTGTCGGGATGAATGGACACGATTCGGACCTAAAACTGACATAATTCTGTTCGTTTAATGTCCATTTTGTCCGCTTCCTGTCCGAAATCTGTCCGTTTACAGAAAACGAAAAATGACTAAGTTCGGTGTCCGCTTCGTGTCTGTTAAATAAATAAACTACATACTATATATATATTCACTAGCTGGTCTACCCGGTTACACTCGCTTGATGGGACGATTGGTGTTCGTTAAGCTGTGGCATTGATTCATCAATCTGATTACTGTCGCACGATAAATTCGTTTTTGATTTTGATTTCATTCATGCATAGCTTCCGTCCTGTGTATTGTAGGAATATTATTTTAATTTTTTAAAAATTTTTTTCGCAGTCTTTTGATTCTTTATAAATACACCATTTATGCTTGCGATTTTGATATTGCCAATTTTAATAGTGGATTCGAAATCAGGGAATTCAAAATACCTTTAGCTTTTACTATATTTCCCCAAATTCGTTAAATTTTGAAAAATGTCGAAAATTAATTCGCAATCTGCGGTATCTACGAAAACGCCCATATACAAATTTTCGTGAGAACTCGTTGATGTTGTAATTTGTGTCGGCATCTTTCGTTCTCCATTTCGAAACCCTATATTTTAGGCGAATATAACATAGCTTAAGGTACCTATAGCTGAAAGTACCTGTACTTCGCTACTGTGAAAATCGCGCACAAATTACATGTGTGACAATAACTTTTTTGTGGGTTGAGGAGATAAAATAATACTTTGACTAACACCGGTAGGAACATGAGACTTCTAATGGTGAACTGCTGGATAAAAAAAGACAGAGTTTCATAAAACTTCCTGATAAACAATGTTTTTTGTTCGCCCCTCTGACTGCAATATAACCAGATTGTCAGGAGAGCTTACTCGTGAACAGGCAACATGCAATTGGCCGTGGGAGAAACAGTCATTCCGTAAATCCACTCCTGCCACTCTCAAAGATTGACCTTGCGCTTTGTTTATTGTCATGGCGAAACATACCTTAATAGTTAATAGGAAACTGCAGCCGCTTAAACTGAAAGTGGTAGTCGGATGGAATCAAGGGGGCCTGTGAAAATGGGTGATTCAATAACAATGTTTCTTTATTTTATACAAAAGGCCAAAAAACAGTTTTTATGAATTTTTTACTTTGAAAATAGCGGATTTTCATAAAAATTTGCATCCCCTATTTTAAACCCTTAGGGGTGGGATTTCACAAACCGGTTCTTAGTGAGCACCTATGAGATAAGTTGAATCAGTATACAAAATTTCGTGGAAATCGGTTCAGCGCTTCCGAAGTAACCGTTTTCACCCCTTTTCACCCCTTAAGGGTTGAATTTCAAAAATCTGCTTTTCAGCGATAACCTGTGCGGCAAGTTGAAGAAATATTCCAAATTTCATGGAAATCGGTTCATTGGTTTCGGAGAAACCGTTTTCACCCCTTTTCACCCCCTTAGGGGTGGAATTTCAAAAAATCCCTTCTTATTGCACATCTAGAGCTTAAGTGGATCCATCATGCCAAGTTTCAAGTTCATACGTTTGGCCGTTCTTGTGATATAGTGATCAGTAAATCAATGAGTGGTATTTAAATTTTATATACATATATATATAGATTATTATTTATTTTCCAATTGACATTCTCAGAAGTCAATGTCGTTAATTCAGGACAAAGTAATCGTTATTCCATTTACTTTATAGAGAAACAGATTTGTGGTTGATTTTGCATTATTCAATTGAAAAGTGATATCCATTCCACAATAACAACGTTCAGCACGCAGTACGCACTCCAATATAGCAACATTAATAAGCTGGCATTCATTAACTCAATATCAGTGATACATATACATTGTGCACTGTCCATAAAGCACAATAATACGATGCAATTAAATAATATCAGCAACGCTTTGACCTCTGAAATTTAGGAGCTATAAACGTTCGCTTAATTTCACAAATAACAAGCTTCGATTTTATATTTCCGTACCTCAGAGCAGAAGGGTATTAAGTCCAAAATTTCAATTTTTCGTTTTTTTTGCTCACCTATATTTAAATTTCACGCTCTATTCAGAGGTTTACAATAGAAGACGATTGGACTGAAAATGACGGAAATAGCATTTTATAAAAAGTATTAAGTCCACTTCGCTCCTGGAGCAAAACAGTATTATCTTTATATTACATGTATTAAGTCCAGTATAGACATATACCACCCAGGGCAAAACCATATTATGTTCAAAAAAAGTATTGTGTCCCACGTTTTTCCCCGCATAAAATCTCAAAACTTCTATTTTATCATAATTATGAAGTCAAAATAAAAATATTAAGTCACAGTCATGAAATTCTTCTGAAAATAAAAAAGTATTAAGTCCATGTGTTCTGTAAAAGATTCAGTCTTCAAAAACTTTGATAAGTGTAAACACCACCCATTATCATTATTCTTAATATAAATAAGTATTATCTAGATCAAGTTTAAACTATTAAATAGTACAGGCTAGAAAACAAGTGTGACAAATTATTATTTCTGCATGTTTTATAGCCTAAACAATGAAATTATTGTATTTTACGCTCTCCTGTAAAATTTACATTTTGTGACTTAATACCCTTCTGCTCTGAGGTACGGATTTTGATTTCACTTAAAAAGTGAAGGAAAAATTAACCGGGTTCAAATAAAAGACGGATAGATTTAATTTACGACTTAACTTTATTTAAATTTAGAATAACGGGTGGATTCGCAGAGATACACTTGAAGGCTGGTGGCTGGGTAGGAGCTATTTCGGCACGAGGCTCATGAGCCTCTCCGGTTGTTTTCATTTACCGTTGACTGGTGAATTTTCCAACATTCTCCCCGGCCGAAAATATTTAGAGTTTATTGTACTTCTAATGGATAAAGAAGCTGGATAGGTCTCTTTAAGGTTTTCCCATTTTTAAAAGAAGCTCGCAAGAGCGGATGTGGCCATATCTGCCTGGGAAAATTTTGATAACTCGAGCCAGCTTCCACAAGAGCCTCGGTGTATTAGAGTCCCCAATTAGTACGATGTCATCAATGTTAATGCTATACGACTTAGTTGATGGAACCATATGAGCTGACTTCAATTGAAGGAGATATTCAGGGACCCACCGCTTCCAAAAAATATGCATGTACATTGTACATACTTTTGACGTTGTGTCCATGTTTTTATGATAATGTCCTTGCTCGATGTTTGATTTGTCCTAGTATCTGGTAATTCACTATTCAGTCGAAACGTTTCCAGGTCCCAGTAAAAGATCTGATGGTGAAAGTGGTTTAAAATCAGCTGAGTCCGTTGATACGTAAGTTAAAGGTGGCGAATTAACAACAGCCTCTGCTCTGCTTCAATTAATATTGTTCGCAGATCTTCGTAATTAAGGTTTCGTCTTCCTATTGTTGCTTTCAGCGTATTTTTTATCGTTCTTATTAAGAGTTCCCACCAACCGCCCCACCAAGGTTCTCGTTCTACTATGAATTTCCATTGAATTTGGTTGTTGGCGGCATAACTCGTGATCTCGGCGCGTTCAATGGCCTTGTAGAGCCTCTGTATTTCATAATCGGCCCTTTTGAACGATTTCGCGCTATCGGAATATTATATAGTTCTTGGCGTTCCTCTCCTTGCTACAAACCGTCGAAGTGCTTTTAGGCAACTTTCGGTTGAAATATCACGGACTAACTCCAAATGCTCGGCCCATATCACAGCGCATGTGAAGATCATAAAATATACTTTCCTATTCACACTGTCTTGATCGGTGACGTACAAAGGACCGGCGAAGTCGACGCCCATTTTCTCGAAGACACGAGAAGCTTCTAATCTATCCTTCGGCAGAAGCGCAAGCCGCAAATGGTTGTGAAGCTGCTTTCCCAAATAATCGTTTGCAAATAATACAGCGACTTATGACAGATTTTACAAGTTGGCGTGCTGTTGTGATCCAAATTTTTTGGCGTATGAATGTTAGAACAACATTTATTCCTCCGTGTAACGTTTTTTCGTGAATGCCTGCAATGCAGGGGGGGCCACGAGCTAACAGGGCCCGCCGGATAAGAGAATAGACCAACGTTTTTACACAAAAATCTTACGATAATTTTTAATTCACAGTGTGAAAAGTACAGTACATAAATACTTAGTTAGTAGCATAGTATTCCAAAGTATAGAGCCTAGATATTTTTATTGAACAATTTCAAAATGGTTTTATATTTAATCACTATTTTAGATATATGCAAATATATAATCATTAGTCAATCAAACTTTTAATTAATGCAAAAAATGTTTCTATGATATACATTCACTTACAACTGTAACCCCGTGTGAACTGTATAACTTTTACTGTAGAACCTAATTCAATAGGGTGAATAGATATGGGGGCCCGAAAAAATGTCTGCAGGGGGGCCCAGAAAAAATAGCTGCGCCACTGCTAGATGGTTTTTTTCAGCAGAATGATAGGATGTGAAAGGTTAGTATCATCATTAATTTCTTGCAATCTTCCTTCGACTCGCAGAATGCCAAAAAAGTCCAATTTAGGATTTAATTGCAGAATTTTAGAGTTATAACTTAACGTCTGATTCCGTTTGATTTCTTCAATTTCATCAGGGAAGTGTTCTTGTTGTTCCATACTGATCCAGTATCGCTCGGCAATTTCCAATTCGTTGGCACTTAAGTCTCTTCTAGTTTTGTTACTGACTTCTTTAGCGTTATTAATAGATCTGAAGACATAAGCAGTCGTTCTGAGTAATTTGATGTTATTACTCTTATCATAAATGTTGAAAATTGGAGCTGAGCATCGTTGAAAGTTTCTCCCGGAAATTGATAAATTTAACAAGGCTAAATTAACATACCCTTTTTCTGATGGCCAATTTGATTCAGCTTGTGATACTGATAACCATCTCGGTCTGAATTTCCACGATTCTGACTCAAGCAAAGTTTTTGCTGTAATTCCTCTTGTTAAAAAATCCGCAGGATTTTCCTTCCCGGGACAGTAGTGCCACATACCTAGGTTACTTATCGTTTTAATTTCGTTTACTCGGTTCGTGATGTACTCTTTCCATATTCCATTTAGTAGATTCGTTCCTTATCCAGCATAGCACGAACTTAGAATTGCTCCAAAACCAGACTGCATCGAACTTGAGTGACGTCTTTGAGCAGATGAAGGACTTTAACCGACTGGCTGCAATTAATTAATGGCTGTTAATTCAAGCTTTGGTAGAGAAAGTTCGTTATCAGTTAAGGGGGGTGCTATACGATTTTTAGCGCATAAAATGATAGTATTAGTTTCACCACTCACAAATTCCCTTCGGATATCAGCGACAGCTCCATAGCCTTTAGTACTGGCGTCACAAAATAGGTATAGTTGAGTGTAGTAGTTGCAAATGTATGGGGATAAAGTTGATCGTTGTTAAAATCTGAGCAGCTCGCAAGCAGCACTGTACCCAGTTTTGAGAATCTTGATGCTTTACTTCTTGAGGGGGCTTGAGTGGCTCGAAAGCATGCGAAAGGGCATCGTATACACTGGTCTATCTATCTATCTATTTGAAACGTGGCAAGCTTAACAATTGTTATGTATCGGGTCATGTTTGGTAGAAGTGTGCCACCAAGAGTCATACTCGAATATGCACCTAATAATAAATGTGCATTGTTAGCAATTGCATGCACTGTCGGTAACGGAACCGATTTTACGTCACTACGAGGTGTCGAGTAACCTTGCACAACGTGTGAATGAACAACATGTTGTATGCGCGAACGTAAATATTTTGTCCACTCAGATTTCTTGTGGGAATTCGGGCGAGTCAAGTGTAGGTCAGAATATTCTGCTGCAATCACCTAAATTAATCATAGATTACGTAGGGTAAGTTTCGTATGAATAATTGGGTATAAATAAGGTAGAGAATTGTAACTGTTAGGGAATAAGATATCAATAAAGCGACGAGTATAGACGTCCACTTTTTATTGTTTTCCCCCAAAAGATTACCGAGGCAACTTACGCCAAGTATTCTTGATACCGAGGCTATTAGCCAAGTATCTCATTGGATTGAGGCATTAGCCAGATCCAGGTAATTGCGGCTTTTTAGCCATTACTTTTGTTTATTGAGGCGACATGCCAAATAAATTCCTCATCATGGATAGATTGACCAAAACATCGTGCTGCAAGTTCACGAACATTTCATGGCGATCCTGCAAATGGACGAATTAGAAATCTTACCAACACGGGAAGAGTGGATGCTGATAATAGACAAGAAGTTCAACGAGCTCTCTGCCAGGATAAGCGAGGAACTGAAGAAGAGGCTGGAGGAAGACCCGCGAGCCGGACCAAGGCCAATCCCCATAGAGAAGTACACCACAAAGTATAGGAAAGTACAGCAAAGTTCACTGCGAGAAGAGGAGAAGCACTTAAGAAAGAAACCTAGAGGAGGAAAGCTAGTAAGACAACGACAGAGGATAGCTGAGTTGAAGCGGTTGGTGAAAACCACAGCTGGACCATTCAAGGAGAAAGCTCAGGAAGAATTGGAAGATTTATTAAAGGAGAGGAAGAGAAAAACGAAGAATTCTGGGAATTGGCAGCAGAAGAAGCGAGTAAAATGGGAAACTGGAGTTCAAAAAAACAGGAAGGAGCAGTAATCTGCAACGTGGAAGAGATTCAGGAGAACCAAGTAGTTGTGTATATTATTTTAGCAATTGTAGTAGTAATCATGATTTTTAAACTAAATTCGCATTATAAGAAGTACATGAAGAAAAACTTAGTAAGATCTATAAATGTTTAGATTAAATGTGAATAAATGAAAATAAAGGGGTAGATATTAATAAAATTGTTTTGAAGCTTAACTGATAAATGGGACTCATGTTATTGGTTGATTTATTGGCAAATCTAAAGAAAAATCCGAATAGAACATATACTCAACAGTATATAGAGACGAAAAATAAAGAAATATACGGAGTTTGGTTGGAACTAAGGAAGGGTATAACGGATGCAGTAGCTAGGAAAGAGGCAAAAAATAAATTCATAGAGCTTGCGACAGAGATCAACAAATTTCTCGTACTTAAGGGAACTTCTCCGCAGATAGTAGAGATGGCGACATTTGAATTAGCGACAGCAGCGAAGGTTATCCCAGAATTTGATGGTGATTTCAAGACACTTTCCAATTTTCTTGGCATGGTGGAATTCTATAAAGACTCCCTTAAAGCAGATCAGGAAGCTACATTGGTGAAGTTTATAAGGGCAGTGAAGTTGTCAGACAGAGTCAAGAATAGATTGCTCTCGGAAGTAGCACCTACAACGATAAAAGACTTGAGCGAGAGTTTGAAGAAGACTTATAAAGCGAATAAAAACCCATTGAAAATACACAATGATTTAGCTATGATACAACAAGGAAATCAAAGTGTAAATGCGTTTGCAACGAAAGTAGAATCGCTGGTAGCATCGCTGAATGAAATTCAAATAGTAGAGCAAGGAGAATCTAATAGAGCCCTGATTGTAGCTATAAATGATCAGTTGGGTTTAAGTTCATTTAAGAATGGTCTCAGAGAACCATATAAATCGATAATAGCAGCAGCAAGGCCGAGTAAGTTGTCAGATGCTATAAACATAACTTCGGAGATCACTGATGGGCCCGCGCAGATGAGCGTATATCACTATAGGCGAAATTACAACAATGATAGATACAGATATGGAGGCTACAACAGAGGTGGAAGTTCCAATGTGACAAACTACAGAAGTGGAGATAATAATAGATTTGAGAATAGTAATTATAGAAATGGCAGCAATAGTTACAATAATAACCGAACTAATAATAGTACCTACAACAAAAGGTATAACAGAAACAATCATTACAATCAAAATAGCAGAGGTAAAGAGTCGGGAAACTCCTTTACCCCCGGAAGACAGAACGGGGGAAATGGAAATCCGCAAAAGAACGGATCAAGAAGATAATTCATCTACAACAAGGGGATGCCTCTACGAACCACATAAGAATGCACATTAAAGAGAGCAGATACCCCGTAACGTTTCTTATAGACACTGGAGCAGATATATCGATACTCAAAAGGAGCATAATAAATGAAAGAAGGATTGAAGAAGGTGAACTGTGTCAGATAAATGGTATAACAGATAAAGTAATTACGACAGATGGAGTTTCACAGCTAGACTTACTAATTGATGATGTCAGTATTAAGCACAAATTTTATATAGTAAACGATGAAGTCAACTTGGCAACTGATGGAGTGCTTGGTCGTGACTTCCTAACCAAGCATTGCTGTAACATAGATTATGAGACATGTGCGTTAACGATAAGATTAGAAACAGGAGACGTAATACTACCGTTGAATATGAAGGTGAAAACTATTAAAAATATTACAGTACCCTCAAGGTCGGAAATCATAACACCTATTAGCATTGATTTGGAAGAGGATAGTTTAATTTGTGGGAAAGAACTTAGGAGTGGAGTATTCTTAGCAAATTCATTAGCACCGGTGAAAGGTATAAAACACATCAAGATATTAAATACGACAGACGCAGCATTTGTGTTGGATGAAGCTGAAGTACGTACAGAACCGCTAAAAGATTACCATGTTGGAATAGAAAGCTTCAGAAAATACAACATTGCGTATTTTAGAAAAGGAGACAAATCGACAAGTGCGCGCTTTGAAAAGCTGAAAAAAGAGTTAAGCATAGGTAGTTTGTGTGAGAGATCACAACAAGCTGTGCTGAATATTTGTGAGGAATTTCAAGATGTATTTCACATTGAAGGGGAACCTCTCACAATTAACAATTTTTATGAACAAAGAATTTCTACCACGGACGAAACAGCTGTTTATATAAAAAATTACAGAGTGCCGAATGCTCAACTAATGGAGATTGACAAGCAGATATCAAAGTTAGAGGATGATGGCATTATAGAGCCTTCAGTGAGTCCATATAACTCGCCGCTTTTAATTGTACCTAAGAAAGGTCAAGAAGGACAGCAAAAGTGGCGACTGGTAGTTGATTTCAGATCACTAAACAAGAAAGTAGTGAATGATAAATTTCCGCTGACGAGATTGGATGACGTCTTGGACAAACTAGGTAGAGCAAAATATTTTACGACTCTAGATATGACTAGTTCTTTTCACCAGATACCATTACATCCAGAATCAAGACCGTTAACAGCGTTTTCAACCAACAAAGGACATTACCAGTTCACAAGGCTACCATTTGGTCTGAAGATCTCAACTAATAGTTTTCAGCGTATGTTATCGATAGCATTAAGTGGACTAGAAGATGCAGCATTTTTATATGTGGATGATATAATAGTATTCGGTTCGAATCTGAATGATCACAACATCAAGCTAGTGCAAGTGTTAAAAAGACTGCAGAAATACAACCTAAAGCTAAACGCCAGCAAGTGTAATTTTCTCAGACCAGAAGTTACATACCTTGGACATAGAATAACTGCCAAGGGCATAAGCACTGATCCGAAGAAGTACGACGTCATTAAGAACTATCCAGCCCCGAAAAATACCGATGAAGTGCGAAGATTTGTGGCATTCTGCAACTATTATAGAAGGTTTGTTCAAAATTTCGCAGAGATAGCAAGACCTCTGAATGAACTCCTAAAAAAGAATAAAATATTTCATTGGTCGGAGGATTGCGAAAGAGCATTCGAAGGGCTGAAACAGAGGTTGGTAGCACCACCTATACTAAACTACCCGGATTTTGATAAAACATTCATTTTGACAACTGATGCATCGAATTATGCATTAGGAGCGGTACTTTCACAAGGTGAAGTAGGACGCGATAAACCGATAGCTTATGCAAGTAAGTCATTAAATAAGCATGAGTTAAACAAGCCAGTAATAGAGAAGGAGCTTTTGGCCATACACTGGGGAATACAGCATTTCAGACCATATTTATTTGGCAAAAGATTCGTGGTATATACGGATCACCGGCCACTTGTGAGTTTATTTACCCACAAGAACCCGTCTTCAAAACTGACTAGAATAAGAGTTGATCTTATGGATTATGATTTTGAAATAATTTTTAAACAAGGAAAAATGAACACCAATGCAGATGCATTGTCAAGAATAAAGTTAGACTCTAAGGATCTAATAGAGATGATACCGGGGAAAGATGTTAATGTAATTACAAGAGGTATGCAGAAAGAATTAGAAGTGCAAAAACATAAAAAGCACGAAATTAGTAGTAAAAATTGTGCGAATACCTTGGTTGCAGATAAGAAGACTGATCACCTTCATGTTTGGAACTGTATCTCAATATCTGATATAAGGTATATTAAAAAACTCGAGTTGAAATTTAATAAAAAGCAGCTGGCACAATACAAAGAAAAGAATAATGAAAATGTGTGCAAAGATGAGGACGCTCATAATGAAATAAAAAACTTTAAAGATACGATAGTTGCTGAGTGTAATGATAAATCTTTACCAGGTTTAAAATTGGTCCTGAGGAAATTACTACTCAAGATAAGCAATCTAAAGATAAACAAGTTAGCACTTCCAAATAATCACGAATTATTTAATATAATAGGCGTCGAGCAATTGAGAAAGATTTTAAAGGAATTCCATAGAGAGACTGATTACTACGTAGAGATTATGCTGTATACACCTCCAAGAAGAATAACAAATAAAAAAGAAATGCACCAGTTAATAGAGGAACACCACAATTCTTTACTAGGTGGACATTGTGGTATAAGAAGATGCATTGCAAGATTGAAACAAAAATACACATGGAAAAATATGAACAAGATGGTGAAGCATCATATAAATACTTGCGAGCAGTGCGCGAAAACGAAAATAACGAAACATACAAAAGAGAGGAACAAAATAACTGACACACCTTACTCATCATTTGAGACAATATCCATAGATACTGTCGGACCACTTCGACAATCTGGAGACTACCGATACATACTCACGCTACAATGCGAGCTGACAAAATTTGTTGAAGCATTTCCAATAGAAACCAAAGATGCAAGAACAGTGGCAAAGACGATTGTTGAGAAATTTATACTTAAATATGGATGTTTCAAAAAACTCAAGACTGATAAAGGAACAGAATTCACAAATCAGCTGTTGAATAACATTTGCGAGCTTTTGAAAATTCAGAAATCAACATCAGCCCCATTCCATCATGAGACTTTGGGCTCAATAGAGAGGAATCACAGAGTGTTAAATGAATATATAATGACAGCCTCAAAACAGGACAACTGGAGTGATATACTTCCTTATTATACTTACTGTTATAACACCACGCCACATACTACAACTAATTATACACCATTTGAGTTAGTCTTTGGAAAAATTAATGCATTACCATGTGAGATACTAAACAATAATAATAGGATATATGATATTGATGACTACATAAATGAATTACGAGCGAAGCTTTTGTTCGCACATAATAATGTGAAAGAATGTTTACTGAAAGATAAGCAAAAGCGACAAAACAATCAAAAGTATGTCAATGAATCTAATTTTAGGATAAATGACTATGTATACGTAAAGGTAGGCAATAAAGTTAAATTACAACAACCATATAAAGGACCATATAGGATAGTTAGTCAAGATGATAGGAATAATAGCTTCTTAGATATAGATGGGAGAGAGAGCAAAATACATAATAATAATTTAAAACTATGTAGGCATAAAGACAGTAACAATTAAATTGTAAAAATATTAGATAATTGCAACAGAGAATTCTATGACTATACAGCCCGCTTAATTTTAATTTCTTAAGAGAAAACAAAATTACGCGACCATTTCAAGGTTGGGGGTGTTATGTATCGGGTCATGTTTGGTAGAAGTGTGCCACCAAGAGTCATACTCGAATATGCACCTAATAATAAATGTGCATTGTTAGCAATTGCATGCACTGTCGGTAACGGAACCGATTTTACGTCACTACGAGGTGTCGAGTAACCTTGCACAACGTGTGAATGAACAACATGTTGTATGCGCGAACGTAAATATTTTGTCCACTCAGATTTCTTGTGGGAATTCGGGCGAGTCAAGTGTAGGTCAGAATATTCTGCTGCAATCACCTAAATTAATCATAGATTACGTAGGGTAAGTTTCGTATGAATAATTGGGTATAAATAAGGTAGAGAATTGTAACTGTTAGGGAATAAGATATCAATAAAGCGACGAGTATAGACGTCCACTTTTTATTGTTTTCCCCCAAAAGATTACCGAGGCAACTTACGCCAAGTATTCTTGATACCGAGGCTATTAGCCAAGTATCTCATTGGATTGAGGCATTAGCCAGATCCAGGTAATTGCGGCTTTTTAGCCATTACTTTTGTTTATTGAGGCGACATGCCAAATAAATTCCTCATCATGGATAGATTGACCAAAACATCGTGCTGCAAGTTCACGAACATTTCACAATATATTCATTCTATTACTAAACCTCACTGACGTATTGTAATTAAATATTAGCAAATACATCTTATTAAGTTGAATTGTTTACTGCTCTGAACGTTTTCATATATAACAATTTTTTTTTTTTATTAACAAATATTTTTGGATAATTCATTAAATAAATGCTCTAGAAAAATACTCAATAAGTGCCAACCAATATTGCAGTATTATACCTAACTTATTTACCAATATTGAATCTCAATGCTTGGTACACCAAGATTGATCCAATTCCGATCCAATTGTCGAACATTTGCAAAGCTAACCAAAAGTAAAAAAAAAATGTGTTTTCATAATAAAATGCACTCCTATAGCCATAGCACCGCGATTATACTAGAATTATACTACTAGAAATATATTATTTATTTTGCTGGAGTAATTTCAAACACATTGAGGACATAAAACAGACACGGTTCGGACAGGAAAATCGTGTCTGTTTTTCCAAAAAAAAAATTGACACGTGTCCGTTTCTTGCCCGAAATCTGTCCGTTCTATAAAAATTGAAAAATGACTAACAATAAGTCCGGTGTTCGCTTCATGTCATTTAGTCATTTTTCGACTCACACAACATAAAACTTACGCATAATACAATTTCATTATTCCTCTAAAATACTTAATTCGTCCGCGCTTGTTCTTGGTTCGAGTATCACTTTTCTACGACTGCTTCCAGATCAACTTCGCGCTTGACACATCTTCTCTCTCTCTCTCTCTCTCTCTCTCTCTCTCTTCGAACAGCTAATATACTTGCCGTTCGGAACAAAATCTATCTATCATAAAACAGATGACGCCAGCAGAAAAGTTCAAACATTCTTAAGGCCCGTCCAGATAGTTCCGCCTCCTTTCGTTCGTCCGCCTCCGTTCGTTTTTTCTTCTTCTTTCGTTTTCGTCCGGTTTTTTGTAATGTCCACATAGCACCGTTTCGTTTCTTTCGTCTTTTGGACCTTTGACACTTGTCATTCATTGTTTACAATTTAATAGCAATGGAAATATTGAGTGAGCTATTCGGGGATTGCACTAAATTCACTCTATTACATTAAATTTACTGTCTCCGTACGATTCACCGTATTTCAATTCAAATTTATTGTGATAGGCAGAAAGTGAGGTTATGCCCGTCCGCCCTTTCGCCTAAAATTCGAAATTTCTCAAAGTTTTTCCCCTCCGTCCGGTTTCGTTCGTCTCCGTCCGCCTCTATGTGGACACTTCCATGGGCAGTATATGGAACCAAAAAACTGAAAAAACGAACGGAGGCGAACGAACGAAAGGAGGCGGAACTATCTGGACGGGCCTTTATTCAGCTACTTTAGTTACAGATCTATCTGATGTAATCTTGTTATTCGACCTTTTCGAATTTATAATCCTCATGTTTGAAATTAAAAATAGTATTTTGAACATAAACTCAATGTTCACACAAAACTGCTGTTATCATGAAGCATTGTAAGTAACAATGTTATTAGGAAACAGACTCTTTTTGTACATGCTTTAGACAAGGCCTTCATGATTTGCTACCCATCCTTTGAGTTTTGAGAAATTTAATGGGGCGGACGTTATTAAGTTTCCGGAAAATGAAGGATTACTAAGAATGACGACAACATAGCAAACCTGAACAGTTTTACTAACCGTTGTAGTGAAATGAATCTTTTCAAATACTTACATTAGAATCATACATTGACACTTGACAGTATCTTTTAGAAAGCATAACAATAACAGCAACAATAGCAATAATAGCAACAATAATTGCTTCGTATTTTTTATATTGGTTGGAAAGCCCCAATCACTGACAATTAATTATTTCTATACATTTTGGTTTATTTTATTAAACTTCTAAAACTGAAAATATATTTCCAGTTGCTTACAATCCAACTTATCCAAGAAAACAGCTTTATAATTACGTACATAGCCTTAATGTGCATTTTCAATGATTCAAGGAATCCAGAATTTCATAATTTTTATTACGCAACGAAACTACAAATCAAGGAGATACAGTGGCACAAAATATTACTGAATATTTGAAATGTTTTTATTATATTCTGTTCATGGTGGTTACTATATAGTTACTAGTTACTTGCTCAGAGGAAATTCTCTTTAAAACACAAAGTTATCTATAAAATGTGAAAATTATAAATGGGTACAAGTGAGAAAATCATTATTAATGAATAATGATGAAAAAACGTTCGATTAATCAACAAAAACAGATATTTTTACCACGTGCAACACTAATTTATGTGTCGTTTTCCTTTTATACGTGTGCGGATGTGCGTGTAAAACATCTTTATTGATAAATAATATCTTCCATTATTCACGAAGATAATTTTAAATTTGACTAAACCAATTCCTTTCTGGTTTGCTTTTGGAAATCGAAGTTCATGTAAAATTGATAGATTTAATTGATTCATTGACTATTGAGAAGCAAAATATTGAATTGTCAAGAACTACATAACCCTCCAGATATAAGAGCATATAATAACACAGTACTATAACTTCAAAGCACCCTTCAAATTTTGGAAAAGGGTTAAGATTTTTATTTTTAGTCTAATTACATAGTTAAGGGTGACCTTCTCAAAATAATCAGTCAAATCAACGAAGCCTTAACCATCGTAGGATTAAACTCAAAGTCAACTATCGCGGAGGACACCGCAAGAGTAGGAAATTGGAATTCTTACAATAATACCTAATAATACTTAAAATGATGTATAACTCTTTTAAATATCGGTTAGCTGAAGGACATAAAATGATACTTTTCTGAATTAATGACAAAACTAGGCCGGTTTTGAGGTATCTCAGCTCCAGAAATTCATTTAATTACATATTGGCTGTTGCCCTTCTTTAGAACGATTAAATGATTTTACTTAATGTTTGTTTAATATTAAATAAATTTCTTCACGCGAACTTAAATGGAACTTTCAAAATTCTCCCACAAATGAACTTTCTATTTCTTACAGTATAATTATTTGATTTTAAGGAAGTTCACCCTTCACGTGAACAGTAAACAAATATTGGGAAGGAAAGTGAGAGGGAACTATATCCTGCATATGGATTGGATTTGTCTCACTATAAAATACAAGTTGTTCTAGAAAACGCAATAGTTGAACCGCGGCATTGACTAAATCGAATCGACATGGACGCCTTCAAAGATTTGTATCGAGATTATCGCGATGATGAATCAACCAGTTTGCATTATTTGTTTAATACACTTGCATCAATTTTCAATATAATTGGACTAACGGTTTTGGATAATAAACCTCCTTCGGGAATTTTCAATGTTCGGCTTGCTGTGGCTTCACTTTCTATAATAATTTGTGCAATACTTTGTATTCGCAATATTTTCATCACTACAGTGTCGTATCAGAGAATGGAATGTCTTATGGTTGCTGCTGCCGTTATTCAAGTAAATATTTTATTCAAATTCATATTATTATTAATTAAAACAACTGGATTTCATGCATTCAAAATTAGGCAATGTTAAAGCTAGTGATGCTCATTTTCTGGAAGAAAAATATACAACATATGAAGAACACAATTTTGAGCACAACAAAAGATTTGCAGAATTCAACCAGGAAAGAACGTGAAATTGGCACAAAATATAAGAAATTAATCATGTTAAATAATTAAAATAGGTTTTTAAATGGTTCATTAATGCTTATATTGCAGAAAAGTTATTTTGGCGGTATACATTTCATATTATGTCGCCGTGGCCGTTTACACAGCGTCACCTCTTTACAAGTCGAAGGAATGGGAATTACCAATAGCAGCTCCTATTCCCGGATATCCGTATTTATTAAATTTTATTGATTTCTTAACAATAAAACGAAGTTTATTATTTTCAGTTACCGGGAACAGCCAATTTATGCGATTACTGTTGTTTTAGAAATAGTAGAAATGTGCTGTACAGCGTTAGCTTTAACCAGTTATAACGGATTATTTTTCCTAACCTGTGCCTATGTGTCCTTGAAGTATGATTTGTGCATTCAATCCTGTTCAATGATTGGAGATAAAACCAGTGAATTCGATACGGAAGAGAAGCAGGGAGAACTGTTAAAGGTTATTGCAAGGGAACAAAAAAATTTACTCAACTTCATAAAAGTGTTCAAACAAAGTTTCGAAGTATCTATTCTGGTATCTATAACAACTTGCACTGCTGTGATGTGTTTCTGTTCTACTCAGGTTGTGCCGGTAATTAAAAATTGAGGAAATTTGAAATTTAACCCTTTGCGTTCGAGAAACATAAACATAAGTAGTTGTTCGTTGTTCCAATTTTTATGCGATGCCAATTTATTTTATTTTGCTGGTCAACATGATTTGAACCCAACATTAAGTACGCTTATTAGTTAAATTATTCTACATTGTTCTAGTTTCTGTTTTTTGCTAAATTCAGTAATTCTTGAGCAAAATTGTGTTGGGTAAATGATAGTTCCTTGGGAAGTGCAAAGGGTTAACTGAACTAAACAAGACAGATTATTCTCATAATATGTTTTTTTCTTTATAGGATAAAAACGTGATAGCTGCCTTCCCCTTTTTTTCCCAGTTCGCTGACTTAATTCTATATTCGGCAATTGGACAAGTGATTGTTTCCCGGAACGAGAAATTTTCAATGGAGATTTACTGCAGCAACTGGTACGAACTCGACAGCATCGAGAACAGAAAAATGGTCCTGTACCTGCTCACAAAGTCGCAAGTGAACGAAGGTCTTACGATCGGAGGATTCTCTCAACTCTCTTTGCAAACAGTAACAGCGGTAAAGTAAATTTTGTAATCGTACTCAAAATTTCGTCAGTTTCGACTTTTTGTAGGTAATGCAAACTTGCTTCAGTTTCATCATGTTTTTAGTCAACATGAAACAAAAGTAAACCAGCATGAAGAAACAACTCTTTTCACAAGCAGAAAGAACACAAATGAAAATACTTATTAACGAAAATACCGACAGGACGAACATATTAGTAGAAAATTTATTTCATTTTGCACGAGAAGCACACAAAAAAATATGTTAAAACGTAAGCAATTTTTTATTATTCTCTCGTAAATAAATATAAATACTATATGCACCAGCATAACCAAAAAAAGGTGTTTATATTTCGGAAGGAATTTCGATTGAAATTTAATGCGCATAGGTACCGAACTTTAAGATCGGCTGGACGAATGGGTTTCACTACTAGGGAGTCTTCCTTTAGCAACAATTTTACTCAACGCCTGCCTAATGCTATAAATAAAAGAAATTTTGCTATGCGTAGAGAAGGACGGGCATAACGGCCAGTGCATAATAGTCTAAGATCCGGTATAAGAAATGTATACCCCCATCTGTTATTTAGTAATAATGAAGAATTTAAGCTAGATAATATCCCAACAAAAACACTCCGTGTAAAAAAGGTGGCCAAGTCCCCTCAATCAATCGATCTTGCAAAAAGTTTCGCCATCTTATGTATTGAGATAAAAAGAGCCAAGTTCTTTAGCCAAACAAATTACTGAAATAAAAGGAGCCAAGTTCTTTGGCCAATGAAAGTAGTGATATGAAAGTGGCCAAGTTCTTCATCTCATAAGCAAATTTTAACTTGGCCAGCGTTCCTTCTTCAAGTATACTTTCTATATTCTTAGTGAATGGAATATTTCCTATAGTTACCGTACTCTTTCACCTCTGCGAAATATATCAACATAATCGAAGGCTCCAATGAATTTAAGCTATTCTTCACGCTAAAAAAACTGGCCAAGTTAAAATTTGCTTATGAGATGAAGAACTTGGCCACTTTCATATCACTACTTTCATTGGCCAAAGAACTTGGCTCCTTTTATTTCAGTAATTTGTTTGGCTAAAGAACTTGGCTCTTTTTATCTCAATACATAAGATGGCGAAACTTTTTGCAAGATCGATTGATTGAGGGGACTTGGCCACCTTTTTTACACGGAGTGTTTTTGTTGGGATCTCAATAATTTTTGTAGAAAAAAGCTAAAAATGAAATTAAGATTCGGAGTGATTTTTGATATCTTAGCCGTCGACTAAGAAAAGTGAGATGGACCGCGCTAACACTACTACATGTAGGAGAATTCACTGCGCCAGCAGTGAAACTTGGAAGAATTATTGAATATGACGGAAAAAGTAATTCCAAATATATTTTAATTTTATTTGTAATAAAAGACTCAATTTTCAGTAAACACGTACGTTTTGCATAGACAGAGTCTTTTCTAAGCCTTCTCCTGGATGCAAGCTAACTCAGTTTCAAGTACGGCCTGGACACACGACGTGTTGAACGGTTTACTTGACGTCATTAAATCGGTTAATTTCTCCCATGTATTGATGTATTCAAGGTATTAAATGCATTACACCTAACTCAAATAAAATGCGTAAATATAGTCAAAGATTTTTAGTGCGAAGGAGGGCTTAACCAGTGAGAACTGAGAAGAGATAGTTAATGTTAGAAAATTACAAAAAAACATAGAATATAGAGAAAGAGGGTCAGGGGAAAAAGAGCAAAAAAACTTTTTCAAATTTTGAAATTGCAGTCGTTACTATTTTTATAGCGTTCAGTTATTCAGTAGTAGTAGTAGTCAGTTCAACTGTTCAATTTCAGTGTTCAATTTCAAATTTCTGGTGGTTAAGGAGGTCTGAGGAGGACTAACTGGACTTCTGAACACTCAATAACAAATCTTTACCTTCGCCACTGCAGCCAGACAGTTTAAAATAAAAACGTACTTTCTTAGGCCTACTCTATAATTATAAGTTCTAATTTCGATTTTAGCCCCAAAATTAAAATTCTATCCCCCCACAGCCCCATGGGCGAAAAAAATTAAAATGGACTAGAATTTCGATTTTAGCCTCAAATGAAAATTCAACCTCCTCCCCCTCCCCAAAAAACTCCCCAGGACCACGACAAATCAGTGTAAAACCCACAACCTATATCTTATTACACAAAATGCACTCAAAATTCGATTTTAGCCAAAAAAAAAAAAATTACCCCCTCCCCCAAATTGCCCCCCCCCCCCCCCCCCTCGACCGAAACAAGTCATTATTAATTAATAGACAGTACAATGCTATATAATCTCAAGCCCGAAATCCGAAAGGATATCTCAATGTGTCTCGATGTGAAAGCAGTAGCGATAGCGCAATTAGACTAGGCCTGCAAACCCTTTCATGAGAACATTTTATGCTATAGTTTAGGTACGAAGACACTTTTTCCAAATTTTCGTTTTTTCTCAGTCTCGCAGGGTAGGGTTCTACATTTGTGCAAAATTTCATTTTTCTAGGTATCATGGAAGTACCCGAACATTTGTGTCAGTGAGTCTCTGTCTATATATATATATTATGAATGGTCGATTCACATTTTTCGCTAATTTTAGGGTGCTCTATTTTGGCCCCTAAAGAAGCCAGAAAGTTGTATTTGCAAAATTTGGTAGATTGGCCCCAGGCAAGGCCAAGAAAAAAATTTGGTTGACCTAGGTCCAACAGGAGCGCTACAGCAACAGCTCAAAAATGGCAATTTTGCGGTTTTCTCTGGTTCGAGAATATCTAGTGGGCAGCGCACGAGGCAACTTGGCGCGTGCGCTGCCGCGCACGTTGATGTGCATCAACATATTGCAAATAGGTTGCCTAGCTAAATTCGGTGCCGATGATGTAATCATAATCTGTAATCATGTCGGCGACGACGCGGTCGTCGCGTAGTACGAACAGCAGGCTGCTACCTCAGATTTGCTTATCGTGTGACTTTATGTCACAAAAATATGCCACAAAAATATTTCCTTATATGGAGTTTTTGCTATGGTGTGACTCCGGCTTAAATCTAGGCAACCATGACTTCAACAAAGTTTTTAATAAGGCAACCTAATATAGTTGGATTGGGAATGAAAGAAGCTTTCATTTGATATATAGTTCAATTAAATAACTTATGGGGGTATAATAATAACGCTTACTTACCTGTTCAGACCTGGCAACTCCATAGTTGCGTAGAGGGAACAGTAGGCAACCTTTATTTTTTCCAGTCTTTGGGGTATATTCTTTCAGCAGATGCTCGACTTTTATAAATAACTGATCAGGGAAGATGATCAAAAAAATTTGAGTAAACATACACATATTATTGTTTAACATCATCGGCACCGAATTTAGCTAGGCAACCTATTTGCAATAGGTTGATGCACATATTATCTAGCTTAAATTCTTCATTATTACTAAATAACAGATGAGGGTATACATTTCTTATACCGGATCTTAGACTATTCCATTAGTTGTATTGAGTTAGTAGAAGAAGAAAGGGCTGCGTTATTACGAGTTATTACAATTTTCACGTTTTTCATACCCTCTGATCTGATATGTCCTCACTTGTAATTATTAACTAGTAAGGAAGCAATTGGTCACACCAAGTACGTGATACCGTAGATGTAGAAAAATATACTCATTCTATCTAAAAATCTAGACATGTATTTTCTTATGTCATTAAGGCTAGTTGTCCGCGACTGCTTAATTAAATAGTACTCAGCATGAGCTTTAATTTGATATTACACACGCCATAAATTGGACAACTCCAATGGAGACGATTCGACCCCCACCCCCACAACCCCAAAAAATATAAAAAACAATTTACCCCACCGGAAAGATCCCAATTAATTCATTCATTCTATATCAAAAAACTCCATATAAATTTTGTCTAATTTTCTATTTTTATATTTTACTAGCAGGTCTACCCGTTTTCACCCGGGACGGTGAAAATCATAATATAATGTACATCAGTACTTTTTGAATTTACAACTGCCCCCAAACGCGACATATATTACATAGAACCGTTTCCCGTAGAACGGCCAAAATAATAGTTGTTTAGTTTTCTTCAGTCAAGGGTGGTTTCGGGGAGTTGAATTAGGATAGAAGACGGTAGTTCTTGTTTAACTTTCTTTCTAACAAAAAAGCCATACCAATTTTTATGATTTTCTTACTTTAAGAATGGGGAATTTTCATCCCCTATTTTACCCCCTTAGGGGTGGAATTTCAAAAAATTCGGCTTTAGTGATTATTAGGGAACCTCTATGCAAAAATTTCAGCTTTCTAGGTCCAGCTATTTAGTCCGTACGTTGTCTGTCAGTCAGTGTTATGGAACTGTCTTATTGTTAGTGTATAGTTGATCTAACCGGCTTTGACTTAACATTGACTTGGCTGTTCAGTCTTTGTACTCCATTTTGTCCCAATGTTTTTTGCTTTTTGTTCCAGTTTGTAGGTCCGCCGGATCTCGGTCTGGCCCACCTTGGTTTAATCACGATTTACGTCATCTTAAACAGCTTAAAACCAAAGCATGGAAGAGATTCTGTGATTCACGAACTGATGAGGATTACCGATTCTACTCATTGTTACGTTCCCAATTTACTTCCCTTTTGGAGTCTTCGTATTATCTTTATCTTGATACTATGAAGCATTCCTTACGTGTTGATCCTAAGCGATTTTGGAGGTTTGTCAACTCTAAACGTAGCTCTGATGGTTATCCTTCCTCTCTCTGTTTAGGCGATATCGTTAGTGACGACCCTCAGATGATCTCTGATCTCTTTGGTGACTTTTTCAAAACAGCGTTTCTACCTGATAATTGTGATATTTCTAACTGTGATATTAGTTCTAAGGCTTTTTCAGCTTTGACGACGCTCCCGCCGACCTCTCTTACTTTTAAGGATTTATTTATTGACGAAAATCGCCTTTTAAAGCACATCTCTTCGTTGGTTGACAGTTTCTCTTTGGGACCTGATGGCATTCCTACCTCTTTCGTCAAACGTTGCTGTGTTCCCCTTGCTCCCATTCTGTGTTATTTGTTTAATTTGTCATTGTCGTTGGGAGTCTTCCCGAAATCTTGGAAGTTGTCGCACATTACTCCATTGCACAAAAAGGGTTCTAAGTGCAATATTTCGAATTATCGACCAATTGCGAGCCTTAGTTGTTTAGCCAAGACTTTTGAAGCTATTTTATGTGATACACTGTCCTTCCACTGTAGACCTTTTTTGCAGTGTTTTCAGCATGGCTTCCTCAAAGGTAAGTCAACCTGCACTAATTTATTGGAATTTTCCAATTTTTGTCTGAACAATATTGAAAATGGCAAGCAAGTTGATTGTATCTTCACAGATTTTAGTAAAGCTTTTGACAGAATTAACCACCGCGTTCTGTTACTTAAATTATCTTTGCTTGGTTTCCCGTCGCTTTTCGTCAATTGGCTTCGTTCCTACCTATGTGAGCGTTCCCAACGTGTGTCATTTCGTGGCGCTTTATCCAGCGAAATTTTTAGTACATCTGGTGTTCCTCAGGGCAGTCACTTGGGCCCCCTGCTATTCATTATTTTCATTAATGACGTCTCTCTGATTTTGCCGAATTCCAGAATCCTGTGTTACGCAGACGATGCGAAGATCTTTCGAGCTATTTCTACCGAGCATGACTGTACTCTTTTAAATTCTGACCTCACTACTTTCTTTAGGTGGTGTACTCTTAACCAGCTTCCTTTAAATATTGACAAGTGTTCATTCATGCGTTTCTCACGCTCTAAAAACTTAGTAAGCTTTAATTATTCTATTGACGGTTGCTCGCTTCAAGAACTCGATGTTTACAAGGATCTCGGTATCTGTTTAAATAACCGTTTCTCTTTCAACGATCACATAGATGCTATAGTTAGTAGAACAAACTCTACCCTTGGCTTTGTGAAGCGTTGGTCTAAGGAATTTAATGACCCTTATGTCACGAAGAGGCTTTATTGTACCTTTGTTAGGCCGATTCTGGAGTACGCTAGTTTAGTTTGGTCTCCTTCGTGTAAGACCCAGGTGGCTCGTATTGAGGCAGTACAAAGACGCTTTCTTAGGTTCTGCCTTAGAGGTCTTCCTTGGACAAACCCTCTCATTCTACCTCCTTATGAGGATCGCCTTAAACTGCTTTCGTTGCAGTCTCTAGAACAACGCCGTACCAATGCTGGAATTGTTTTTGCTCATGACTGTATGTTGGGAAGAATAAATTCACCCAGGATTGTTTCTTTGTTCAAGATTTCTATCCCCACACGCTCTTTGAGAGACCACTCTTTCTTCCATATTCCATTTCACCGTACGAATTATGGCAAGTCAGAGCCTCTTACGTCGATGTCGCGCGCCTATAATTTGAAATATGACACTTTCGATTTTAATTATTCGAGGGATAAATTGAAGAATCAGCTTCGTTGCGGTTGATTTATTATTTAAATCTGTTTTTTTCTTCTTTTTTTTGTAGTAATCAGATCATTTATGAACTTATGTGTTTTACACGGGAATGCTTTATCATCAATATTCAATATCCGTGCTTTGTTGCTACGGTGTTCCACAAAGTAAATATATTGGGTATATTATTAATGAGCTGGATTAAAAATTTGCAGCAGGTAAAACATTATTCTGCACATTTATTGTCAAACAAACCGTCCGCGTCATGTACATATATGGGCAAAAACCCTTTGTTCCCACCACCTCCCTCGGGTAATGGCATATAGGAGTAGGAGGTAGGCGTAGCCAGTCATTTGATCTTATTTAGTAAGTTGTCTCTTGAATGTTTTCATTTTTTTGTGCTGAGTGCTTACCTATAAACCATCATCTCTAGTTATTGGCCTCCTCTATTTTGCAATTTTCGCCCGTTTTCACCCCTTAAAAGTTAAATTTCGCTAATTTTCAGCGATTACCTATTAGGAAAGTTCTAGAAGTATTCCAAATTTCATGGAAATCGGTGCTGTGGTTCAAATTTGTGCTTATGCCTAAAGCCGGAGGTACACGATACGGAAAACGTCATATTTATAAGGAAATATTTTTGTGGATGTCACTTTTGAGACATCGAGTCACACGATAAGCAAAAATGAGTTTGCAGCCTGTATTTTGCAATTCACATATTACCGCGACGCCGCGCCGCCCGTAAGAGCAGTAATCTCAAAACTGTGTTCATAAAGTTTTGTATGGTGTGACTCGGGAAATTTATACCCCGCAAATTCCTTGGATGTGCCGAAAATATTCCGAAATTTTTGGGATATTTATAAGCGATACACCATATTGCTTATCGTCGAGTCACACGATATGAAATACGGCGTATCGCTTATAAATACGACGTTTTCCGTATCGTGTACCTCCGGCTTAAGACTGCAAAGTCAATTTACCTTAATGGAATGAGTGATAAAAATCATTGTTCGCAAAATGTAATTAAATTAGCTTTAAGAAAATCTATTCTTAAAATGCACTACCTTTTTTACAAAAAAAAATTTTAAATTTGTTATATTTCACTGTTTGAGCACATCCGCACGGTGTAAATAATCGAATGATTGAATTGAGTGTGAATTATCGAATCGATTCGAGCTGTCAAACGACAGGGCCGCCAAGCCACCAACCAACACCGTCTGGTGGTGAATAGTGCATTCTCATGCAAAACGCAAACCACGATTTTTTCGATTTTCCGGCTATGCCTTTGTGTTTTTCCGAATTTTGTTTTTTCCTAAACCACCCCTATATTGAGACAAAGCAAACTAAAGAAGAATCATTCAAATCGGTCGGCTCGTTCTCGAGTTTTTGCGAAACTAACGCAATGTAATTGATTTTTATATATATAGACCAGCTGGTCTACCCGGTTACACTCGGTCGATGGGACGATTGGTATTCGTTAAGGTGGCATTGATTCATCAATCTGATAACTGTCGCACGATAAATTCGTTTTTGATTTAGATTTCATTCATGCATAGCTTCCGTCCTGTGTATTGTAGCAATATTAATTTGATTCTTAAAAAATTTTTTTCACAATCTTTTGATTCTTTATTAATAACACCATTTATGCTTGCGATTTTGATATTGCCAATTTTAATAGTGGATTCGAAATCAGGGAATTCAAAATACCTTTAGCTTTTACTATATTTCCCCAAATTCGTTAAATTTTGAAAAATGTCGAAAATTATTTCGCAATCTGCAGTATCTACGAAAACGCCCAGATACAAATTTTCGTGACAACTCGTTGATGTTGTAATTTGTTGGTCGGCATCTTTCGTTCTCCATTTTGAAACCCTATATTTTAGGCGAATATAAAATAGCTTAAGGTACCTATAGCTGAAAGTACCTGTACTTCGCTACTGTGAAAATCGCGCACAAATTACGTGTGTGACAATAACTTTTTTGTGGGTTGAGGAGATAAAATAATACTTTGACTAACACCGGTAGGAACATGAGACTTCCGATGGTGAACTGCTGGATAAAAAAACACTGCAAATTTTACACAACGGTTTATTATTTCCCAAAAATTCGACATTTTTCAAGTCAAGGCTAGATGGCAGTAGTGATCATGTGAAGTAATTTCACGTTTTTTAATTCACTAAGAAATGGAGTAGGTATTTCATGGAGATTAAAAATTTCAAAATTCTATTACTCAAAAAATAATTGAGATAAATTCATGCAATAAAATGTATTCTATTGAGTAATATTAGGCCATTGTATATTCCGAGTTTTATGAAAAAACCTTGAACGGTTACGGAAATATGAGTTTTTCAATATTTGGTTCCTCAATTTCCCTCCCTCAAAATACGTCGATTGGACCCACGAGCTGTTAGGACTGTTGTCAGATGTCACTTGATTTTTGAACCAAATTTAATTAATTTATCTCCAGTAGTTCCGAGAAAAAGCCGACGGCGGACGGTTGACGGCGGACGGACGGATTTTTTTTATTCGTTTTTTGAAATCTACATATCTCAAAACGTAAACTGACAAAATTTCAGGGAGTGTTATAATAATAATAGCTTTTGCAATTGCTGCACTCCAGACCTCCAAAAGAAGAAATTCGGTTAATTTTGTCCATGCAACTCTTTTCTTAGACATATTAAAATTTAATAAATTCTTGTCGACTGTTCTTTATTTGATATCTTATTTATAAAAAAAAAAGGCCATACAGTCTTGTTTTTCGCTTATTTATTTCGAAAATTCATACGTTTCGAATTCTGGTTGATTTCATCAGTGAAATTCAAATAATAAAAATAAGAAGAAAGTGAAGAATTAAACAGGATTCGAAACGTACGAATATTTGAAATAAACTATCATAAAAGAAGAGTGTATGGCCTTTTTTTATAAATAAGATATCATTATAAAAATATATTAAAATTAGATCGGAACAGACGAATGCATGATACAAGGAACATAAGGTATGCCAATGATTTCGCACCCGCGCCATTTTGCGCGTCATCGGGTTCACCCAATGAGCATTCGATGGTTTGACAGGTTTTTGTTTACAAATTCGTGTGCAAGTTTTAAAAGTTTTCAATAGTTTTTAATATTAATTGTACTATTTTGAATTTAAAATGGTTTAGTGTGTAATAAAGAACTGTAAAAATATCATGAAATATACTAAAATACTGTTGTAATTGCCGAAGAAGTAGTGAAGAAGTTATTTTTTAGATGTAGAATGTATTTTGCGATAAGATATTTAAACAGAAATTAGTCTAATGTTGTCAGTAAACAAAAATTAAGAAAAAAATAAAAACTGTGACATAAAATTTACTGTTTTATTGTTTCGTCTATATTACACTTTTAATTTGATTATAATATAAAGTTTCAGTTGTTATTAATTGAAAAATATCATTTTAAATAATTTCTCAGATGAATTGCCGAGGGAAATGCTTTCAGTAACATTTGAAAAGCGCGGCTAAAAATTACGCATTTGAAAATTCGTGCACGTAGTGACGTCACGGCAGTTGTCAAAAAAATCTTTGGCATACCTTATGTTCTTTGTATCATGAGACGAATGATTATGTCAAAATCATCGCAAATGACAGCAAGATATTGGAAGGCTTGCTGTGAAGTTTGACGCGGATTCTTGGAAAGTTATTGGAAAGTATTTGGTTAAAGCCGGAGGTACACGATACGGAAAACGTCGTATTTATAAGCGATACGCCGTATTTCATATCGTGTGACTCGACGATAAGCAATATGGTGTATGGTGTATAAATATCCCAAAAATTTCGGAATATTTTCGGCACATCCAAGCAATATGCGGGGTACAAATTTCCCGAGTCACACCATACAAAACTTTATGAACACAGTTTTGAGATTACTGCTCTTACGGGCGTGAATGTGAATTGCAAAATACAGGTTGCAAACTCATTTTTTCTTTTCGTGTGACTCGATGTGTCAAAAGTGACATCCACAAAGATATTTCCTTATAAATATGACGTTTTCCGTATCGTGTACCTCCGGCTTAACTCGTTAACCAAGCAACTTTTGCTTGGTTTCTGGCCAAGTCACTTGTATGGGGAACCAAGTCGAAACCACCTGATTTGAGTTGGTTTAGCTCTTAACCAAGTCTCCACTTGGTTAACCAAGCAGTGTGTCAATGATATTAATATTTTCACAGTTCCTTGCCAAAATCCAAAAAAAAAAACTGTGTACATAAAGTTTTGTATGGTGTGACTCGGGAAATTTGAACCCCGCAAATTGCTTGGATGTGCCTAAAATATTCCGAAATGTTTGGGATATTTATAAGCGATACACCATATTGCTTATCGTCGAGTCGCACGATATGAAATATGGCGTATCGCTTATAAATATGACGTTTTCCGTATCGTGTACCTCCGGCTTACAGCTCAAAAATTTGCAGTTATGTCGTTGTTCCACTGGAGAAGCGATATTGTTCCTTCCAGATAAAATGAACAACATGAGTTTGAAGACCTCAGCAATCGAACATGCCTATTGCACGTTTTTTAAGGAACACAAAAACAAACCTGCCGCGGCGGTATACCCGAAGAGGCCTATTTCGGATGGGTTGCTTAGATTGACCCTACGTAAAACTATTTACATAAAAAGACAGCCAAATTAGTTTATTTAAATTTTTATATTCATCGGTTTGTGGTATTTATTGTTGTTATTATTGAAACTTTAATGTAATATGTTATTATGTAGGTATAATTATTTTTTTTAACAATTGTTATTATAATTATTATATTATTATTTCTTTTTTTTAACAAAACAGACACGTGGCCGTTTTATGTCCGAATTTTTTGTGTCTGTTCATCCCGTCAGAACCGGTCGCTACTTGTTTGAATGGTACCAATTTTTGGGTTGCCAGAGTAGAATTTTCGAACCTAATTTTCTACAAGCTATAACCAATATATATAACAATTTATTATAGAAGAGCGATTTATTGATTATTCGATATAATTTTTTAATTCCTTTATTTTACCAAAGAGGAAAATGTTGGAAACATTAGAAATAAAGTCTTATTTGCCCCCTCCGCATAATTACCAAGTGGTTAAGAACAAAGAAAAAGTTTACTTCAATTATTGTTTTGCAATTTGCTGCATCCACGTTAAAGAAATGCCATTCTAAATTCGGTTCTTTCATTATTGCACCATCAAGCTAGTGCTGAACTTGAAAGTATATAAAGGTGTGGTATGAAATATCCTAGATGTCGAGCGGCAGTGTTACCATATGAGAGACGTTTCTTGAAAATACGTGTAAGAAAGCGTGCAAAAACAATTTTACTAAAACTTAAAGCACACAAAATAACATGACACCACCATAGTAGCTACATAATTAAACAAACTTTCTTTATTAGCGAGATAAAAAAGAATTTTAGGACCTCTGAAAAAATTTAATTATTCAGCTGTTGCGGTTAGAAACCATTTTATAATATTATGTTATTACGAGTATACGTTTATTATACGCGATAAATAAGTCAGATAAATATAAAAATATCTTAAGTACATTAATAAATCGTATTGCTTCTTCCTTAATTAGTTATCAGTTTTTTGTGTTTTTTGTATAACTTTACTTAGTTGAGGGAAAGCGCTTTTTGTCTGAGGAGGATGCAGACGGATAGCCAAGTTTACGAAAGGGTCGTACAATGACGCCCGTTCCATTGCGTTTACTGTATAATGTTTAATGCGCTCCCGAGCGCACCAGTTATTTGCCCGATTTAAAATTGACTCCACGGAACACTGCTGACTGTCCTGGTTCCCCCCACTTGGGGTTTCTGACTTTTTGGCTTGCGCTGTCTTCGATCGCATGTTCGCCAAAACAATTACAATCACCTCTTTCTTTTCCTTATTCTTGTCAATATCCATTTTAATGTCAGCTAACATGTCCAGACTGGATGTATCGGTGGGATCGTACACCAGAATATATCCATCAGGAAAATGTAAATAGTGTCGAGGCAATTGAACTTTTCCCTGCAATATTGATGTTGCGGTACAAACGTAAACTGTGATGTTTCTAAAATGATTTGAAGATTACCTGCAGTCCTGCAGTATCGTAGATCCTCAGTGTCTCCCTATATGATCCTCGACCAGTATCTACACTTGCTACATAGGTGTCTTCTATCGTGGAATGGATTTCCTGACATAAACAAACTATTGATGAATTCTTTAAACAATTCCTTTCTTCTTTTTACTGAATCTGGAGTTATGTTTCCATATAAAAGTTGCTCTAGGATTGCGGTTTTTCCTACTCCTTTCATTCCACATATCACCACTTTACCGACTTTTCCAACTTTTGATGTTAGCATATCTCATTTAATCTGAGCAGTTAAAACTTGTAGAAAGAAATAGAAATTTAGACTGAAGCAAATGAACTCTACAAACCAAAATAAACATCAGCTGATTTTACTGCTATACCAGCGGCTCTCAACATATCTAACATATGCTATGTAATAAAATAGTGCTTTAAAATATTGAGAAAAGATTAAGTTTTTCGCCTTATTGGTATTTTACGCGCCGCCCCTTCAGGGTTACTACTGAATTTGGAAGCTACTATCATGTCTTTAAATTTTCCCGTTTCCCAAAATATTATGAACATAAAAAATGATGCCTACAGTGAAACATCACTAACCTAAATTGAATTCCGCAAATTCCGCAAATCTCGCCAACAAATTAATTCAAACAAAATCTTTGTTGCACGTATTTTTCATTATCTGCTCTACTACTGCATGTGGGGAAATATTTTCTTCTGATTTGGGACATATTACCAAGGAACAATATAAACACGGGTTCAAAATCATTTATGTTGAAGGAAAAATGGAAAATTTGTTACTTAAAATGATTGGAGTTGAATAAAGTCTGGAGAATTTTTGACAAATGCATATCCAATCTCTTGATTGATTTCCGAACGCGCACTTCTGTTGACAGTTCCCTTTGACAGCCAAGCGCACGTGTGTTTATTTTTGGAAAACATTTTCTGATTATTAAATAATTAATTCTCCGTAAAAATGTTCAACAAAAATACAAGTGGAGGAAGACGAAATAAAAAGAGAAGTAAAAATCAACGATTTATGTCGAATGCAAAAGGATTTGCTAAGCAAGGAATTTATGGACGCGGTGCAGAAATTAAAGATGATCAATTCCACTATTTTATTAAAATATTAGACACTATGAAAGAGGGCTTTGAATCAACAGAAGATAAAGGTATCTAAAATAGTACTGTTACTGTCTTTTTTTTATTAATTTCTGTTTATGTACTTTCGAATATTAGTGTAAATGATTATTATATTTTCATTTTACAGTCACAATGGCGAACAACGTTCTAAATGAAAACGTTGGTGAAGAGGTTCATCTGTCCTCCAATCAAGTAGTGTCCAAAGCTATTGAAGCTCTAATAGGATTCACATCCGAGGGCATTTTTGAACGTTTCCAGCAAAGTTTTAGCGAAAATATTAGACCGATTTGCTCTCATAAGTTTGCATCCCATGTTCTGCAAAAAATTATTGAAATTGCCTTCCTCCGTAGTGTGGAAAAGCCTGATTCTAGTGATTCGGAACCCGCAAAGAAGAAATCTAAAAAGGACGTGATGGAGGAAAAAGCATACAATACAACAACAGAATTTTCAGAGAATCACAAGAAATGTTGTTCGAACTTTGTCTTAAAAACTGGCAAATATTTGTTGAACAATATGGAAGAATTCTTGTGGGATCCATATGCAAGTCACATTTTGAAAACAAATATTCTCTGCTTGGGAGGTATATTCCCAAACAAGGTTGCTTTTAAGCATGTACACAATAACAAAGCTAGTGAGGAAGTATTCCCGGTTCCCGAGGAATGGAAAAGTGTTATCGAAGAGTTCGGCAATCGTCTACAGCTTTGGCCACAATTGCCTGATTTCCCTTATCAAAATTCGTCGTCAGTTGTCATTGGTGCTCTTTGTCAAGCCTTAAAAATAGTCAATGAAGACTTGCTTGTTGATGTAGGAAATAAAATATTGTCCAAAGCATTTTTAAAGCCAGCAGAAACTAGTGGCACTAATGAAAATGACGCAGAGGAAAAAAACGACAGCTGTAATGATCTACCACTAGTGTTTAAAGACCCGTCGGCAGTTAGGTGAGTTCTAAAAATTAGTAATGTAACGTATATTACAATTTTATGCATTTTCAGATTACTTGAAACGCTCCTGGTAGCGGCAAATCTTAAACTGTTCAAAAAGTTGTACAAAAAACTTTTTACTGGCCATTTAAAGACTATTGCACTGGATTTTCAAAGCAACTTTGCAGTTCAAAGACTGTTTATGAATGTGATGGATACATCCATATTTGAATCGTCATTTGACGAAATTTCGGATGATTTGGAAGACATTATTAGAGCAGGACACACGGGAATACCGATGACAATATCTGATGCGTGTCTTAGGCTGGGTGCAAAACAAGGAGCGTTTGTAAAAGCAATGCAAAAAGCACTGCATTGTGCTGATTCAAAAGAAAAACTTGAAAAGTTTTTCCCTTGCTTGCTGAAATTAAAACCTTATGAAATTATCATGGATGATAAAACCCAATTTATTCACATGAATGGAGCTTTAATCATTGAAAATATACTCAGATTTAATAAACCTATAATGCTTGTGAAATGCATCCTGGACATGGATCCTGATTCTTTGGTAGCTGTATTTTCATCACCAAATGGATCCTACATTGCAGACACATTCCTTACAAGTGAGTTCATTGGTGAAAAGTCGAGGGAAAAGCTCATTCGTCAGCTTCAAGAACATTATACTGAAATGGCAATTACGAAATTCGGTTCTCGAGTACTTGAAAGAATTTTCAACATTGCAACAGATCCCCAAAAGCTAACAATTGCAAAGGAATTAGTGGATAAGGTAAATCAACTTAACGGGACAATGTTCGGAAGGGTTTTATATACTAACTTCCGATTAAAAACATTTAAGCTTAGTCCAAGCCAGTGGTTGGCTGGTCTTAAGAAATCTACTAAAGTAGAAAAAATGTTTGAAGATATTTTATCTAAATAAAAATAATATGAATTTATTACCATTTCATTTCATGAACTTTTATAGTGATTTAAGGGATTGATTTAATGGAATAATAAACATCAACATTCCTCAGGATACAAATTTGTTATTCTAAAACTTTTAATTAGTGTAGTTACACAAACTGAGTACGTAAATCTGTCGACTGTTTAGCATTGATGCTGGACCTCTCCAGTTTAGTTTAAACCTGAAGTAATTGACACCTGGAACAACATTTTATGACTGCATTAATGTAGTACACGAACGATTGCACCAAAGAATCGCTTAACCAAATCTACAAACTAATCTCAGATATCAAATGCCGTGGGCACAAAAATAAAGAATGCTACACCATATTCGAGCGAGAAAGTAATATCCCATGATTATCTCAGATCGACAAGTGATAATTCCTTTCAGTGTAACCTTTACCCTTGTCCAACCAAATGAAAAATATTTTTCAAATTTACGAGACGATCGAATGTCTCCAATAAGGAACACAAGAGCGCGTCACACTATTATACATAATTTAAAGGATGCCGAAGTTATGTTGGAACGCCAGAATTATGGTGACACCTCCACCAACCGCCTGGCGTCTATGCTCTGCACTTCATTAATAGCACTCCAAACTTTGTTCTTAAAAAAAAATATTTGCAAAGTTTATGGATGATGCAGAAAATCAATGCAAGTTGTGGTGCGACTCATTGGACTTGCATTTCTGATGCTGAACACCATGTCAATCTGCAATATAAGTCGTCACCGTTTAGCTCATTTCCAGCGTGGCCCATGGTGTTGCACATTGAGGTGCAGCAGAAAGGTAAAAAGACATTTACACCGTGGCGTCTGGCGATCCTCTTAGTTCTAACCCGGAGGTCCCTGTTTAAACGGGCAGCTTAACAAATTACGAGTACACCTGGAGCATACATTTCCGTGGATCGAGGGTCCGCAATCGTATCCCGTAGAAGCCGCAATGCATTTCGATATCTGCCTTATTACAAGTGAGCACAGTCTGCTGGTCACCTCGGCTCCTATACCACATGGCGAGACCGTGATAAATTCTGTAAGCGCTGATAAAATCTCGAAGATCTCATTCGACATAAAGTAACGACGATGAGGTGAGAATCAGAAATTCCACGTGCATTCCGATCGAAACGAGTTATGGACACCTTTTAAAGGAATGACACAATGTGAATAAATATGATGAAGGATGCCCGAAAGACAATCTCCATAAGACCGTAAATAGTGGCTGCATGCGCATCTATTAATGAAATAGTGTTTGATCACAGTTGATTGAAATTTTAGCGATATTCAAACCGAAATAACCTGCGTCTACCTTCCATCCGTCCATGAGCGCATTTCAATTTTCCATCCACAGCTTCTCGATACCTGGATGGAAGGTGTTAATATTCAATTAGTCGCGAGACGGTAGAATCGTAAATCACTGACTAACAAGAGGTCCGTTCACAAAAAACAACACCGAGCCATTGGTAAAAATTAATCGCTGCGCGCGCATGTTTCGTTCAAACAAACATGCATCCCTTGAGGCGTCCTGCTTCCTGCACACCACCAGAGCAAAGTGTTATCCCGGCACACGCACTCGTTGTAGAAACATTGTTTGCCATCAATTATACAAATCGTATTGGACTGGTCCTCTGAGAAACAAAGTGCACATTTGTTAGCGAAAACTCATTCGCACCTCTCCTCACCTACGGCCAGCAATCAATTCTTTTAAACAGTGATCGTCTGGTAGTTGCAACAAATCTCCGAGGGATATTTGGCCAGATATTTGTTTATAAATACTAATTTATTATGTTTGGAATTGTGTGCTACAATTCATTCCAAAACATTTACGATACATATTTTAGATTGTTGAATACTGCAACATGGATTTTCCAAATTATGTTCTAATAAAATTCGTCAGTTCATGGAATTTCTTCTAAATCCCGTAAATGAATATAAAGGATTATGAAACCACTATCAGTGTTTTGGTATTCCATTATCTAGCAGATATTCCAAACACCTCTTTTGTTTATAGTTCATAATAAAATCATTCCAGTTTCCATTTTACCTTACGATAGGATACTCACTTTGGAAACAATATTCTTGAATACGAAATAGAACCGTCAAGCATATTATATTGTGAAGTGAACTTAGTGAAGTCATTTGTTTTAATTTTGTAGATACTTTTCGAATTGTTTCTCGCATTGTTTAGAGCGTGTTTTTAACGAAATTAAACCTGGATAATCTACTAGTATTTATAGTAGTTCGTATAGTATGAAATTTCTTTGCGTAGTATACTAGTATAAAAACCTTACAGACTTACATTAATCGTGTTCATGGTAACATTGGTCCAGATGTGGGGGGAAACCACATTAGGGAGCTTATTTTGAGGCATTTTTCAAGAATTTTTTTGAGTGCGAAAAATTAATTAGATTTTGATAAAACTTGGGCATTAATTTATTCATATAGGTATTGAATTATATTTACAAATGTTTTCAAGTCATTTTTGGTAAAAATGTCGAAGTTATGGGTTCTTGTTTTCCTAAGATCGTCCGGTCCGAGTTAGTTGTTTGCGGCAAATCTTGAAGTCGCAATTTTTATCTGAAACCAAACCAAAATGGTTTTATAGTTACATTACTTACAAGTTTTCTAAGAATATGAACCTCATTGCGAGTAAAATTTGTAAAACTTAAAGTACTGACAGGTGTTTCAAAAAAAATATCTCGATTTTCAACATTTCTTTCACTTCTGTTGCAATCAAAAACACCTTTACAATTACAATATCATCCCAAATGTTGGTTCATGTTCTTCGTTATTTTATAAAAAAAAAATACTTTCAATTTTCATAACGATCGGTTCATAACTTTTTGAGCTTGAACTTCCGCAAATCAAAAAAATTTCGTTTCAATAAAAACGCATTTGAAAAAAATATTCCCGCAAACTTTTTTCCAACTAATTCTATTCCACCATTTTGGATCCGCAATTTTAAATTTTGGAATTTTGATGACCAATCCCAAATTAGAGAATCCTTAAACCCCTGTCCACAGAATTTCATTGCAATCGGAGCAATATTTAGAATTTGGAGGCTTTTTGAGTTTTTGCCTAATTTTTGGCCATTTTCTGCGAGATTGATGCGGTTGGTTTTGGGCTCATAACATCGGAAAGGATTCGAATTTGGCTTTGAAATATTGCCAACGTATTCTTGACTAGTTATACTGAAAATTTATATAATCAAATCCAAAACGGTTTTTTGGCATCCTATTGTAGTTTTCCCCTTAACGAACGGTACTAAATCTGTAGAACTCTCTCAAATGTTTCCACACCACTTGCATCCTGGTAAAATTGACCTATTGGTAGTGGTGTGGCGAAGGATTAATGCTATTTTGCAAAATCCAAGTTTTTTGTCAGACAAAACTATCAAAAATAAAATATGTATAGTATATGAATTCCAGTTATATGTTTCATAATTGTGAGCGCAATTCGGACTTCGGAGTTCGGCCAACAAATTCTCCAAAATTATATAAATTAGTTTTCCGGTAACTTAAGGCTGTTTCCACACTAACTGTTAATAGCAAGATTTGTTTATTATCCAATCGCTATTTACAATTTCCAAAAATTATGTATAACTGAAAAAACCAATTTCGCATGGAAACATTGTTCATAAAAGCAAATATAATTGAATAAGTTTTATTGCCCTGTCGACATCGTTTTACTTCTAATTTAAGTTAGTTGCCCACTTACGCAAAAAGATTTTTTCTGATAGCCCCCTCGCCCTCTAAAGTCGCAAATTTTAATTGGACTGCACGATTTAATAGTGGGCGATTAACACGCGATAACATTAAACCTTCATAATGTCCACATTAATTAATTTTCGTTTACGACATTGTTACGACATTGTTGTGATTTCTCCGAAGATAAGCATCGCGAGCTGCTCATTAAAGCCGCCGCTAGAAATTAACGATGATCGCAGATCGCTGAGAACTCAGAGAAGAGCTCAACTAACGAAATCTCTTTGACTTTATTTTTGATAATTGTATTATTCAGCTGCTTGCTCTGGTTGATCTTGAAAAAGTTAATCACGTCACGGATGAGAAATTCAGCAGAAGCTCTTGGAAAATGGGCAAGGAAGCATCCATTTAGTGTATTCGGAAATTTTCATCCGCAAAGATGATTCGAAGAAAACAATTGGAACTTATTTTTGCAGTGTTGCTCACGGGAATCGGTTTGATTACGTGCTTTGACGAATATGCTATTTTCGAGGAGGAAGATATATACAAGCAGGCACTTCCGGTGGATCCCAATATTAACCACACAGGCTTGACGATACCCGGGACCAAGTGGTGTGGACCAGGAGACACTGCATCCAACTACAGCGACTTGGGCTCTCAGAGGGAGACAGATATGTGTTGCCGAGCTCATGACAATTGTCCTGATATCATTTTGGCCAAACAGACTCTCCACAACCTCCTGAATCCGGATATGTTCACGAGGTATACGTGAATCCTAATATTTTTTTCAACATGAACAACAAATTTTACGTTATGTTTAATTTTAGATTAAGTTGCGACTGTGAACAAACTTTCTTGAATTGCTTGCAACAAGTCAACAATGTGGCATCCATAGCGATGGGAAAAGCTTACTTCACTCTGAGGCATCTCTGCTTCCGGAATGAGTTTCCAATCGTGGAGTGCACAGGTTATCAGCAAGGTATGGTCAGAAGGAGATGTGTGCGCTACAAGTTTGATAAGACGAAGGAGAAAACATGGCAGTGGTTTGAATTGCCGTACTTCACGAAATAGATTCTGCAACTGGTGGAACTTACAAATCTTTTACTTTTGTTTAATGCTATTTTTAACTTGCAAATACTTAATACGTACGTCGTACTCCGCAAAGGTCCTTTTCGAAGAAAATATAAAAGAAATAAAATCTTTTTGAATAGTGAGTTAATTTTGATGTCATTCGCTACCGTAAACCTAAGGTATAAAAACAAGAGACTCGTTTTAACATTCACGTCTCCTTGATGCCTGGAAGAAATTCCATTGTGACTTTTTTTCTCAATTATTTCACACAACTTTTTCCATTTCAAAAGGGAACACAATAATCAGTCCCTTCGCATTTCTCCTATTTTTCTTGTTTTGTCTTCAGATACCACCCTTATGACAACAAATGGTTCATTACTTGGTTCATGCTAAATCAATAGAGGATTGGAAACCGCTCATCAAAACTGGCTCGCTTGGCTGGATGTAATTTGATATTTTCGTACTAAAGGCACAAAAAGACTGCTGCAATGCGAGAGATGCCGCCATTTACTACCATTCTACTACCGCGATCACCGCTGCGACAAGCAAAAAGAAGTTGAGGCGCTTCCAGGCACAACGTTCTTGTCAACTCTTCAAGTACATTTCGGAGGAGTCCTCAATGATTTCTTCAGAAACAAAAAACAAAAATAATAATAATAATAAAAAAAAAATTAAGAAAAAATAAACTCCCTGTTGATGAAGGATTCATGAGAAGGGTCCACTGCCGAACGGGAGACATGTGCTGTTCCAGTGGCTGGCTAATGTGTCTCGATCAACCAGAAATCGGATTAACTGGAAAATTTTTCAATTTTTCTCCTTTGGTGGCACCTTCAATCAAATTTCGTCAGCAGAGAGTGGATGGGCTGCCAAGGGAAGTGGAAACTGCACATCGCCGTTTGTTTGTTGGTGTAGGCTTTCAAATTCCCCGGGGAATCACGAGTTTTATAGATAAAGCTCACTTGGAGCGGGTCCTCGAAGTACCTTTGCTGGGAGCGACCCTCTGATGAAATTGCGGTTGAAAACTGAAACCCCATTGCCCGGGAATCCAAGCATATGCACCGTGTCACCAAAGGATGTGTTGACACTCCCCTTAAGTGCTAATATCCATCACCCATTAGGTGATACTGGGGTGGCTCTTGAAGAGTCATACTCTTATTTGTAAATTGTTTTTTCAGTAATTAGAAATGACCTCTTGTTTGAAACAAGTTTAAAACATTTCTTATACAAAACATAACACTAGTTTACAACCAAAATTGACCACTTTTCTCACCACTTTTTTTTACTAAATTGGGACTTGGGAGTCGCTGATCACGAAAAACATGTTATTATTTTTTCGTATTGAAGCATTCAAGAGAAATGCACAGCAGAGCATTTTTCACGACCTGCCTCTCCCCGGTACCAGTCCAGGGCGGATATTCTGCGAACGCCAAGTCCGATCCCAATGTGCAGTATACGTATATGGAAAGGGTATAAAATTTCCTATCCAACGGTGTATTGCACTTTCCGATCGGATGAATTCTGACCGAGTAATACAGGATTGAAAATGGTTTTTTTTTTGGGAAAATTTACCTAAAAATCGAATACTTTTTATCAGATATTTCGCGGGATCAATTCTCGGATCAATTCTTTACCTTGAATTTTACACCTGAAGTAGATAGCCCGATTCTTCCTGCGTATAGTGTGTAGAGAGTAGAGCCCAAGTTGAATAGAATCGGACGACAAATAGAAATGTTGTGTTAAAGAATAATTAGCATTGAATGTTTATTAATTTGTGACTTACCACCTAATTACCCCCCATGGCCCATGGGATATTATACAATTTTGTTTTTATTTTGTAAACAGTGAAATCAAAAAACTGTAATAAGATTGTTCTCTGTGCTATAAAATAAATTAAGTAGGGATATAACGAAAATAACAAGAGGATAACCGGATAGATTTGTAAAACATACCTCCCCATTGCCCCTTTTACCCTATTTAAATTGTAATATGAAACAAATTTCTAAAGTCTCACTATAGGTACATCTTATCAAAGAGGAAAAAATTTTTAAAAACCAAAATACTATAAACAACGACGCGTCGTTTTTTCTCTACTATTTTTAACCTTGGCAAAACTCACAAAAACAACAATCAATACCGTTACGCTAATTACAAAATGTAAATCCAAAAATCAATTAATTAGATATATAAAAAGAAAGATGTTGTAATTGTTAAATAACTAAAATGAATAATTGCAGGTGGCTCTAAGAACCATTTAATAGATATTGAATTTCAAAGACCTGCAGTGCAGATTAGTGGTTTTTGTTGCTGGGAAAAATCCGTTTGAAAGATTTCACGTGAGGATTTCGTGAGTGCGGCGTGCGCAACGATAATAAACGACTGTTGTTGGTCAAACACCGTAATAGCGATTAATCCTTTCGGACGTCAAGGGGCGAAAATAATTGTGTGATCCATTCATCAGGGGCGTGCGCGAGTGCATCTTCCCGGTCAGGCGTAAACTTAACTTCCTGGACATGCAGTGTGAATTCGCGCAGTTCGCTGCAGTTTGAGGAGAGCCGCGTGGCAACTCTTACCATGTTGCCCATTTCAATATCCTGTGAACCACTCGTGGATGATTTGTTTCTTACCTAATTATTGCCAATTGTATTGCGGTCGCGGGAAACCTATTTGGGGTCGCCGCAAAGGTTGTCGCGTCCCCTCGTTCTGCTGCTGTTAATCACAATTTATTATCGGCTGTCATTTTTATTGATAGTTTCGGCGGAGATTTATCTACATCAGGAAACCTCCATTTGACGAGTAGTAAAACAACCCGCCACGGATCGTAAGAGTCCCTCGTTGCAAGATTATTTTACGATCATTTGATGAATAATTACTGTGGAGTCCGGCAAAGTATTAAAACGATCGTGAGATATCTAAATAGTCATTAAGAAGTTGTTTCTGAGACAAAGTTAAACGTTAACTTTCATCAGTGTGTTATATTCGAAACAAGCGTTTAAAGACCTGACACGGTTTGATAATTTATTGAGATAAAATTATGTTTGTTAGTAACGGAAACATTTGCTGAGTACAGATATTACATGGTGATTTGTTATTAACTTTAAGTTGCCCCTAATTTTCACGTGCCCAAATTAAACAATACATAATGATCCCTAGCAATGATATTTTCGTTCTTGTTGAATAGAACCAGCTGTTAAATTTAGACATCGTATAAATTGTTTTTTCTAAACAAAAATGTTGACAAAATGTGGTGAAGGGCGTGATGAGAAAAGGTGATACCTTCCATTTCGAAGGTACGACAGCGAGCAAAAAAAGACAAATCCTTAGATTGTGAAAATTTATAGGACTCTTCCGTCAACTTTTGCTGTTTGACCCTCTACGGTTTTCGGAATGCAATTTATCCCTATTGTATAAATGACATCGACAAGGCTCACGTCCGGGAAAGACTTGAGAACATCATTCACCTCAGCAGTGGTTTCCCAATAATGTGCAAACACCACTTCACACCCTGCATGAAAAATTGCACTCCTTGTTAGCTGAAGTGGATGACAATTACTCGTCCGCCATTATCCCGTGCCATTAACCAACAATAATTCATTATTGCCTCATCTAATGGCTGCGATCGGAATCACTTAATACAGCGCGGCGCGGCGGCTGGATTCATTGCAAGGTGAAATTGCGGCAAATTGCGCCAAATTGTTATCCAAAAACTAACAATTACGCGGACATAAATCAAATAAAAGCCTCACACATTGTGGAGTCGCGTAGAGGCGTAAAATTCATTTTTCTCTACGCTTCTGATATCGGCCTCTGGGCCTCGAATATCTTCAGTGGAGCCACCATGTCTTCGCCTCGACGTTCATCCTTTGGCTGCGTGCATCAGTACACTAGGAGACGTGAAAATTGAATGATAAATGGTGACTGAAATTATTAACCATTAACACAAGGATGGGGCGCAATTCCATCCGCTGTGCAACTACCACGTTCGGGCCCGCCGTGCCGAGGGCGCAGCGTTTGGCTAATTGAAATTCTGCCGATAATTGCTCCAGGTGAGATATTGATCGCTGAATAAGTGCTCCGTGGTCGCTGCACGATCTGTGACAGCCCCGTGATTTACGGCCCCGTCATTGGGAAAATTGGGGATGAGCAAGAGTTGGTGGAAAACGTTCGTATTTAAGTGCATAATTGACGATAATTAGACGAGGTTCCGGCTGAGTGTGTGCAATTTTGCACCAGCACGTGCTTTCCTGCAATATAGTAACAAGGACACTGACGGTATGCGGGGTGTGTTGAGGTAATATGGGTGGAGCAGGGCAGCAGGCACACCAGAAGGGAAGGCTTTAATTGAAATTCAAATCAAATAATTACAGGTGAAAAACATTTGCACTCATCTAAAAAGTTCAGCATGTACGAGCGTCATTCGAATATAACACATTAATATATTATAGTATCATTTACTTACTTAAGTACAAATAATATAAATAAAACCTAAAGTCCCAAATGATAATTTCACTGGCTAAAAAGTTTTGCGGTTCCTAGAAAGATTCCTGACCTTATAATAACTTAAATAAAAAGTAGTAATATCCTATACTCCTTTTCGGTGAAGGGTCAAACGTAGCAATAAGCCAAAACAAATTCCCGTCCGTTGTTCAAAGCAGTCCAAATTTCACCACTCAAGATGCCCATAAAACACGCCGCACAGATTACAGGATTAAAGATATCCATTTCTTGCCCATCAAGCGAACCGTACTTGCATCCGGAGGCAGCCAGATAAGATCTCACCTGATCCGATTAGAAGCTAACATTCGGGGACCGGGCATTCGAGAGCAAACAAAGGACTAAGCAGGCGCCCACCATTGTTTTTTATCACGAAATCAGAGCGGCGAGCAAAAAATTGACCCATAATTGCGCATTTGGTCTTGCATTGCGCTTACCTGTGCCGCGCTCGTCAGGAAGGTACGCACTACTGGTAAGTGAGCCGTCAAAGGCTGCAACAATTTAGGCACCCTTGACGGCATATTCGGTGGAGAGTGAGCTGTTCCTTTGGAAATCGCACTGCAGCCGGCCGCTCCTTTAGCATGAGGGGCTGTTATCATTGCTGCCTCCCCTCCTCTTCTACCCGGAAATTCAGGGCAAGGCAGTGAGCATTCCGCTCAAATGGTTTGCTCACAGCCGCATTCGACCTTATTGTCTGCCAAAGGAACGGAAAGGACGTTCTTCCCTGCCGTGGTATTCCAGCCAGTTCCGATGATTGCCCTTTTTTTCCGCCGTGATCTATTATAATTGTAATGTCCCGGGCGCTTCCCATTAACGAATGCATTTGTCTCTTATCTGATGATAAAATCAAATAAGGAAACTTTTGCCAATTTTTCGGCATCGGCCGAATAAGCCGGAATTGCTATTTCGAATTTAGCTGTTCCATGTTTACACGTTTAATTTTGTATTCCGCCCTTCGAACATTGGTCCCTAAAAAGTTTGACAGACGTTTCTGATGGGGAAAAACTTTAGGAGTTAAACACATACAGGAGTCTTCATTTGACGACTTGATTATGGACTATTGACACGCAATGCAATTTCGGTTTTTGTATAATTCACACGGACTGCAGGATACATAATAGTATTCCCATTTTACTAGAGAGAAGGTTGATCTATTTATATTTCTTTTAGCAGGAAACACCCTTGGAGATTGGAGAAGGTTAGTGGGTGGAGATGCTATTTGTGTGGGGATGTTTGTGGACCACGGGGCACATCGAGAGGAACAACAACATAAGAAAGGCTTCAGCTGAACCTTAGATCCCGGACGCGGAGCAAGTATGAGCCCTTGTCCAATATCCCCCAAAACAAAACAAAAGGAGATCAGATTATGGGTTCCAGTCCCGGTCCTCCTGATATTGGAAGCGGCTCCGGGCCTTACACGGCTTTAGTCGGCAGGAGAATTCAAAAATATGCAGCTAAAAAGCTAATTTTCGTTATACCGGGTGGGGCAAAAGTCAGTGAACCGCTGCAGGTCGGTGAGCGACATTGTTCATCTTTCAGTGTCGCTGCTTATCTAATCGAAGGTTATTTTAGGCAGGGTTTACTAATTTAGTTTTGGCTTGGTTTATTCTTTGTTTTGTCAGTCTACCACTGGCGACCGCGAGGTTAAGTTGGCGAATTGTGTTTTTTATTCACTTCTATTCGTTGGTGTTTACAATCTTGAATCTTCATTTTCGATTAACTGACTTGATGCACCCTGTATATTATGTGAAATCAAAGTTTAACTTTTTGGATCAGATTGTGATTGGGATATCTCATCTGATTCAGTTCTAAAAATTTTGTTAACAATTTATTATCTAACTTCTATTTAATTACTGCAGAGTTCGCCACTGTTATCATGATAATGCACACTTCTGTAAAAAATGTAGGTACCCCGACATAGTATGTAGGCAGTAGGACGCATGTAGGTAAGTACGGTACAATTACACAATGCACATAAATACCAAACAGTAAACACACTTTAATATGGAGCAGCAGAACAGTATTTAAGATTGTTTTAAAACCTAAATATTTAAGAATTGTCCTTCCTGAAGTGGAAGTCCTAATATACGAACTTTTATCCAAAATCCAACTTGCACTCCACGACAATTATGTGTGTTTACCTTTTTAAGCTGTAAAACATTTTTTTCAATGTCGTTCTGAAACGAAATTCTCCCATTTAAAACTTACGACACTTGCTCAATCGCTGCAGTAACAAAATGCTCCGGGTGTCAAGGATTAAAGACCACCAACCTCACGACGCAAATCAACGCCACAAAAACAAAGCAACGTCGCAGAGTCTGTGCTGCAAGTCCAAAATGGCAAGTCTTACATAAGTTCACCGCTAACTCCGGTGTTCTTTCGCCTGGTCTGTCATTTTGTGCTCCCCTCTCGACCAATCAATGGACTGCAATTACCGGTTAATTTGGTGTGAAGAAATTGCAGCCGTCTCGCTGTCGGTGCATGTACACAATTCAAGACCCGCCCAGTGACTGTAGGGCGGGGCTTATGGATCATTGCTATGCAAGCGGGTATATGCCGTGTGGGAGCCAGTTTCGGTAATCTGGACGCCACCATTTGTGTGGCGGCTGGCGGGGTATTCCGCCGGATGCCAAGGTGAGTTCAGGAGGCGTCAACGAGACCTCGGAGACAGAACACAGGCGCACTGTGTCCAATAATGCCAATCACCTCGCGACCAGTCGAATATTTTCGAAAGTTTATTGACATCGATTTGCGGGGGGACTAAAAATACGGTGCAGGGATGCAACTGTTGGGGACGGAAAATATTTTGTGGCGCAGCTGATGTCGGCAAGTCTAGTGTATACAGTTCAAATTGAATCTCAACCGAATAAAATAGATGCAATGAAGACGACAACGTCGAACATGAACGAACGGACTTGGTGGCTATAAATAAATCGCGTTGCGTAGAAAACCAACTCATCCATTGCAAAACCACGTTTTGTGGTAATCCTCAATGCCTGGGGAGCCCACACTCTTTGGGGACTCAGAGGCCGTGCCGCACACCACTCAACCCCACCAACACTTCCATCCGACCGACTGCGGCTGTATGCAATGGGAAAATGACGAAGCCAACTGTCGGCGACGGTTGGTTTCTTTGAGGATGATGATGAAACTCAACTCCCGTCTCCCGATCGGATTCAGTTTCATCAGTTGGTCGGTCAGAGTTGGTCGTTAGTGCAAGGGTTCCTTCGATGTACGTCCGCAGCTATTTTGCCTTGCTCTGTTGAGGTTTTCTGATTTGTTTTTGTAAAGTTTTCGCATCCCGAGTGCATTAAGTGCGGTAAAGCTGTGATCGACACCAGCAATAAGAACGAAGACGACGGTCGACGGCCCTCGAATCGTGCGAATTTACGAAAAAAATTATAATAATAAATTTACCTAAATAATGTAAAAAAAATAGTTCACACATTTGTTCTGTGTCTTGAGTGATTGTGTGATGACAATGGTGCAAGATCAGTGATTGCGACGAGAACCAAGTGAATAATTTAAGGAAATAATTCAAAATTGGCGGTGATCAAGTGACGCATTATCCCGGATAACGCAGGACATTGTGCATGTACAGTACCCACATCGATTTCCATCTACACAAGTTCATCGGTTTTGGATATACCTACATTGTCTCTTAACTGTAATATATGTATAAACAATATCAAATTTCACCTATTGATTTTCGTTGTGCCAACATTGGTCCCTTCCAGCCGGGGGAGCTGGCGAAGATGATGGTGATGGAGGGACCAATGTTGCCTTTTGCTCCACGAGCAAATATGCCAGCCTTCTCACATTCACACTCGCACGGAGGAAATTTAGCCACGGGATATAATTATGCTTCATGAACGAAGAAACACTCATCTCTTCTTATTTTGTGTCTTCGAGGTCCTCCCTATTTTCTTGCCACTATGTGCACCTCTTGCTTTCCTTCATATTCCCCAAATGTATCGGGTTACGTTGGTACACATCCATCACAAACCAGAGAGATCTTGTTTTTTTTCGATTTTTTTTTACTCTGCTCGTTTCTTTTATTCGCCTTCTTTTGGTTGTTCTTTTTTAGAGAAGAAAATAAATTGTATGTAGTACCATTTGCAGATTCAAAATGCATTTGGATTTGGTAAATATCATTAAGATGCTGTAAAGTTGCAATGTTTTTCCAACCTGCTTGTTGGTTAATTATCGTGTACTGTTGACAGCATTACCAAATGTTTTGGCTTCAGTTCAACTTGCTTTGGACTTTAGGGACTTCCCGAACATGTATAAATATCACTTTGCAACATTACAAATAAATAGAAGATACTTGCGGGCTGCCAGTGCAGAAGTTCGTTGCTGAATTTAGTTTTAATAACTGTTAATGCAACATAACAATAACAACATGATAGATATTTATATTATGCCGAATTAAATTCGAAATCAGTACAAAAAGAGATGACAATTTAAAATACTAATTGATATAAATAGTATTCATGAATTAATTGTTAAACAATTAAAATCATTAAATAGAGACATCCACATCAAAATTATTTAAAACCATTTCAGAACTGAGAAATTTAGCACTTCTTTAGACCTCAAGTATTCCTTGGTTTCGCCAAACTGAAAATAAACAAAACAATAATTAAATAAATATAAATGGTGTTTTTTTTTCGCGAGGATCCTGAGATAAATTGGGCGTTTAAAATATGCGAAGCAGAGCAACGGAAGATCGCATTGAAAAATTTTGTGTGAACTATTCTGAAAATAAAGTGGGAGTTAGTTTTGTAAAATATTATTCTTTAAATGCTCTTGACCGACTTTACAAACACTTTTGTTTATGTTTGCCATTTGCAAAAAAAGACAACTAAAAAACTCTTGTTGACACAGTGTGTTTCAGAAAATCCCTGTCAATTACATCTGTTTTGAATACTTCAGTTTCATTGTCGTTAAATTAATCACCTTACCAAACGTTTATTGGAGACTAAAACGCTCACTTATTTCCGAAGATATTACTCGTACACTTGTTATGTCAACAATAGTGTAAAACACTTCAATTACATATTCTAATTTTGAACTGAAATTCCGAAAAATTTCAAAAATGCTAAAATAGCGTTTACAGCCATGCGATTGGAATTCACCGCACGAAAATCGTGTTGGGATTTAGTTTCAAAATTAGAAACCCAAGCTGAAAGGAATCCAAAGCACACTCAAGACACTCAATGTTTGCAAATGTGTCTTAAGTTTGTTTACTGCATCCAAGTCCGGCGACTGCGCTTAAATTCATCCAATTAAGATTGAATCAACAGTTGGCGCTTGTAAAATGAATTTTTCGTACTGTGCTGGACCATGAAGTGCATGTTCGATATTCACCAATATAAAATCAATTGCATTCGAAATTAAAACACTCAATTTTCGAAGGATCCTGTCGTTCAACGCACATGACGTTATTTTCGCCTTGCACATGTGTTAAGGCGTCTAAAAAAACTTTTGGCCCAAATCCAATTTTGAAATGCTGGTCATACAACACGCACGCAGTTAATTTGTGGAAGTTCTATTTTCGGACGTTTAACTGTCCATAAAGTCATATGCGTAGTTTCTGGCTGCGATTCCATCTGACCGGGAAATCTGAAACTTTCAAAATTCTATCTCATGATATTCCATTAGAACTGAAATCGATCGAATCGCGGATCTATTTTGAACATCTTGAATAGATACAATGTTAAGTCGAAATTCTTTTTGCATATTGTTGTCCAAAAAATCTGTTTATTCTCAATTCTCATCCAGCACCGAAGGTAGAGCATCTATAAATTGATTCTGGTCATGCGATGCCAGACCACATTTATGCAATAAAAACTGATTAATTTCTGAACTTATTTTTGAGCACTGATTTGTGAATGAAGCAATACAAAACCATTTCGGGGGAAATTTTCAAAATAAATTCCAAGCAATTCGCCGTGTAATATCGTTTTAACGAACACGATGCCAGGTTATAAGAGATAGGTTACGCCTCATCTAGAATGTACAGAGGAGCTGCTTAAAAGCAGAACATATTGCTCTTAGAAGTTAGACTTTGATTATGTATAAATAACTTTCGAATATTGCGCTTGGATGACGTTTAATATTTCTAAACAAACCACAGGGTAAATGTTTAGTTTGACGGCATTAAGTACGTAAGTTTTATTTTCACTACTTGAAAAGTTTTATGACCTTAATGAAGCAAACAAAAATAAATATGTATTTTAAAATTTGTTCAACTTTTGAAAAATTTTGGTGTAAGAACTAATGGCATTTTAAAATTAGTTTACTAGTCAGCTTAGGACTATTATAATCACTTAAGTAAATTAACATTGTTCTTAAATTTGAGTTTGTCATTTATTTTAAATAATTTCACTGTTTGACGCACTCGACTTTTAAGAATAAAAAGAAAAGAAAAATAGCAACACGAGAGACACAAATCTTGAACTTCTAAATTTAAAAATCAACTTTCTCTTGTAAACGTCGCCATTTTTCGGTTGTCAATTTTGAACACCGTTATTCCCAAATATTAAAATATGTTTGCCACTGATATATGATATTAGATATGTACTTAAGCTATAGGTACGTAGCTTCTAAATATATTTAATTTGATTGTGGTATTTATTATTTATTACCTTATTGCTCAAATTGAAATATTCTTATACACTATTTTCCCAAACCTCGTGATGTATCACATCACATAAAAGTCTATTTGTTTTATCGAAGAGTTTGGCTCAAAGACCATCACTGGAGATGGTGTTTTTATCTGCATATGCAAACCCAATTTATCATTCCCAAATGTGAAACAGACTTCAAGAACATTAAGGCCCCATACAGCACGCCACACAAGAAACTCCAAAAATGTGGGTTGATCCGACCGCCAGATAAATATGCCTAATTTTGATATCTCGTCTAATAGAGGTCTAAATCCATTGGACTCCATTCGATAACGAAGCATTCACTTAGCCGAGTCTGATTTTAAAATGCGCCGAATCATCCCACTTAGAAGCGTGGCTCCATTTCCCCGCGTCATTCCTGAATGCGTGAAGATAACCAAAACGTTCTTCTCCGATTTTGCAGTGTCGCAGCTCAATTAATTAGAGTTTCGCTGAAAGTTTCATGGATGCACTTAGGGGCGATATTCAAGTGAAAAACTAGTGCAATAACGTTGGAAAATTAGCCAGCTTCGTGTTATTTGAGAAGTGATTAAGAAACGCAAGGAAATGTCGAACGAGTAGTTGTGAATAAATCGCGTGTCGCGCGCGCTGTTTACGTTAAAAAAAGGAAGAAAAGAGCAGAAAAAGAAAAGTTAAGCGATTCAAAGTGAAAATGATTAAGGAAAAAATTGATCGAGTGAAAAAGTGGTGGTACACGAAGGATTAGGAGCCGCGAACACGCAGTGCCGAGAAAAACGGAAGTGAGTAAACGCTGTCGAGAAATATGCTACAGCATCCAGCATCTGACTTTTATGATTTATCAACGAGTGCAGCTGTAGTGAGCAATCGACAGACGCCCCCTTACAGCCCCACGGGCGTTCCGAATGCGGTCGCCTCGCAGCACAACAACAACAACAGCAGCACAAGTAACAACAATAATAATAACAATTCAAGCGGATTGGAGATTTTGGGGCAGAATGGTTCAACAGGTGTTCTCGGTGGCAGCACTGCCGCCTCCGCCACTAACGGAAGCGGAAATAATGGAAATGTTACCGGTGGCCGCGAAACGCTACCGAGCTTCGGATTTACACAGGAACAAGTCGCATGTGTTTGTGAGGTATGTAGGAACACATTTAATCATTAATGGTTCAATAATCGTTATCATTATCGTATATGTAAACTAGAACATAAATCATGTTTCAACCGCATTTTAATGGAGCATTAACTGCGCTGAAAGTCAGTAAAGAAATAATTGCACACATTATATTTGTCAGAAACGTAGGCACGTGAACTGAACAACTTGTTTTTTATGAAGACAAATACACTTTGAAAACTAGAAATTAAAATTAAATTATCTATTAACGTTTATTATTGCTGGTGCTGACTTGCTGTCTATTATATTTCGTACAAACTAATCGCTGCGAGAATAATTAATATTAATTGATGTAAAAAGTTAAGAACAGAAAAGAAGCTGGAGTCTGGGCACTTCTTGCTTGCAAAATTGTGCACTATAAAACGACTTTGATTGAAAATTGATTTGGATGTTCTTAGTTGGGCTAACATTCTTTTTCAATTAGTTATAATCCTGACGGACGTCGCTATAAGATCGCAACTTGTACTATTAAGTAACTGGTCATTAAAATGTGCTGTTGTTCTTAATCTGTTTAAATATTTATTCGTGTTTATGATTTCCGACTTATTTATTGTCCAGGTACTTCAACAAGCCGGTAACATAGAACGATTAGGAAGATTTTTATGGTCATTACCACAATGTGATAAACTGCAGCTGAACGAGTCCGTGCTGAAAGCGAAGGCTGTTGTTGCATTCCACCGAGGACAATACAAAGAATTATATAGGTTACTTGAACATCATCAGTTCTCCCCGCATAACCACTCAAAATTGCAGACACTGTGGCTAAAAGGTAAGTCCATTTAAACATGTTGCATAATACGAACAAATCACGAAATGCTGTAAAAGTTTTGTCATCCATACAAAAGGGAAAAATGAAAATGTTTAAGCTACTTTCAACATTATTTCAAATACTGTCGCCAGAATGTCAAAATTCTGTTGTTAGAATACAAAAATCGAAAAATCCATTTTAAGCATTCATTTTTCAACCTTCTCCGTAATCCATTCATAATGCCAAAATACTTTCGCGAGAATTCATCCGATTTGATTGCGAACTCATTTTATCTCTGTTTTCGTTGTTTTTGCCGTTCCCCGATTCCGACAAAACCTTTTCCGCAAAACAATTGTTTTTTCTTGTTTTTCTCACATTTTCACCACGGTATTGCCCCCGCCGGGGGACTCTGTTATTCCTTGTAGCGCATTACGTGGAAGCCGAAAAACTGCGTGGAAGACCTCTAGGTGCTGTTGGTAAATACCGCGTCCGCCGTAAGTTTCCACTGCCGCGAACAATTTGGGATGGCGAAGAGACCAGCTACTGCTTCAAGGTAAGTCATGTGAAAAAGGCCTCACTTCCCTCTCCCCCCAAAAAAAACCTTTCCTTGTAGGCAATCCGGAGCGGAGCGGGAGGATCACCCGCGGCAGTGTACGAATATGTGGAAAAGTTTTGATAGACACACTTCAGAGTGGCCTGCAGGTGCACCCATAACAAAACACGTATGCAATTCCGCCCATAGATCTTGCATGAGTGGTTCCTTTGTGAATAGGACTCCCAGGGTGTAGTTGAATGGTGGTAAGCGATACCTCGGCGGTTGGAGTCTACCCTTCACTAATTACGCCTAATTAGTTTTTATACTTGATTTACTTACTGCTGTTGAGGGATTTCTTTAATCATGAAAGTTTTTGATGTGCACATTTTGCAACAGTTTTTCATAAACAATATGCGAGAAAGGGGAGTTATTTCATCGCACATGTAAATATTATAATGCCTCTATGGTGTCTAAAAACATTGGGTAATAAGAAATGTTTTTCTTCGTAACTCGTGATATTTTACTTACACCGTCAGAATCTAGAAACTAGAACAACGTATTGAAAAAAAGGCAAAACTTTTAAAATGAAGGATCAAAGGAAATTGTTATTTACCGCAGTTATTCAATGATCTTATTAGCTGTGCTTAGAAAACCACGATGTTATTTATTAATTGTATTAATCATGAATGAAGTTCATAAATAAGCAGAATCGCTTTTTATTACAGTAATAAATCGTGTGCAGTGCTTTCTGAATTGCACATAAACACACCACCTGAATGAGACCTGCACGTTCTGATATGAAGCTAAGCTAAAGTGTTAATAAAATAAAATGATTTGCACCTCATAAATAATTTATGAGAGTCTTAGAACTTTGTGAAGATTTTCTCTTAATAGTTAATAAGAGATTCACATTTTGATAGCACAAATAATAAACTGTCTGAGAAATTTTTCAATGGGAAAGGAGAAACCTTATTTATTTTTAAAAGCACAGAAATAAATTAATTGTGCAGAAATTTCCTTGAATTGGTGTTAAATATAAATCATTGATAACTTTGTTGTTTGAATTTACAAATGCACACGTTTTTGTTTAAGTTTTAAAAAAAAACATATACATGGAAAGGAAAAAGATCTGCAACTGGCATATGCTTACGAACTATTATTTATATCCTCCATCCTGTATGGTTTAATGTGAATGAACTACATATTTGCTTCTAATATTCCGCGGTACCAAACTGCAGAGCGTTTCAAATGAAGCAAGTAATTTTCTCAGACATTCCACTTCCATTTGCCATTCAGAGTTCATTTTGAAAATTGTTAATTTCACGGTGTGTTTTCGAAAAATTTTAAATTACTAAAATCACGTATCCATTTTCATTAGTTTTCCGGAAATACTTTCACGATTATAGATTCTTGAATTACTTTCCATTTCCGCCCACTTAGTAAGGCGGCTGAAAATGCTTCACAGCAAGTCAGTAAGGATTCGCAACTGCTAATTAAAGCATTGATCGTCCATGGTGATTATATAAAAGAAACGCTAACAACAATTATAAAACTAAATGACATCACGAGCCGAACATGTCAAACGTACTCATCCGTTCAAAACTCATTTCCGTTTCCATTCTGATCAACAGCTGTTCCGTTCGGCAGGCGTGTTGAAAAAACACAAACATGCGGCTGTGAAGTAAAAAAGATTTTTCCATCTCAACAACAGCAGCGGCACCAGCATCAACAAAAAGGAGCAGCACGTCGAGAGCACAAAAAAAAACAGCGACATATTCCCCTTTTTGGTCCCGTTCTCCCCTGCTGAATTTTCTGAAGTCCATCCGGGTGTCCGTTTAACCAGGGCGGGGGTGGTGTGGCGGTACACAACTGCTCCCGTCTAATTTTGTCCACATATTCGACAACGCCTTGCCCTACTGCACCGCGCATGCCCGCGCAACTTGCATCGCCTAATCCAACTTCACGTTTTTCGTTACAGGAGAAATCTAGATCTGTGCTGAGGGATTGGTACGCGCATAACCCTTATCCATCGCCCAGGGAGAAACGCGAATTGGCAGAGGCTACTGGACTGACAACGACGCAGGTGAGATACAGATTGCATCGCATTTTGCAATAAACAATGACAAGCTGGTAATATTTACATTAATTAGTTCGTGATTAATTGCAACATGAGTTCGGGTTGGTTTGCAACTGTCCCACTTGTTTAGTGCGAATCGAGAATGCTTTTAATTATGCTGCTAAAAATACGATTATGAATTGGATTTGAAGTGGTGATCTCTTGGTCGGTTGAAAATGGACATGGCATCACTTCCGCGTCTTTCTAAACGAAAATACATTCAACTAAGTTTTGTATTTTCTTTCTGTTTTGCAGGTCTCGAACTGGTTCAAAAATCGCCGACAGCGCGACAGAGCAGCCGAACACAAAGAGTAAGTTTTGTTTTTTAAATATTTTCCTTTGTTTAGTCAACTGCGCGTCCTTGATTTACAATCTCACTACTGCTTGATGATCTTAAAATCGATGTCAAGGCTATTGCGAAAGAAAAACACATTTTCGTCAAAAATAACACAAGCGACAAATCAAAGAGTGAACTGAAGAAAGAGGTTCATTTGATTCACTGCACAACCGCGAGCCATTTTCACACATGCCTACCTCCTGAAAGGACCTCTGTGGTCATTTCAAAGTTTATTCAGGACATTGCTAGGTGCTTGACTTTATGTTTATTTTTGGTTTATGTTTAAACAAATTCCGGTCTAAAAGGCATTTAAGTGAGAACAGACATCTGGCTCTGGTGAATGTCCTCATATTTGAATAACACTCGAAACCAACAACAACATGTTTTTGCATTTTTTGGACCTTGACCAAAATATTGTAAAGGTTAAATTTAAGTGGATGTTTAAGAAAAACTGAAGAACGTGGGTATTTCAAGTTTGCGAGAGAGATTCAATATAATGGGAAAACTATCGATAGGTATTCTGATTCTAACAATGGTTAGAAATTATGTAAATTATAAACAACAAATTCCGTTACTTTTCTTTCCTTTAACGATTCCATAGTTCATTAAAACTTATGACTGCATCTATATTTGAATTACTAATTAGAAATAAGGTTTGAAAATTCTATTCGAAACATTTTAATGACTTTCAATAGTGTACATTTAATTGCCCGAAGGACACATGAAAAACTTACGGAAGTCCCAAAAATCAATGTGCCACCTCCCGTGGTCACCCATATCACCCATAAATTATGAGCATTCCTTCAATTTGTCTCAACTCTTGGTGGAATGATATAAAATCATTAAAAGCTGCATAAATCCAAAAAACAAACAACGGAAAATGAAACCCAAAAAACAATAAGAAAACAACTGAATCGAGCAAGACGATCAACAAGAGCCACCAGTAAAAAATGAAATTTCTTAACTCTTCTTTCATCTGCTTGGCTGAACATAAATTTCGAAATGAAATAAAAATAAAATCCTGAACACGTTTTTATTCTGTTGAATGCACCTCCATCTGGTGCGGCTGTGTGTGTGTCCCAATGCTCAAATTATCCTCTCGCCCCGCCGTGTTTATTTATGTACTAATTTGATGATTTTCTTAGATTTTTATCGAAGGAGATAAAATTAAGGAAAAAGAGTGAACGAAAAAGTCACCATAAAAACGACGCCTTAACACAGAATGGTAAAGGATGGAGGCTGCCAATGTTCCACAGAACAGTGCAACTTGGTCGACTTAACAGATTTTTGTGTCCTCCGGAGGAACACACACAGCCTTGTGACGTAAACGAAAGATCGCAAGGAATATCGCCACCGCGCATCGAAGATCAACCAAATAAGACGAAGGCGAAATGCTGCGATGACAAATTCCTCTTGCTCGTCGCCATCACCATCGTGAACCTAAATTTGTAACTGTGCCCGTGTCAACTTCCAGTTATTATATTCTTATTTTAATTCACTTATTTATTTATGTTCTTTTGTTTTCTTTTTATTATTTTTGACACATATTTCTTTCTGATCGCACTCGCTTTGGTCGTTCGGCATATGTAAGCGATTTAGGTCTTTAAGACGATTAATTTGAAGCGGGTTCTAAGAACCGCGGGATATGATAAGGAAATAATCGGCTAAGAATAGAAGAGTTGCGAGGGTCATTACCACTGCAGTAAATGCCCTTTATTGGTGACTGGAGGTTTAACCGGACTGAGAATTGAGACTCAGAATGTTCAAGTCCGCGATTAAGAAACTGTGTAGTCAGAAATATCAACGGAGCAGATCCCCATCAGAGCACCTATTTTTACGCCCGGAAGCTCTGTTTATAATAGTTTTATGGGATCATAACTGCTGGAGGTGATCGTAGTCACTAGCCAGGCTGCACACAGGCGGATCAATCTTTCGCCGCAGCTGATTTTTCAACGATGAAAAAATGTAAATGAAATGTAAAGAACTCGAAAATTATACTCAAAGCTTGAATTATAATAAAGATGTCATCACATGGTCTCTAAAAGTAACGTTGACGCGCTCCTTTGATTTATGTATTATGTAACTTATTTTCTTTGAAAAAACAAGTTGGTGTTGAATTAGCACCGGCAAACATCAACATCTGAATTTTATAATTCGTTCTTCGTCGTTATAATTATCTCTGAATTTCAATTTTTTAAATCAATTTTCCTTGTTGTCGTGCTCTACTGATTGTTCTAAGTCATTTTTTTGCTATTTGGAATATGTTCACTTAGAAGATGTCTGTACTCCGGGTGAACTTCGTTGCTGCTATGGTAGAGCACCGGGGACATAAATATCGGGTTTCAATTCATAACCCAGACTCAGACTTACAAGCGATGCGGGTGGTAATAAAGCAACGTGCAACGGACCAAAAAGGTGTCGTTGCTATTCGGATTTCCCTTCATCTTCTTATTCGTTTTATCTTCTTCACCATAAAACTCTACTGCCTCCACTCCCCATCTCGGCCCCCTATTTTAAATAATAATGTCACTGACTTTACATTCTATAACAATACATCCATAAAAGTTCTCGGTGAAATTCTAGACGGCGCCTAAATTTCAACGAATTTTGTTCCATAACTCAATGTCACGGGAACCAGATCAATCGATTCGATGAAATACGAACCCCCAAGGACCTTGTGGGCAGTAACCATGGTCATTCTATCTTCGGCAATGACCATATCATTAGTGTGCAAACTTCGATTTTTCATAGAGATTCTACATTGATAAAATTCACCTGTATTTTTGAATAGTGAAATCAAAAGCTTTTGTTATACATATTCTGCATAAAGAACTTTTTCGATTGTACCTATTCATTTTTTGTTTTTAACAACTTTCGGTTTTTATAGTCATTTGATATTTTAGTAAGTTGTATTTTAGTAATCAATGAAACAGTTTTTGGAGCTTGAGTAGTGAAGCGGAATTTTTTTTGTGATGATATAATATATAAATAAACTTGCTTGAAATAGCGTTTCGGATTTGGTAAAAAAATTACAGTTTTGTGGAGACTGTAATATGGAAATAAATTATAAACTATTATTAAATTTTTTTTATATTTATTATGGGAATTGTATAAAAGGAGATCACTTAATTGAAAGGTGATTTTTGAAAAGGAATTAATGTTTCACCGTGAAAAGAGTATACTTATGTATTGCATATGTATTTGCACAGGTCCAAATATTAGTAAGCTTTAGAAAATTACCGTTAACTATTGACAATATCCTTGTTATATTATAATAGGTATATATTTTTAAAACAATTATCACAAGATCGTGCAGTAAATCTTAAATATTCTGGTTCGCAGCCTAATTTTCCTTTTCGTCATTTACAACATGACTTCAGAAAATTTAATTTCGCCAATTTGTCTTTAAATTTATCTGTCCACGGTAATCAGTTGAGGGTGATATCAGGCAAGATACAGCGGCGGCCACAGGTGGAGCTGGCAGGTAAGGCACAAAGCCACTTCGGAATGCAAGAAGATGCTACAAACGGGGCGCATCTTAGTCGCGTAGAACACGACAAATGAGAAGATGACATGCACACAAAAAATTAAAGAAAAAAAAAACACAAAATAATCATGCACGCTTAATGTGAGAAATGAGACGATTGGACTCCAGTGATTCGGTTTATCGCACCATCTCAAGGTGTTGATCATAAATTCCCGTCGAAAAAACGCCACGAAAAAAAGACTGCAAGGAAGGTGATATTTTTCGAGAGAAAGGAAGAGGGGGTTCCAGATGAATAGCATGGAATTTATTGTTTTTGATTTTCGATCTGTGGAAACGGAAAAATTGGGTAAATTAATAATTTTATCAAATCGTGAGATGAAATTTTGATGATAACAGACGAAGAAGTTAGAATTCCTGGGGCCAATCAAGTTGACACCAAACAGAGGATGCTGCATGCAACAAGTTTGGATGTTTTTTGAGGAGATGGTGTAACGTTCCACGAGAATGGGAGCTTGTATAAATAACTTCTTTGGCATTTCACGTATCGTATATGCAAATCTCGATGCAATTATAGAGAATGTCCCGGAATTATGCTCTTAAAGGTCAGAAGTCAAAATTATGAATTCTATCTACAGTTTATTATATAAAATACAAATCCAACTCATTCACTGTCTGATCACTGTTTCTTAGGATCTTTTAAGTACAAAACTTAATGCCTTAAGAGCTCAAACGTGGTACAGAGATGGTTTCCTAGAAGTACTTGGTTAGTACTAAGAATCGGCTTTTGAATATTCGTCTCCTGAGGCCTAAGTCTGTCCTAAAGCCAAAATATTAAGAAACCCCAAAAGCGAAGGATTGCTGGGTAAGCTAGAGTTCATACATACAAATTTTCGATTATTACTTGAACCAAACTAATTTCCTAAAACTTACTCATCACTACAAAATATGCGTTCCTGAAGAAAATTCTTCTTTAAAAAAGCAACATTTTGGTTTTTGCTTAGCAAAATACATAATACTATTCCCACCCTTTTTGATTATTGTGACAATGAGTTAAGTACGTACAGTGATTGAAAATCGATGTTCATTTTATGGCATTCAATGCTCATAGATTACGAAAAACTCCCACCGAGGGGAATCCCCGGGAAAGGCGACAACAAAAAGGAGCAGTCGACCAACCGGGGCCGTCCAAGCCAGGTTCCAGGCCCTTAACAGAGCAAAACGCTGGCCGCACTACGCAAGTGAAAGCTGCAAGCTGCGGGGACCGTTTTCATTCAATTTTACAAGTTTTAATGGCGTATCAGATATCAAATTACCAGCCACATTGTGCGGTTACGGAGGCCGTGTTTATCATCGGTGTGGTCGGTGTCGGCATTCGAGAGATCCGCGCCGACCCGACCTAGGTGCAGCCGAATGAGCAGATCAGCACCGTGCAGGCGGGACTGTGCAGCGATGCACATGCAACCAGTGCAGCAATCGGCACTGAATGCGCTTCCTCCGAAGAACAGCTATTCCAGGCCGAGTGTGTTTAAATGCGGCGAGGTCCGCGGCGGGACCTCAAATAATGGAGCTATAATGAGGTGAAACCATCGTATCACTTACTATAAAATCCAGCTATCATTGCACATGAGAATCAATTCTGTGCGTATGCAACGATTTATGCACTTGTTGGGGAATGCGCTTTTCGGTTTGCGTTAACAATATTTATTTCGTGCAATACTAACGTTTTGGGCTTGTTTAGCTAAAAGCAAAAATATATTCTCAAAATGTACCTATACAATAGGGACATGTTTTATAATATAATGAAATCTTTTTGACTAACAATACTATAATAATTATAAAACCTATTAAAAACGAATGGTCTTAAAATTGATGATCTTTTAAATGTTGAATCTCCTCAAATGACCTTAAACGATCTCTTATCCTGTTTACACATATTCAAAACTTGAATGAAGTTTAATTAAAATCAGTGCAAAAAAAACTCTGAGTTATCCCCATATAAACAAAACATAAAATGAAACAGTCTAGCTACAGAGGTAGACAAGAGGAAGCCAACTAAAGATAAAAAAAACACTCGATAGGGCCTTTTTGCTTCCAAAGGGTTGAGTTGTCAATGTGTTTAAGGTTAGTGCGCAGTAAAAACCGTTCGAGCTCGAAGAGTAATGAAATTTGATATTCCGGCCGGCAGCTATCTCCTTTGTTCTTCCGAAACTACGAATTCCCCCTTTCCGTGGTTAACATATGATTCTAGGCTGCCTCCGCACACGGTGTGTGCATGTGTTCTGTATTAAAAAAAAATCAAGAAAATTAAAAAACATAAAAAATAAATAATTTCTTAAGCATATTTTTAGTTCGTTGTAAAAAAACAAAAGTCTTGAAATCCCTTCAAAAGAGTGCGGTTAACAGTTTGAGAGCAACTGACTGGTTTTTTCTGTACTCTTCAAGGTACATCAAGTGCCACTGAATTATCAAGGATCATTCCTTTGAAGTGCAGGGATTTTTACCACGACAACACCTCATTTCACTCTTACTTTCTTTTGGGGTTAATGAAAAAATTTATAATATTTGAAGTTAAGCAAAATTCCAAGAAATGCAGTTCGGCTTATATTTTATAATCCATATTGTCAGATCTTTGTTTAACGGGTTTTTTGATTAGCTCTATTAGCAAAACATTTCAATATACCATCTCCAGGTGCATTTATTTCAGTGTTTATTCATCTAATATGCACAACAGACTCCTATTTATTTGTTTATTTTTCTTCAGATAAGTATGTACAATGTACAATGTACATATTATGCACGTGTATACAAGTTATAATTAGATACTATTTAATGGCACCGTGCAATGTAATAGGCTTCTCCTTAATTACCTCTTTGATAAAAGCTGACAACCATCGTTTTAGCGAATCTTGTATTTTTGTCTTAATATTTTTTTCCTTTTTATTGGATGTAAATAAAGTGCTTGTCTTTTTATAACCTTGGGTAATTGGACAATGGGTGGGCCTATATGTAGGGTATGTTTGTTTTGAGTGAACGTTTGGAACGCCATGAAATAATGGTGGCATAAAAAAAAGAAATACACCTATACCTACACCTGTCCTAATTCTCCTTTTATGCAAATAAATAAACGAAAGCAAAGCAAATAAACAAAATATGTACAGATGCTTCTTGGGAAATCATCAACAATAATTACTTCACGAACAATCAAATGGAATTTTGCAAGCAATTGCTGCTATGGGGCATGGGCCCATGTCAAATCAACAAAGCACTCAACCTGATCTTCTTGCATCTTGCAAACGGGGTCCGGTCACAAGTCATCTGAGTTTTTGGTTACAATTCATCCGATGAATTGTGACGGATTTTTTTGATTAAAAGTCATCCGAGGAATTATGTCGCATTTTCGCACGTTAAATTTTTTTGAATTTCTCTCGCATTTTTTGGTTAGAAAATTTATCCGAGGAAATGCGACACAATCCCTCCCATACATTTGATAAAATATTCAAAAATGTATGGGAGGAATTGTATCGCCTTTTTTTTTGGTCACAAGTCATCCGATGAATTTTGACGCATTTTTTGGTTCAAAGTCATCCGAGCAAAAGCGACACAAATCATCCGAAAAATTTGTATTGGACGACTTCTGACCGCATAACTGGTGACCGGTAACCCGTTGAAACTTTGGCCAACTCACAACTGTACTGTCTTTCATCCTGAATGCAAATATAATTTTCAAAAATTCTATCTCTTAGTGTTTGAATTATAAATTTCTTAAATCTGCCAGGGGTGCAGGGTGCCAGTGTTACATCTCTTGGCGAGAACCTGACCTTTCATTCGCAGTGCAGGTGAGCCCACGAGCTAATAGAACCCGCCGGATAAGAGGATACAAAAACGTTTTTACACTTGGATTATAATAATGAAACCGAACAACACTTAAACGATAATTAATTTTTAATTCAATTGACCAAAAACGTAAAGTCCATAGTCATAGGAAACAATGGCTCGCTGTCGCTCATACGACCTCTTCCACGAGACTCTCGAAATAGCTGTCATAAACAGCATATAGCGAATTTTTTACATGATCTTGAAATTCTTGCAAAACTTTGTTCGCACGACTTTTTTACACGGCCTTTTATGTAGATACCTAAGGTTTTTTGTTTTTTGTTTAAAAACCAAAGTTTAATGTATTGTGTACAGTGTAATGTGTATAACATATGCTTCAAAAAGGCATATATAGGGTTTTTCATAATTGGTCTACATCAATATTGTACTTTCCATTCCTTCCTAGTTCTACCTATGAATTAAATTTAACGGAAAATGTTTGCTTTAATTCCGCTTTAAGAAGTACGTTTATTTGGAAGCTTCACTTTCTCTCCACAACCAAAAATCATTAACAATACGAATGCATTTTGTGTTTGTTGCTATTTGGAAAAGAGGACAAGTGTAAGGGGGACAACCACAGTGCGGAGGATCGAATTTCAAAAATAAAGCAAACACAACTCTGAAAGAACACAAGAGCGTCGATGTGGCGGGAGCCACGAAAAAAGGGAAAATAAAATTCAATTTACGTAGAACACTAACGTGTCGCCATTGACTGTGTTTCCCTGTGCAAAGAGTGCTTCGCATTTTAGGCCAAGATATACTCTGGCAAGAATTCAGAAATTGATAGAAAGTGGCAGGAATATCCTTTCTGGTAAATCAAATTCAACAGGAAACCTCCAGTTATTGCAATGTTCCTGCCCACTGTTGTGCGTCCTCCCTTCGGGAACTGCTCATGCCCAACAGGAAAGTTTGCTTTTGCACCACCTCAAGGAAGAAGTGGTGCTCGCTTTGGTGAGCGGTGGCAAGGACGAAGGTTTATCTGATGTATTCACGATGGTATCTTAATTTAATTGCATTATCTCTTTAAATAACACTTTATAGAACCCTCTGTTATTGAACAATATGTTAAAAATACCATAATATAACGGAAATTGGACTCTTGTAGAGCATCCCAGATCCCAATGGGAATTACTTGGGGAACATTCGTTCGTTGTAAATTTTAGCGCCCACCCTTCAAGATGAGGATTAGACACTTGGGAATCAGATGACAATGATAAGCTGCACGCTAAGTAGTTGGTAATTGACGAGATTATTTGAGCACCACAATCTCACGGGAGGGCAAGTGATAAATGATCTGCCTCCAATTGATTTTTATCACCGCAAGCGAATTTTGAGGGAAATTTTTAGAAGCAAGCAGTTAATGGACAGAAGAGTTAGAAGTAAGAATATAAATTTGAGACAAGCATATTTCATATGTGGAGACTCAGGCGCGGATACAGACTAACATGTCGGGAGAGGTCATAGACTCGCTGAACTAGGGGCGAGAATTCGGCGCCCGAGAATTCATTCTCAAGAGCAAAATAAACATGCTACTGTATTATGGCAGCCCACACAGTACACATAGTTCGGTAAGGGCGTATTGTTATTTCAAAATCATTTGATTGCATTTGTAATTTAATATCAAAAGCTCAACATTTGCCTTATTAGCCTTTTTTCAACTGTTTATAGTTGTGCAACAGGACAATTTACAACTATAAGCAACTGAAACAAGTCGCTATGGTTTCCAATAAATTACGCCAGCGCAATTTTAGTGCACAATAAACCACTCTTTTGGGATGCCTACTGTGAGGGTTGCCCCTTTAACAAATAAACAATAATATGAGAATTTCAACATCTTCAAGAAAGAATTTGATTACAAATAAAGCTGGTTATATAGGTACCTACATAAATTTTCCAATTTTCCAAATACATAATATTCAAAATCTTCCAAAACCATATAACAGAATACCAACCTTGCAAAATGATCTGTTCAAATTAATGTAAGTCATCTATCACTACATACATGCTTGTGAGTTGTGACCTGAGAAAAAAACAGCAGTTTGGCACTTTTTAGAGAATAGAAAAAGGAAATTGTTGGTTTTGGGGTGGGTCACGACCCCTACGACCCCCCACCCCCTCCTATATCCGCTCTTGTATAGACTATTCGAATGTAACTCCAACCCCAATATGTATTCATATATTGTATATTCATTCCACGCCTTTCATTCATATTAACAAATATTTTAATTGTGCTTAAATTGTTGGTTTTTCTATTCTAGTAATGGTGGTTCGGATAAGCAGCACTTAGATTCATCAAGTGATTCGGAAATGGATACACCAAACCCAATGCTTCATCATTCATCGCAGACAGGCAACCAACAACAGCAAGCTGGTCAACATCAGCACCATCATCTTTCATCCCCAGTGAACCATCCCAGTCACCACACGACAACGCATCATCACACCCTGCACACGAACAGTAGCACAACTGGAACGGACAATACGCAGATGCAGTCACAGCACCAGCACCACCAGGCGGCTCAACATGCAAACAATAATTTGGCCGCCATTAGTAATTTGAACGCCTCCCTGGTTGGGGTCACGGCCGGTGGGGGCGGTGGTGCGCTCGGCCCTGGGGCTGGTTTAACCCTGCAAAATAAAGCCGGTGTGGGGCAAATGCCACCCTTGTCTGCGGTCGCCTACTCCCACCTCCACAGTGTCATGGGCTCAATGCCCCTTTACGACATGGGGGAGTACCAGCACTTATGATTTTGAGCCTCCCCATCGCCGCTGCAGAGTTGTACATTTTTTTATTAGTTATTTTTTTTTTTTTTTAAAAGTTTTACACTTTTGCAATATTTTATGAATTTCTGCACACACGAAGTGATATGATTATTTAATATTAGCTAAGGACAACCACTTTTTAGAGTATAGCGATTTTGCTTCTTGCCATTTTGTTGCATTTGAGCCTTTTGTGGTGATTGCACTCGAAGCAACCAATTTTCTGATCGTATTTTGTAATTAAGTTAGTTTCCGATGATTTATTTATTTTATAAAATAATTTTCTACTTCCCTCATCCCATATAAAGCAAATTAAAAAAACTGTCTTACTTTCAGTCAATTAGAAGATAAATTATTATCGTCTACATGTAATTAGCGAACAACTAGATCTTGTATGTTTAGAAAGTTAATAGAAGTTGGTTATTAGGATAACACAAATTCACTGTACTATCAATTTGAAGGACAATTTTGTAAAAACCAATCCAGGAATAAGTTTGTACATATTGGCAAATTTCTTAAAAAGAAGAAAAATACGAACAAAGCACAAGACATTTTTTTTTCGGACATTTTAGAATTTTTCTAGTTGCACGCAAATATTTATTATTGTTGAAATATCAAGTAGGACAATTATTGTAAAGCCATGAGACCGCGGTTTTAGATTAAGTTAGTGGAATTCAAAAAGTTCTAAAGAAAACATTACAAATTTGAAAATTATTTCGTTTGTGTTTTATTGAATCGAACTGAACATTCCAGTGTTCCTGAAGACCTTGCCTTTTTCTATGTTGTTTTTGTGTTTTGTACTAATAAATAAATTAAAACGTATCCATTTCATTCCTAATCAGTGTCTGTTCCCCTTTCGCGCTACCCCCTCGCAGATCTGGCACGTGTCTTCTCGCACATGTTAACAATTACTTTTGCATGGTTTCCATTCATTGTTTGTAGCTGCTTGACTCCGGGCAACAAAATAGACTTTTCGAACCTCCACACATGATTATTCGCTGTTTGTTTCTTCTTACTTTTTGTGTAATGAGTGTTTATATTAAACATTGCACCTACATTAGATGAATTAAGGACTGTGTTGTTACAATAAGGATGGCAATCCCTATTCATCGGAACCGTTCGGAAAACGTGGCGCATTAATGGGATTGATAGGATTACCATCCTAGAAACACGTGTCTAGGTGGTTTGCAAATCTCCCCTAATGCATCAGCACGTTGTGTTTTATGCTATCAATTACGGGGATCTGATTTCGAGCTTTGCTTCTCCCGCAGAGATTGCATCACCCATTCAAGCATTTTAATACAGCGCGAGTGCTTTAACTTCAATTAATCATAATTTAATAAATATTTGTACAACTCAACTGATCTCTACCTTCGCTAAAAACTTCCTAATTACGCCAATTAAACTCAACTGGGAGCGAGCAACTGTCCTGAATGTCTGAATGTCGAAATGCTTAGTCAAACTCAGTGAGGAGGAAACATGTTGAAAGATAAAACCGTTATGTTTTTTATTCGACATCATGATGATAATTATTTTAATGAAGTCAATTTAACTTCCATAAAATATTGATTACAAGATATCTGCAGATTCTTGATCAGTTATCTGTAATTAGTTGAAGTTTCTGCAGTCTTAATTATTTCAATAATAATCCGACCTGGTTGTTGAAATCCGACTACTCTTGGGGGCTGGGGGTGGCTGTGTTGATTTAACTCCTTCAGGACTCAGGTATTGCCGGTTTAACCCGACAAGCATCAAAATCCGAATAGGAGTTTCCCTCAAGCCGACAGGACAAGCGTCCACGAAGGGAAGATTAACAGTTCCTAGAAAGACTCTTATTCTTGACTATCAAAATCCGTTGAAGAACAATAAAAACGGATTTTGTCACATTAAAATGTTCCTTCTATTCAAGATTTATTGTCCACTATTTGTCGAGCTCGAGGCAGGACAAAGGCAGCCGGAGAGCAACCTTTTCGCTTGCTTCCTTTGCAATGAAAGCGGCTGGGAATTTCTCAACAACGGCAAAGTAGGAAGGGGCTTTTAACTATGTCCTGATTAGGATCTCATTATTCTTGCATGGTGTTCACTTTGGGTAATCCTCTTTGAAATGAGTGACAGTTTCGATCCTTGCAGTGAGTTTTATTACTTAGTTGGATTTGTTAAGCACTTCCGTGTTTGTCGCGACGAATCAATCGATGGATTTAGCCTGAGTACATTTTGATTTGTGTTGTACCAAGCTTCGAAAGTGAAAGGATTAATAAGGATTACTAAAGATCATTAAAAAATTAAAACTTTTTGTATCTTTGTTAGACACACAATTGTTATGCTACTAATTCTTTTTTCCACCGTTTTTCGGTAAAATCTGCAATTTTTCGGTCTCTTTTAGGGATTGGCACTTGTTGAATGTTTAAGATGCGGACGAAATGTTAATAGAATGTTCCTCAATCAATAAGTTCAATAAGAGGGCGAGTACAGTAAAACATCGCTACAACGATCCTTACGATTATCCGATTATTACGGAAATCCCCTCTATTACGATACATTTGTCGGTTCCGGGCCATTTTATTCAAAATGTTTGAATCTTATTGTATAACAATAACCTCCACATTATACAACAATGTTTTGTGTGATTATTATATTGTTAAACTTACCATAATTTTAGTAAACGCAAATTTTGATGAACACCAACATTATGTAACACAAGAAAAAAAATTATATTTATAAGTTCAATTTCAATCCAATTTAATGCATATTTTTTATTAGAATCCAGTACTTATATTATACTCTATTATAGTTCAATTTGAATTTCACAGATATAATTTATTATCATTTATCATTATCACAATTAACAGAATCGGATTGCCATTTCTCTTCCTTAGAAAAACCCGAGGCAAAATGGCGGAAATTTTTAAAAAAATATATAAAAACACCAGTTATACTTTTCTGAAGCAAATACAGTATTTTCCAGTATTGTCTATTATTTTTTTTATAAATCAATTAAATTGTCTGCAATTATAACAACGATACTATCTAGACTATAGTAAAGTCTAGACTATCTAGATTCTAGTATATGTGTGTAGAATATAATAATATATACTATTATGCAGGAGCGTATGTATATTGTATATATTATATCGAATGAGCACTTAATTTAATAATTTCACAATAATAATATGCATTTCCCCTGAGTAGAATGTAATTGTTTCTTACTGTAACTCTTTGGCTTTGACAAAATCCTAATTCTCACAATTTGAGAGCAACAAACAAACAGAGAAAACGCACAGCATTTGCCTTTAGTAAAACCTAATTTCCCGTAAAACTCAACTTTTTATAAACATAACCTAACTTTCAGTTAGTTATTTCAACATAACCTGAAACTAATTGGTTCCACAACAAGTTGAACACGTTCCATAAAGAGGGGACATTTACGAAAGAGACGAACCGAGTTGGCTGGCTGACCATGTAAGGGCGAGCGAGACGGATGTATGTACCTTTCTTGCAGTACAATTCCGCATTCAGCCACAGCCTATTATTTTAAAGGTGGGCAAACACGTACGGGAATTCCTTGAGGTTTTTCAGTATACAAGTTTCAAAACTGGACGATACAATTCACACTTCAGTTAAAGACGAATCTCGGCTAAATTGTCTTGGGTAATTTGTCTTGCGGAATTCAAGGGGAAAAAAGCATATAACAAATTCAAGAAACTACTCTTAGAAAAATGGCCTTTACGGAAAATCTAGGACTTTGTTTAAAAATCGCTCCATACGAATCCTATTCTAACCTTCAATCTACTAAATGATGTATATTTTATGAGAATCCATTCGTAACTGAAGAAGTTATTTGGGGATAACTTCTACCAAATTTGGCAAAAGCACTTTTTTTAAACAGCTATAAAAAAAAATCTAGAACCTTGTTTAAAAATCGCTCCATACGAATCCTATTCCAACCTTCAATGTATAAAATGAAGTATTTTTCATTAAAATCCATTCAGAAATAAAGGAGTTATATGGGCGATAAAGTTAGTCGATTTCGCAATTTTAGGTGTATCCTCCTTTTAAACTGAAATAAAAACCAAAACATTTGGACAGTTCTGAATTCCATGTGTTTACATCTGATATAAGCAAACCATTTTTGATTTCTTGAGAACTCTTCCACAATTGAATCGTAGAATTTAATAACAGCTGCAAAGTAATTGAATAAGATCAATCAGGCACTTTCCAATTAGACTGGGTTAGTAAAGGTATTGTGTACGCTATGTGGCAATTATAATAATTTTCAGTGTTTATTCATTTTGTATCAGGTGTTCTTGTATAGATATATATATATATATATGTATAGATAATTATAATTTTGTAAAATTTATGTGTACTTCTTTTTGGTTGTTTACGTATGTCAAAAATAGTGCAAATATGTTGCAAATAAAATATTTCTAATAAAAAGAAGAGTTTATTTACAACGATTTAAGGGAAATCAGTAGCAGTAGAAATTGTATAAAACACTAAAGTTATTAAAGATGGAGAGTAAAAGGTTTAGCTGATCAATCCTGCATTTAATTTATAATTTAAATTTTTGATTATATTATACTACAAGAGAAAACTTAGCTAATATGGAAAACGGCCAGTTGAGAGATAAATTTGGGGAAATCCGTCCCAGATCAGTTGTACCAACTGATCGTGATTGGAGCCCTTGAGATCGAACGCAGTAGTATTTTTATAAGTTCTCCTGAAAATGTGTAGTGCAAATAGCTGAATACTGTCGTCGCATAGTGATTAGGTGCACTAGTGTGCAAGGTTTTGACATTTTTAATGACGAAGCGACGGCATTGAGTGTTAAACTTAAAAGTGTAGGAAACGTCAGGTCTTACATTGGGAGAAAATGGAGTGTTTTAACATCGAATAGGTGCCTCGCCAAAAAACAACCCCGTTGGTGGAATCGACATCAGTCCAGTGTTTTGTAACTGTTGCATAAGAAATTGAGACAATTTTCAATCAGCCAAATACCAGTTTAGAGGTTAAGATCTTGTGAAAGTTTTCCCCTTTTTTTACTCACACAAGGGGGAGGAAGAAAATATTTTTTTTCTTATTTTATTTAATACAAGCGAGAATTCATCTATCAAACATATGTTAGCTTTCCAAATTGTCTTACGAGAACCTGTGTCAACAATAGCAACAGCAGGTATAAAAAACGGAGAATTGAGCAATAAACAGATCAAGGATTATGTTGTAATTGTGATAATAATTTTGCTGCAATATTTATGCTGCGAAAATTTCGTGCTTTTGAGCAATATCAAACAATTCAAAACAAGGAACTGTGAACCCAAAATTAACATGGGTGACAGACTAAATATCGGACGAGAAGTCAGGGAACTAAAATTAGGCTCAACTTTTAGTCCCCAAAATTCACAGACAGCATTTCATACTATAAAATGTAAGAAATTTAATTGTTTATTGATAAGGAAGTGGAACTGTATGGTAAAATTACTGGGGTTGTTTGTCCTTTAGATGACTTCAAACCGGCTAGTGTAGACTTGAATAGGGTTGCTACTGTTGATGTCGGCTCCAATAACCAAGTTACTGTTACTGTGCCAAATATAGGTAAGTTTAAAACGTAATATTTCAGTAGCAACGTAAGCAACTTCTTGGCTTCATTGTACAATGAATACACCAATTTTTTGAGAGCAAATAATCACGCAATGTAGTTGTGACGTATTAGAATACTCCAGAATGATATAATTGGTGTATTGTGATCTAATAGTATAAAATAATCCTTGGAGATTTTTAAAAACTGAATTTTAGAAAGTTCCGGTGTGCCTCATACTGTATTTAAGGGAAATCAGAGAAAGTACACGAAAGAATGTCTTATAATATTTGATAGGAAAACAGGAACAGTGACCTTAGAGCGGTTAAACCACAATATACAGGTTAAGAAAACTAGGTAAGGGTAGAAGCATTGAGAAGCAATTCAAATTAATCCTTTGTTCGTTCCTCACAGGAGTGAGATTCCAAATAAGACGCCAGCCATCCCACCACCAGGTCCGCAAAAAATGGAAAATAACACACAAAGAACAAGTTCGAAGACAAGAGTTTCTACTGGTAGCCGTAAGAATAATATAAGTAAGAAACTATTTGACAAAATCACTGCACAATATCAACAAAAAATTAATTGCAGTTGGTTTCGTTCCTCGGAATTCTCCAATGCAAGGATCACCGTCCTCGTATTCTTCCACGCATAAAAGTCCACAGACCTCGGCACCGGCGTAAGTATCCCAAAATTCAAATAAGCATTTGAAATTAAGCTTGAATTGTTTTCTTTTCCGCTTGCATATTTATCAAAGGATATGCACTTCTTCCAGATGGAATGCGGGCAATGCACAGGCGACTCTACCAAGCATTCCAATGATTGAACTTGATGATGATATGGGTATGACTGGATCACACAGTGGCAATCATGGTGGAAACTTGATGACCACCAATTCAGGTTCCAACGCTGCTCCAGAATTTCAGCAGCAACACCATCATCCGGCTCAATATCAAAACAACGTCAATAATATGCCTCATTTAAATAACAACAACTCCAACTTAGCTCAAACTTCGTCTAGTAACGCTTCCTTAGCTATTGCCGCAGCAGCCTTGGAACAAGTAATCCAAACAAGCTAATTTAATGATGTTGATTCAGATTTATTTTGCGCAATTTTCAGGAAATTGGTGTACTTACTTCATCCGACTCTAGTTCTGATTCGGACTCCAGTGGAAGCGGATCAGATTCTGATGATAGCATTGATGAGCCTCCGCACCAACCGCCTCAAAACCATCAGCAACAAAATCAATTTCAAGCATATGCCAACGGTTCATTTCCGACTCTTTTGCATGACGATCTTCAGCTATCTGAATCGTGTTCATCAGAGGCAGACGACGACTGAAAGCATTCACTATAGTATTCTCGGAGAATTATATAGTTTTCGCTTTTCGTGTACAAAACACTCGCTTCCTTTTTTGCTTCTCAAAATTTGCTCTCAAAAATCTTCCTGGATGTGCTTTACAAAAACAAAAAAAAAACGAAAAAAAAATTTTACAAAGTGCCCTGCTACAATTTACAAACCATAATTATTTCAGCAAAGTTAAAAAGCTACTCTGCATTACTTTGCCTTTTGTAAGAAATTATCGGAATTACTTTCTTTGGCTACGATATGTAAAATTGTTTAAATCGCCTTCTTTATTGCCTTATTGTACTCCTCTAACCTAATGACGACAACGTTTGCAGAACTCACTTGGACAATGAACTCGGATTTAGCTAAATACTCTAATGTATTTTATTTACCTGTTCTTGCTGGGGCTCTAGACGCCCTTCATTATAAATGAAAGTAAGCCTTGTTTTATTATTATTTAAGTTAAATTTTTATTTCTTCTTCGTTTATATATAAAAAGAAAAAAATTTGAAAAAATGCCAAAAAAAATTCAAAAAGAAAAAAATATTTAAAAAATAATAATTAAATAAAATTAATATGCAATGAATTTTGTGGTTTTGAAATTTCATTCGTATTTTCATTAGTACTTAGAAGATTCTAAAAAACAAATCATATTAACAGACACTAGATGGATCAGTTATATTATACTGTTTCTTAACGTAGAAGAGTTAATACATACCTACTGTAGATGTAAATTGTAGATTCTGCGAGATGCATACCTACTAAATTGTAGTAGAAATTTATTTCTAAATTGTTTTTGTTCCTCATCAATTTTTCTGAGAACAATAGCGATCATTATTTTCCACTGATTAAATTTTCCGTACGTGTTTGTTTGAAAAATGAAAGGAAGAAGCTCTGAACGATCTCAAAAGTGAATCGATTTTAATCGGAATGAAAAAATCGATTTAATCGATTTTTTATTGTTAATTAATAAATAATAAGGCATGTCAAAATATTTATATTTGATAAATGGAAAATTTTAATTGAATTGAATTGAACTGAAATAAGAGCTCATAAGAAAATGAGAACCGAATAATGTTTTCTTAATAATGATAATAGAAATATGATAATAAATGCTCTTTCTCTGTAAAAAAAAATTCAGAAACAAAGCTGAAAAATGCTTCTCTATTTCCTGAAAACGATCGAAATCTTTGGTTTGGCTGCATTTCTTTCAAGCACACTTATTTCATATTAATTTTATTATTAGTTCTCAAACCTGTCTCTTTTCCGGTAATAATTCTGTTTTTGCAAATTAGAGTTAGTTCAGAGAGTCCACATTGAATGTGGACTATTCCACAGATGCCAAGTACAAATATGTACTAGAAGGGTTTCAGTTTATTTGGTCGCATTGAATAAAATATTAACCTCTTCTGCTTAATTTCTGTTTTTATCTATCTGAGGTTATCTATTATCTAATTGCAACAGAATCAATTACAGCGTCGTATAGTACATTTATTACTATTGAGATGACAGAAACAGAAGTAAAAGGATTAACAGATGCAGAAGCTAATGAGCTGTGTAAACCGGCGGCGGTGCATCCATCATGCACAAAGGTGACTGTTGAAGGTCAAGGGATCTTGCAATTAGATTTATTTGATTCATTTTAATAGTAAACATTTTGAATAACAATGATTTTTTTTAATCAAACAGGATTTCTTATTCCAACAAACAATGTACAGGATTAAAGATCCAAGAAAAAGTCTTCCATTCTACACCGAAGTTCTAGGAATGATTCTTTTGCAAAAACTGGATTTTCCCGAAGCTATGTTTACTCTGTACTTTATGGGGTAATGTTCTTAAAAATTCCATCAAATAATAACTGTTAACTTTTGAACTACAAAAATTTAGTTACGAAGATCCTTCAAATGTTCCGGCGGATAAGGCAGAAAGGACGAAATGGGCCATGAGTCGAAAAGCAACACTTGAGCTAACTCAGTAATGAAATAAACTTTAAAATACTATGTTACCCATTATTATTATGTTTCGCATATAATTAGTAACTGGGGGACGGAATCCGATCCAGAACAGAAATACCACAACGGAAATACCGAGCCTAAAGGATACGGTCACATCGGGATCATGGTCCCGGATGTCTATGCTGCTTGCGATAGGTAGGCACGCTATACTTATGAATTTAATTAAATGTAAATGCTTCCACAGATTTCAGAAAATTGGAGTAGAATTTATTAAGACTCCAGACGGCGGACGTATGAAAGGATTGGCTTTTATTAAGGATCCTGACGGTTACTGGATTGAGATCTTCAATTCGAACACTGTTTGTAACTAATCAGCCGTTGAACACGAACTTTACAATGCATGTGCCCACAACAATTGAATTGTTAACAACTATGTACAAGTGATGGAAAAATATATTATAAACGAAATTTAATGAAAAAATTCAAATTTTTTTTTTCATTTTTATTTTCTCCTTTATATGTTGAAAATAAACAAATTTACTTGTAGCTAAAGTTCTTTAACTTAAAAAATCAAAGGATAAAGCTGGTTTACATTGTTCAATTTTATAACCACTGCTAGATAATTTAAAATGGAAATGTGCTAGTGTCTTTAAAATGCTAAACTAACCAAACCTGAGAGGATCAAAATGATCGTGAATAAATTTCACACTGATAAAATAATTTACACCAATTCTTTTAAATATTATCAATAAAATAAGTTCTAATAATTCTTTTGGAGAAAAAATGTTTTGAAGATAAACTGAAGTATCAAAAGCTAATCAACATTGAAGTTCCTTTTTTTTGAATTAAAAACGGAAAATAAAAACAAATCTAAAATTAGAAATAACATGATTTAAGAAATTCCATCCGTTTGTCTGCTTTTCTTGTGGTTCCTCTGCACTCAGAATCCCTGTTGAAACTGCTTTGATTCCAGACGATTCTGGAGCATCTCCAACTGCCGTTTCGCCTCACATTGGGGGAAATTAATTAAATCGTAATATTGGGGAGCAATTTTTAATAACCATTCAGCTAAAAATATAAATAATTTAAACAAATCCTGTCTTTATAAATTTCTTCTATCTCAACTAAAACTTAAAATGCGTCTAAAAACTTCATAAGCAATACTTATGCTAAACTATAGAAGCAACAATTTGCAACTTACGTTTCACGTCAGTGACTGTTCTAATGTAGTTCTTCGTGGTCAATACGAATTCGTTGTAGATGACCCATTCGGGTTTATGATCGAGGCATGTGGATGGATGCAACTGAACAATTTGATTATCCTTGATTGTCAAGTAATGACCAGTTCTCTCCAGATGAGCGACTTGCATAAAGAATCCTTGTACCAAAGCTTTCCTAATGTTGATGTAGTAATCCTTGGAAGTGAAGTCTGTGCTTGTTCGCTTCAAGTTAAATCTATCCATGATCCTAGATAATTGCTGGCGAACATTGTCTGCTGATTTCAGTGATCGATAATTGATGAAGTTCTCGTAACACCAATTAGGATCTTCGTTATCTAAATAAGTAAACAAATATAAGAGATGCTAATTTCCTACAATTAATGCAAATGCTTACTTTGCTTGAATGCGTGATACACATTCAAAAGCGTCAAATGATCACCATCAATGTGGGCAAACCTCATTTTGGATTCATCTGCTGCCTTCTTTGCTTCATTTGGCCGCACAAAACACTGGGGGACTAAACAAGTTTTTGGGGCACATCACGTCCCACAAATATAGTTGATTTGTCTTTTATTGTAACACCTAGGACTATGTTTTTGTTCAGTTTCATGTGCGATTTAGACCAGCATTTTTTTAACCTCCCTTAATATTAAAGCTCAACGAAATTTGCACGGTCCTCAATTACATGGAAATGGAATTGCGTACTTTAACAGGCGAATGTATAAATTTTAATCCAAACATCCAGTAAAACACGAATAGTTACTTAAATTCAAATACAGAAACTCCAAATACTATTTGTTGAATTTAATTTTAAAACCGTGTCTAAGAAAAAGATTCTTTTTGAGTTTCACTTCAATAAATTTGGATCGCACATGAAACTATTTTCTTTCCGCCTAAGCCAATTTTTCTCAATCAACCGTTATCTTTTAAACAAATATGCATCTGCAACTAACTCTGATTTAACATTTCAAAGTTGCTTAAATAAACATTCGTAATTAATTCTACTTTGGAATTAACTTTCTTGTCTTTGAACTGTTATATCATAAATATAACAAAAAACTGACCAGAGTTCTTCAGATCCCATTTTTATAGATTTACTAATTTCTTTTTTGACGTAATAAATATAACAAAATTAAAATAAGTTTGTAAAAGTCTCACCCGACAACATTGCGGTAACCGATAGAATTTCATTAGAGCAGTTGTGATTGCAGCTGGCGATCAACATCTTCGCCAACTGTGGATCCAAGGGGAACTCGGACATCACAGCTCCCAAATCAGTTAAATTTCCATCATCGTCTAACGCAGCCAAGTAATTGAGGAGTTCAAGCGCCCGCATCAGGGTCTCTGGAGCCGGGGGATCCATAAAATCGAAGTGTACCAAATCATCGATGCCCAGTTTTTTGAGTTGGAGAACGACAGTTCCTGAATGTTGAATACTGTGAGTTCAATTATGTCGAAAAAGAATGAATAGAAGTTTACCTAAATTGGACCTCAAAATTTCTGGATAAGTATTCTCTTGCATCTCGTTCTTGTACGCCTTCTCTGTGTACAGACGGAAGCACTTTCCGGCTCGCGTACGACCGGCACGACCAGCTCTTTGCTGGGCGGAAGCTTTGCTAATCGGAGAAACAAGTAAACTCTCGACACGGATTCGTGGATTGTATACTTTTTGTTTGGCGAAACCTGGATCAATTACAAACACAACACCGTCAATAGTCAACGATGTTTCAGCAATATTTGTCGACACGACTACTTTTCTTCCGATAGCACCATTTGCCTTCTTGGGCGGTGCTGGCTCAAAGATTCTTTGCTGTAAGTTTGGTGGCAGTGTTGAATACAGTGGAATACATTTGAGTTCTCCGACTTCGGGGCCTAAGTTATCAATCTCGCGCTTAATGCGCTTGCATGCTTCTTCGATTTCTTCTTGCCCTGTTAAAAACATTAGAATATCACCTTCAACATCTTCACACATGTGAATTTGGATAACAGTTCTAATTGCAGCTTCTAGATAATCTTTTTCTGGCTCTGGTGTATAGAAAATCTCTACTGGATGTGTTCGTCCTGGAACGTTCATTAGTGGAGCATTATCGAAATATTGCTGGAATTTTCCAGCATCTAAAGTGGCGGACATCACCACGAGTTTCAGATCTCTTCGCTGACGAATGACCTCCTTCAGAACACCCATGAGGATATCAGTGGCGAGTGTACGTTCGTGAGCTTCATCCAGGAGGATCACCTAAACATAGAATATTATTTTAAGAACATTTTAGTTATACTAGAAAAAGAAGCAATTTCTTGGCCTGACTAATCACCTGATATGCTTCCAACATTGGATCGGACATTGCTTCTCTCAGCAACATACCGTCTGTCATGTACTTGAGAATTGTCTTTTGCGATGAGCAATCCTCAAAACGAATACTGTAACCGACTTCCTCCCCTAGTGTTACATCCATTTCCTCCGAAACACGTTGTGCCACAGACATTGCAGCCACTCGCCGAGGTTGCGTACAAGAGACACCCTTTTTCCCGACACTCAACGCATATTCTACGCACCACTGGGGTATTTGGGTGGTTTTACCAGAACCAGTTTCACCAACAAGTACAATGCATTGATGTGCATTCAATAGCCGCATAAAATCTGTGCGATATTCGAACACCGGAAGAGTGATTCGTTTCTTGTACAAATTGTAGTAACGTTGGGTAAAGTGTACTCCAGTGTAGGGATTTATAGAACCAGATCTGGCAACTGAAGTCACTGCGCTATTGTTTGAAGCGGATGATGATGAACCAGGATCAACTTTATCGTCCCTAAATTAAAAAAATCAAATTGTTAATGCAAATTCATTATTATTTACCAAAATAGACAACAGAAATTACACTGGAAGGTCATTTTGCACGCAGCCTTGGCAATTTGCGGCAAATTGAGAACCTGTCGCAATGTAGTGAGACCTTGTGTTATTTCTCAATCGTTAGAAATAAAACTATATTTTACGTATGTAAACCTAACGCGAGTATTATGAAAATTAATTGAGGCATGTCTGAGACATGAAAATGAACTTTAATAACCACTTCTTCTGACTTCCAATTGACAGTATTGGGAGACATTAATGAAACGTTTCGCAAAATGCCGCATTTTTGACAGGCAGACTCCGCCACAAGACGCCTCACTAAAACTTACTTTTTCCTTTTTATGTAAGGATCTGCAACTTCTATTCGTCTTTTCGACATGTTCGACTAGTGTTTCTAACTGGAAGAACTTTTGAAATCGGTATTATACTTCTAAAAATACAAAATCACAGGGAATAAAACTAACACCAGGAAATCGTCACAAGCGCAAAGAAAATGTGTTGGTACTTAGTGCGTGAAGTTTGTTTCATTTTTGCGTACTTTTCGAAAATTGCTTTATATGAGGTTATGTACCAATCACGTAGTGAACACTTTGTTTTTATTATTATAATGAATTCTTTTTAAACTACTTTTACTTTCTGTTCTTACAACAAGTAATTATAGTAGAATTAGTTTACATGTAGACACAAATCTTTGAAAAAGTATTCCCGAATTCGAATTCAGCTATTCCAGTTACTAGAACTTTTTAATCTTTGGGGCCTTGGGCCCAGTGAGGTTTGAGTCTTTGGGCCCTGTGAGTGCGAGTCTTTGGCGGAACTCGGAACTCCAATTAGGAACTTGAAATTAGCATGAAACTTTGAGAATCAGAACTCAATTACTAAACAAATGGCGAACATAACCTATAAAAAACTTTTTACAATCGATTTTCTTTCCTGAGAAAATTGCTAAAAATTTCGTTTTGTTCCTAAATTCTCGCAAATGAATAGTAAACAATGAGGATAAAGTGATTTAGAAAAAATGTGAAAAAAATAATTAAAGTTGCACGAACTGCGAATTAAAATGGAAATACCAATTCAAGTTGCAGTAAGAGTTTTCCCTTGTTTAACCGATGAGGCTCCGTGCATTCACACAATCCCTGTGACACCAACATTCTCTCCTAATCATGGAGTTAGAAGCATTACATCAGGAGTTGTCCAAGCTGGGGCTCATTCATTTCCTGTGACGCATCCCCTGCCGCTGGAGTGTTCACAGAGCCAAGTGTATCATCAAACCGTGTATCCTTTGATAAGTTTGTTTCTGGAAGGATTTGATGCTTCTGTTGTAACTTACGGCCAAAAGGGCACTGGAAAAAGTTACACGCTCTTCGGTCCTGGTTTTGATTGCGTTTATAGTGAAACACAACAGGGAGTTGTCCAAAGATGTGTCCGGGAGATATTCACACAATTAGCCAACCATCGGGAACGGAGTTTTGCTATTAACATTGGATGGGTGGAGATAATTGGGGACGATGTAAGGAACCTATCGTATAATATAATCTTGAGATAATGTAAATAATATGAATTGTAGGTTCGTGATCTGCTGGAGGCAGGCAACATGCTTTGCAACAGTGTCAGGGATGTCTTCCACTGGATGCAAATCGGAATGGCGAACCGAAGAACAGAAGCCGCTCACAATCTCTTCACTATCACGCTGGAGCAGCAGTGGGTGTCTGAAGACGGTCTCATACAACATCGACTGTCCACGGCTAGTTTCAGTGATTTGTGTGGAACTGAAAGAACCTTCGTGATGAATAGCATGGATCAGCACAGCAGTGTCCCCAAGAACCTGGGACTGCAAGCTCTGGAAAGGATTGTCAACACCTTAACAGATCCATCTTTAATATACAATAACAACAATGTGCAATATAATCAGACCACACTAACAACGCTGTTGAAAGACTCATTTGGAGGACGTGCACAAACATTGATAATCGTCTGCGTTTCTCCATTGGAGCGGGACATCAACGAATCAATTTACAATTTGCAATTTGCATTTCAAGCGCAATGTGTTCGCAATTTCGTTATTATGAACACATTTTCCGACAATAACACTCCGATTTCACTGGATGCTGTTCCCGATGCAAGTCCAGATCATCCTGATAGTTTTGGTTTTCAGTTTGCGGCATCACAGTGGTTTAAGTTAGTTTCAAATGCAGAGGGGCTTTTTTCCAAGTGAGTGTGACTCTTCCAAGCACTAATGTTTCTAACAATTAATGTTTCTTTCCAGATTAATGTCAAGCAAATTAATTAATGAATTAGATAAAGAACAAATTGAGGAATGGTTGTTTTTAAAACAAGAATGCGAAGAATGTTTAAGCTCCAGCGAAGCTAATTTGCGTGCTCAAAAACAACTTGGTCCAATTCAAGAGACAGAGGAACCAGATGAGACTGGCAGCGATCCAGGGACATCATGTCTTCAGAACTCGGACAATGAAAGCGACTCGGAGTCTCAACGTCCTGATTTAGAAGACAAAATTGAGAGTTTAATGGAAGAATTGAGAATTAAGACTGATAATTTAGTTCGAGATAAGTATCAAGAATACATTAAATCTCAACCGAAAGCGGTTATGGAAAGTAACGAAAGTTTTCGTCCCGATGAGAGGAAAGTGTCCAGTTCTCTTGGAGGTAAGCTATCGATCGTTGTTTTAAGTGTTTTTGTAGTCATTGCATGTTCTTCAAAGCCCAATAACTATGTATTTTACACCCACAGGAAGACGGAGATCAATTCAACCAGGTGCAACCTTAAGCAGTGCCGAAATTGCAATGTTAAATAAAGTTGCTAGTCGTGAAAAAATGGCATTAAAGTCACCCGATGAATTCGTTGAAAGTTCCACTGAAATAAATCCGATTCGTGCTCATAATTCACCCTTAGAAAATGTCCAAAAGAAATTACGAAAAATTATGACAGACATCGAAGCCAAGCAGAGACAAATAAAGGAGTTGGAAAATACTGTTTCCCTGAAACAAAAATTGATAAATGATTTAATAAAAAATAACGATACTCGAACAACTGCCAAGCAAAGATTCAATAAAAAGAAGAGCAAATTGGAAGCGGAATACGAGAAGACCAAGAAGCAGTTGTCCAAGGCCGTTGTAAATGGAAAGGATAAGGGAGAAATTGTGCGATTAGAAGCGTTAACGTCGCACATGGAGCAGCGATTGCAGGATCTCGCGTCGATAAAGCATATCGCTGGAGAAAGTGGCCAAAAGGTGAAGAAATTACAGCAATCCGTACATGAATCGAAGAAACAGCTTGAAGGATTGCAGAAGAATTTGAAGAAGGAGAAGAAAGTCAAGGATCAACTGGAAGCTGAATTGAAAGTCCTAAAAGAAAAAGAAAGCAACAAGATTAATTCGGATGACAAAGGAAAGAGTTTGAAACAGGTGCAGGCGCGCATTTCGCATTTAGATCACGTTATCAAGGAGAAGGCTGAAAATTTAGAGCAATTTAAGGATGGAGAAGAAAAGGAGCCTCTACGCCACGAAATTCGAAATCTACGCAGAACTCGAGATCATTTAGTAGATCAACGTTGCACTCTCGATCGTAAGCTAAAGAAAGAGAAAATCTTGTCGTATCGCGAGGAGCGCAAACTCCTCGAATGTGATGAAGCAATTGAAGCGATAGACGCAGCTATTGAATTCAAGAACGAGCTGATTTGCGGAAGAAAATCTATTGACACCAATGAACGTCTTCAGCGCGAAAAAGGCGAACAAATGCTGATGGCTCGCTTGAACAAGTTGTCCCCGGAGGAAATGCGCACTTTACTCTATAAGTACTTCACTAAAGTAATCGACTTGAGAGATTCCAGCCGGAAGTTGGAAATTCAATTGATGAACTTAGAGAAGGAGAGGGATGCTTGGGAGTGGCGTGAACGAGTCCTTAGCAATGCTGTTCGTCAGGCACGTTTGGAGGGCGAACGAAATGCTGTATTGCTCCAACGACAACACGAAACAAAGTTAACTTTGATGCTGCGCCACTTGGCTGAAGAGACCAGCGCCAGTTCGAGTTTTAACGATCGCACAATCCATCCAGGAAATGCCCTCGCTCACGTCTCACCCTCCAGCCTCCAATTTAGCGATTCTGATTTCGATTTAGATCTATACAAGGCAGCTGCAACGAAACAACTTATGAAGTCGAAACACACCGAAATGGACATTTGTCCGCTTCCTGATGCTCTTGCTAAATACAAACCTTTGGATAAGATTAAGGAAAAGGATCGTGAGAGCAAGAATAAATTGTTCGCTAAGTTTCAAGTGCTCACAAGATATCACGGTGGCGGGAATTCCAATCCTGGCCACAGTCTGAAGAAGAACGATCCCACAATTCCCGAGGAGAACCTCAAGCAATTACAATTGTCCACTCCGTCCGCCACTAAGGTGACCCGACAGAAGAACAAAATCATCATTCAAGATTCGTCTCGGAAGAATTAGAAATGATTTGTTCGCGATTGGGCTAGTATTTTCAGCTTTTTGTGATATTCGAATATTATTGTGGTTGCTCATCGTTTATTAATATCTCATGCTAATTTGAAGTAGAATCGTGGACGGTAAGTGCACTCGTAGCGTAGTCTTCCGATCAGTAGGGAGTGCAGATAGGTTCATCCGATGTCGTATTTTCATTTTTTTAGGTAACGAAACACACAATACTTTTACTCAATTGCACAAATATTGTTTTCCAGACTTACATTTAAGCAATTATAGTATGATATGCTAGTATATTATATAACGTAATAAACTATTAATTGCACTCGTTTCACTTCTAGTGCGCCACACTGGACAAAGATTGATATTAAATACAGTTTGATGAATTTTGTAAGCGTGCAACAATTGAAATGATAAGACTATGCTTTATCTTATAAAAATTTTTACAAGCGATAATTATAAAACCAATGTAAGAATGTATTCCTATTTGTTTTGGAGATATTATTATTTTATCTTCAATACAGCAATAAAGCATTGGCTTAGCAAATACTAATTCATGCACAACTAATTTTACTTGTTTTTTATTAATAAACAAAAAGTGTAAATATATTTTTAATATTTGTAAATAACTTTGAAGGATTAAAACAATTTGCAAAATATTCTCCAATTTGGATTCTTGTGCTCAAAATAGTGTTGCTGTAATTCTTTACATAATTATTGCGTTTTTTGTATTTTTGTACATTTTTCATAGATTTTAAGTGAACAATTTTCAATTATTGAGTGAGTTATTAATTAATTATTAGGTTAGCATTAAACGTTTGTTAACTTTTGTAAGATTTATTTGATGAATAAATGTTTCTTGTAGTACGAATTGTTTGTCCAAGCCTTTAGTTTCAAGGAGATGACTTGTCTTTCATTCCAAATATGTAATTTTTTTAAAAATTGTTTGTACGGTTGGAATAAAAGTTTCTTACAGTTGGTACCAAAAAGAGTTGTCTACTTTTCGTTGCACGTTTTCCAGTGCCCGTTGTAAACAAAACTTCCAGCGCAAACTCTGTCGATCGTGCTTTCCAGTGAGTAACCGAGAAGAGACAAGATTCCAACGTTGGGAATCCGCTCCACGAAAACCGCCCGGTCCACAGTCATCGTTGAGGCGTCGGGCATTCAAGCACGGTATACCTCGGTGCGATTGTTTTCCGGTATCGTGTATCAGTTATTGTGTGAAAATTAGTGCTAATCTAATTAGGATTACCTGAGCCAACCTCAATCCAGGCCCATAGCCGCACCTGCAGTCCTTGGGATTAAAGCACAACGGTAAGCGCCCACCGTCGGCGATTTCAGCAACTAAACATCCGGCTCTGAATTGGATGTGGGAAGGTCCATTACCAAAGACAAGAATTCGTTCGGCTTCCTGAGTAAGAAAATCGATAGAGGTCTGCAGCGCTGTCGACGGCATCGAAATAATTTCCCAATTTTCTCCATTGCCACTGTCTGTGATTGTTTAGTTTTTTGTAATGAATTTCGCTGATTTTGGTATCGATTTTTCACAATAACAGTAACAAAACGATCCAGAAACTTTGGTGACAGAAAAAGAAAAAGAAAGTGCTTCACAGTTCAAATCGACGAGAAGGAAAAGGAAAATTCAAACATGGCCAACATAGTTGAGAGTGTATGAGTGCATGATCAAAGGACATGATTGTTTTGGCTCGGAGGGTGGTGCATTATTTTTCTTTGAAATATTAAACTTCCAATCAACTTAAGACCATTATTAATCGTTAATTGACTAAAACCACATATTTTGTACCAAAATTACGGAAAAAATGTGTTTGTATTCGCAAAAACACATCGCCCAATTTGAAACCTTTCGCTCCTGCGAGCATGTGCGCAGGACCAATAGCTGCTGTATGATTCAGACCATCCCCTTTTATCTAATAGGAAAATACAAAATTACTCAGATGTGGTCCTGCTTCATTTCTATCGTTTCTTGGTGGATAAATTCATATAAAGAGGCTGTTAACCCTCGAAGGGATTTCCCTCTCGTCCTTCTCATCTTTGGGCATGAATTCTATTTTTTTCTTTTCTTACGTTTTTTGCCAGCTTCCTGAAAGATTCTTTTGATCCAAGAAACCTGGGTTTGTTATCCTTTCTAAACAAATCTACCTGCCCAGAAATGGAAAATATTTTTAATTATGCCAAGAGAATTTTGTTGTGGCCGTTCTGTTTATTTATTTGTTTGTTTTTACGAAGAAATAATATATAGTAGCTAAAAACATTTTAGGTGTGCTGCATAAAACTAAATAAAAGATTCATATATGATGAACTTCTTATTAAGTCCTTTTGAAGGACCAATACATAATAGAGATGCCTTTGTATGCCCGCACATTTAAAATATTTCATTGTATCAACATTTTGCCAACGTAGTCTGTTCTAAGGATAAATTCATTTCAGGCATCCCCATTTATCAAGCTAAAAATGGTGGAAGCATTTCGTTTGCCATTTTTCTATGGTCCCTTGGGATTGAGAAGCTCGTGACAATCTAGTTTTCAGAGTTAAATAGCCTTGGATTGCTTTCTGGAGAAAAAACAGAGTATAAAACCGTTTATTGTTAATGCCTTCCACATGACTAGATTAGGTAGTCCTTTTGGAATCAAGTTTATGGAAGGAATCGGAAAATGGTTACGTTGGCATTTTTTATTCATTTATCCTGGAAACACTCGTATTTTTATGGGGTTGCTTAAAATACAAAAATGGTTTAATAAATTTGCGTGATAACAGTTTGTAATTTCGTACGTAAATAAAAATTAAAAATGTTTAGGTACTTACCTAAATTTAGAAATGATAAGCAAGTTTCGATTTCTTCAAAAATTATTTCTGATCTCTTCTAGTGTGCAGAAGTCATAAAAATAGCGTTCAATGTAATAATTTAAAAAAAAAAAAGAAGAAAAAATCAAATCGTCTCGGTCAGAGGTCAAGTGATTCCTGCGTTGGCTCTCAATACTGCCTTGATTAAAGTATCATGCAACCGCGTCGCAGTCACACCCTCCACCAGTTGATCCAATTTCTGAGAATGGCAAAGTATGTGCTTCAATTATGTTTCAGTCCTAAGAGTATTGCTCATTTTTAATTACAAATAATTAAAATCAATTAATAATTCACACACACACTCAAACATATACACCGTAGCACGGAAATTAGTTGAGGAATAAAATTGAAAAGCGTTTGTGAATCTCCCTGGAGCAAGGTTTCGGTTAACTTTTAGGGCTTCGGTTGACACCCATTGGGGGCTCCTTTTTAGACGGAAGGGTTGAAGGCACGTGCTTGCGTCAACTTTGACACTTGATACTTGTTTTCCACTTCATCAGGTTTTCAAGCTCCTTACAAACGGATTTAATAGTTTGAAAAACGTTCGTTTAAGGGTTCACATTTTTACGCAATCGGCTAGACAGGATAAACACTAAAGCCATTTCATGCTCGACCAACACCACTTCCTTGACACTTGCAATGCCATATAAATTAATATAATTACGACAGCGTGATTGAAGAAAGGTGGAGATTTTTTAGGGATAAATACTCAATTTACTTCAATTTAAAAAATCCAGACAGACGATTGACTGAGGAAGACTAAATTAGTAGGAAGTGTATCTTTCCCTGAAACTTCATCTCCTTCTTCGAAAGTTTTATACAAAACAAACCATAAATCTAAAAATGTGCTCTAATTTAATTCCACCGCTTCTCTGAGTCCTTTCGACAACACCGGGGGGATGCACTCCACATTGCACAGTTTTCACAGTCAGCTCCAGACATCAACTCCTACGGATGGGACTTCAACCTTTCCACACCGCCGTAAATCAGGTTCCGGTGGAGACACCGCGACTGTTCCGCAGCTTCTTGGATTGACTCGTTCCTCACGAATTCACGTCGTCAATCCAGTGTTTACCTTCTCAAGATGTTTAATTCAATGCTCATGACATATCCATCGCCAGTTTCATTATTTTCCAGTTATTTTTATCCTCAAAACGTGAATAGTTCTCAGGGAAAATTATTTTTAAAAGCATCCTTCCAAGTTCCAATGCAGAATTTCCATAAGTTCACTATGCATAAAATCAATTAAACTTTCTACGTATATATATAAAAGCGTTAAAACTTTCGCGGGGATGTATAGAAGGATTTGATAGCAAGGGTGATTCTTCTATGACCATCTGCTGGCCGAGTTGATTGAAGTGGACAATGAATGTTTCCCTCTTAAAGGGGATAGCGTGTGCCGGGTTCGTGCCCATTTGTAAACTGCGGAATAAACAGGATTCCTAAAGCACACAACATGTCGACTAAAGGGAGAATCCAGTCGTCCACCCCTCGTATTTGAATAGACGGAAAACACACACAGTACTTCCGGGTGTTATTTTTGAGGACTCACCCCACATTCGCAAAAGTTTAAACGGAACCACAATAGAATTAGGCAGCAGACAAAACGAGCTCTGCATTGGTAGTGGTTTGATGAAGTGCATCAAGAAGACATTTACAATTGGCTTAATCAAAAACATATAAAGATCAGCTTACAGAAGGCTGTACCATGTATTACGATTATAAAATTCATGTCCTGCATCATCCTTTCAAACTTTGTGTAATAAGCTTGTTCGAAATTGTACGCATTATCTCAATCCGAAATCGGCTGCTGGGTTGATGTCTCGCTCAGATTGTCATATTTGTGCCCTTCGTTCACTTCAAAACATTTTCTGTAGAAAAGGATATTCAAAGGATACATGTAGGCCAGAAAAAACAGCGGGAGGAACAACTCAGGGGAACATTCAGTAACTTTGCAAAGGGTTCTTCGCGTTATGCGTTTGCAAATTAATTAAACGACATGACAATAAACATTCAACCCCTAAAGCTTTTTTGAAGTACAGGAAATGGAGAAGATTTCAGGTCTCGTTTGCACGTTTATTTTTTGGTCTTCCGGTATTGTAAGGATTTAGAACGACACCGATTTCTGCATTGTGAATAGAGTGGTATTTTATTCCACTCTAAATCGGTGAATTATACAATGCAGATTATTTGTGGTATATACGTATTAATATTATCAATTTACGCTGCTTTTTTAATTTTCAGCAAAGAAAGTACTAGAATAAAAGAAAGAAATCATTTTTCATATTATTCATAGAATAGTTTCATTTCCCAACTGCAAAAGACAAAATCATTTTCCTCAATTACTTTTTAACTTAGTTTTAATAAAATAGTAGGTATATTATTTTGAAAAAGCCAATTTTCTATACAATTATTTACATAACTAAAATAAATAAGTTGGAAAATCGTTCGTTGCTTCATTAACCTTTTCTGATGAACTTTCAACTCGAGCACTGGGCGTCTACCCTTTTCCTAGTCAGGGCTGCAGTAGGCATAGGATTTTCTGCACATATATTTGTCTTTGATGTGTCGTAATGTACGAGTGCCCTCGTCCCGATCCAACTAATCCTCCATCCTGGCATATTGCTCTTTGCCCTTGGGTTATGCATCTCTCGGTGGCGTTGAATGTTTTCGAAAACTCCACTCCGACATATAAAACGAAGAATTTCTTGCAATGTTGTTTATTGTTGTTGTTAGTGTGTTTATGGATCCATGGACCGACCTACTGCTAATAACTGTATAAAACCAAATCTAGTAATACTTAACTCACTTTCGTTCTTTTTTTTGCAGGGCGTAAACCTCCGTCGTTGAGGTGCACGCGAGGACTCTTGGCAGCCGCCCACCGTCTGTCGTCGGTTTCCTTTCGTCGTCCTTTCTCTAGTTGCTGGTGGTAACCGCTACCACCCCCGCATTATTGGAGAATTAAATCGATTTGAAACTCGCCTAACATCAATTTTCAGTGACAGTGCTTTGTGGTGATAAAACAAGTGAAAATAATAATTTGAAGAAATAAAAGGAAAGCAAAAAGTTTTCAGTGAAGTGTTTACGGTGATTAACCAGATTTAAATCAACCAAGATGGGATTTACAATAATTAAATGGATTACGCTAATGGTGGGGATAATTGGACTAGGTAAGTAGCTGTGCATGATCCTGACGCGAAATTAATATCGTCATTAGGGCAAGACGAATCGTCGTCTGTAGACGAGCAACGAGCGCATGGATGAATAATTAGCAGCGCCGTCGGAGCCCCTCAACCGCATCGATCTTTGCTTGGAGCTTCCCCTGTAGACCCCTCTTTCGTCTTCGTTGTCTATTTTTAAAATTTATTTTCGGGGCCCCACTTGAAGTTGCGGAGTGCGACTGCAACACGTTTTTAACACAACTCCTGCACTTTTAATGGTTACAAAGTTGCTTTCCCACATTTTCCTTTCAGTTGAATGAGATCTTTGTTCTGGACTTCTAATTTGAAACACATCCGAGGGCTGGGAAAAGCCTCTGGCTCTACCATGCACACTTGCGATTGGGTGTAAAAAAACATTTATGAATCTTGGAAAGCAAAAGAGAACCACTTCATTGCAAAAGGGTGAATGTCAGAACTGCTAGTTAGATTCCATCGAGATGGCTGCGGGGCTCGTGGATCGGAGTCTATGCCCTATGGACTCTTTTGAAATTCGTAAGTTTCTCGAGCAAAGTGGGTGGCCTGGTTTTAGATATTGTGACGCAACAATCAGGACAAGGTTGTCCAACGCGATGAGAAGAAGAGATCTTTCAACATGTGCTCCCTTTTGTTGAAAATATTAATTAATTTTAGTAATGCAATTTAGAAACTTCGGAAGCAAAGCGAATATGCAGTAGAGCGCATATCTTAGGTATATTATATCTTTAATAGTAAATGAAAGTAAAAAAATATTCTAAGCAGAGTAAAACAACAACTAGCTCGATTGCAGCTCATTAAAACTCCTACAAAGGTGGAACCAATTTACTTATAATAATATTCGCATTTCGAAAGAGGTTGAGGCATGCTCCAAAATATGGTAAAAATGTTGTCGCATAATCATATTTGCGAGCGGAGTTGACAAATTCAAAATGAAATATCTGTATTGCATTTGCTAATGAGGTTTGTGTTGCATCATCAAGTTAATTGGAACTGAAAGTAGAAAATTCCACGCATTGTTTGTCACAATCATCCCGAACACATCCAATAGCGAACATTTGCCGCAGAAATGCGGGCCTAATTGTTTTGGAAGCTTACAACCAGGGGTTGTCACGCTTGAGCATCGCTTCCTGTCTAAACATGGATCAATGTGGCAGACCACCGTAAATAGATATCCCCGAATGCACTGAACAATGCGAGATAGTTTTCATTAATTACCATGCCATAAATAGTCTCAACACCCACGTCTCTCGCCACATCGAAAGTCGACAGGAATTAATTCATTCAGCGGTCGTGAACTGGGCTCATTTAAATTCGGCGGAGGATCCACAATGCTGAAAGGTCTTCCAAATTATTTCAAAATATTGGTTGACGATGTCCGATGATTTGCACGACCGCGACGTCCAGGCCTACGATCAGTGGAGAACCCAGTCCAGCTAAAAAATAGCCCATGTGGAGGTTGTTCGATCTGCTGTGGTGGGTGCCTGTGATTGTGATGAGCTACCCACTTTGACAAAATCGTTTCACTCGTATTAATTCGATTTGAATAATTGTAGCGCAGCAAATGCGTCTCATTGGTGCGTTGATGGTCTTAATTGAATGATGACCCACTCAATCAGAACGTAGTTGTCCTCAGTCTGCGAGTCCTGCTTTGCGACCGCGGAAAAACACTCATTTCAGTCGCACGAAAGTGAATCAGATCAGCATTACCAATTTATAGCGTCGACTGGGGCACTCGGGTAGCCATGATGGCCGGCAATAAATCCAGACTCGCCGGCCAGATTAGATCGCTATTTGCATTCGCAGCTCGCGCAACCGTGTTGAATTGTGCACCGAAAAACAAAGCAAATCGATTCAACTGATGTCGGGAAAATCGCGTAACGCATGCGCATGCACCTACAATGGAGTCCGTTGTCCCGCGGATGTTGCGCATTTTGACGGCCGGCGGCGTCTGTATCTGGTCCATGCACTTGTGGCTTTTCTAGATAATGAGAAAATCAGCTCCAGTTGCACTTATATGCAGTGATCTAATTTCGAACAAAGTCCACTAGATTTCACTGGTCAAGAAGGAAATTGCACAATCGCCGCCGGAAGACGCGACCGCGCTCAGACAATCCCTTCTCGGTTCGGTGGCAGCTGCTCCTGTCCGTTTTGGGCATCAAATCTGTATACAATATACATGTGCGGACGAAACCCACAGAGGTCGTTGCGATAATTGCGAAACTGGTTTCTTGCAAAAAGAAAGAATAAAAGTAATATTAAAAAACTTTATTTTACCCACACTCTCTGCTTCCACTCACCTGTTGAGCCGGTCGACAGGTGAAAACAACTCTTGAAACACGAGTTCTCGCGCATGGAAGAAAATAATGAATCGCGAAACAAATCACTGAAATTAACCGGCAAATATGAAGTAATTCCCCCATTACTCATAAATATTGCTGGAAATACTGTTTTGTATTTGCTCAATTCTTCCGTAGTTCTAGTTAAAAAAAGAAAGAAAAAGAGTTAATTCTGTGACGTCATTATAGATCGACCAGTACTACATAAATATTATTCCGGAATTTATAAAAGAGAGTTTATCAATCACACGCACACATGAGAAAACACATTTGAATTTATGTCTGTGATAAGATTTCAAGCTCAAGTAGCACTTGAAAGTTGAATTATATAAAATTTTGTAGGAATTTATTTCTTGTTTTGAAGACATTTAAAGTGAAAAAGTAATTTTTATCTCAAGGAGCTAAAAAAAGGAAGGTATATAAATAAAGTTAATTTTGAAAGTTTTCATGTATTTTCTGCTTTCTGGAAATGTTTTATCTTATTATTATAAATTTTTTTATTTAGTTTTACGTACTCTAAGCTTGATGTTTTGGTTTGTGTCAAAAAATCTGTTCTTGGAATTTAACCTATCAAACCTGCGATGATAATTACATTGTGGGCGATTAACACAATTACGCTAATGTGAATGGCTCAAAAACAAGCTAATGAAGATGATTGACAGAAACATTAGTGTTGATGAAAAAAGCAACTTAGAATACCTATATGAATAAAAGAAATCCTCTTGAGGAACATCCTTTTTACCGCCCAGCGACACACGCGCGTACAATTGAAACTTAATGAATTCGCTGACCTGGGACTAACGAACTTGATGACAGTACAATAACCGACATCAATTTGCAACAAATTTGAAATTCATGAGAAATTCCTCTGCCCAAAAAGCGGAATTGTCTCACGAAAAACTCCTCCCAACGAAACAACACAATTTACGTGAAGCGGAGTTTTCTGTTGGCTCCACCAAATTTAGAAAGCGCGATTAGAACCCCTTGATAAGTTCTGAATAATGATTTTTGGACTTAAAGTGGATAAGAACTCCTGGCGGAGATGTCAGGAATTTGTTACTGCCGGGTGACGGTTTTTCTGAGTCACGGAAACTTGTTCAAGCGTGAACTTTTTAAAATTCAAGGTGCGCTGCTTTGATGACGATTTACTCGCTGGAAGCACTCACTCCCGCCGCGGCTAAGCTCTCAATTCATAAAGGTGTGTGCACTGCTGCTGCAGTGAATATTTGTCACTGTATGATGGAAGAATTCTCGCATCTTATCAATTGAAATCAGATTGAAACTTACCATAACTTAGAAGAAATTATTCCAAAGCTTCATAATAAATTACGCACACATGTGTCTGAATATATAAATTAAAAACATAATTATATTCTCGATGGTTTTTTGTCGCAGCAGTCTGCATATAGCATTTTCCAAACGGAAGGAAAAATCATAAAAATAATTAATTAGATGTAGATGTACCTACAGTAAAGTGGAAATGGTTTGAAGACAAAACAAACGTAGTACGGAAGTATAATTGGTTTAGGCCAAATTATAAAATACCCTAGATGTAAAACGGCAGAGTTTTAATACATAAGCAACGTTTGTTTAGAAATCGTGCAAAAAACAGTGCAAAAACAATTTTCTCATCGTGAAAATAGAAATTCGTTCTAACTTAATTAAAAAACTAGTAAGGAAGCAATTGGTCACACCAATTACATGAGACTCTAGATGTAAAAATATACTCATTCCATGTCAAAATCTAGACTTCAGTTTCTTATCTAACTAAGGCTAGTTGTCTGCGACTGCTTAATATAAAAGTACCCAGCAAGAGCTTTAATTTGATATCACACACGGCCCAAAATTGGACAACCCCAAGGGAGATGGTTGCCATCCCCACCCCTACAAACCCAAAAAAAAATTTACCCCACCGGTAATATTCCCATTCATTCATTCTAAATGAAAAACCAAATGTAAATCCATCCACGACCCATGTTTACTACCCTAAAGGCTAAAACTAACGAAGTTTTCTTCTGTTTCTATAATCTTAAATTCAAAAAGACCGTGTAAAAAAATTTCTGCCAAACATTAATTATAATCCGTATTTATAACAATATTTAACGAAAAAAATTCAAAATGTAAACATTCAGTAAACAAAATTAACAGTTTTGAATAAAAACGATTCAGACTTATATAGTAACACTAAGAAGGTGTTGCCCGATTGTGCTCGAACTTGACCTTGCAATTTTAATGAAATATTTTTGTACTTTTGTATTTCATGTCCTTAGCTACAAGCGTTCTTGAGTTTTCGTCTGGCAGACAAACAGACGGACATGCATAAAACGGTTTCTGTTCACTTCCCAATTATGAATATATAATTTTTTTTTCTGTCTCCATTATTTATTATGACGTTGCCAACGTTCCCTGAAGATGCTCAAGATACGCTACATGATCTAACTAGGGTATAACTAGTGAATTTTGTGATTCACCATGAAGAGGTCCATAAATTTAGTTTATCTCTCTGCATGATTTATGAAACATAATACCCTTTCTTAACTATTTCTGGAGACGGGATATACCCCTTGTTCCAATTTTATTCGACAAATGTCTTTTCACAACATGAAATCGGCGATGCATAAAAATTGTCGCGTTTTATTTCCAACTCTGGCGGCTCATTCCCAGGGCATGAATCCGCTCCAGAACATTTTCTGTACACAGTCTGTAAAATCTTGAGACAGTCGCGCATGCGTTTTCTTTTTTTGAGTTTGTATAAGTGTCGCGTGAACTAATTCACATCGTCGGAATTCTCTTTCTTGAAACTCGAGATGCAGTGTGCTTGCAATACTGACCGAGTTTTTTCTCCTTGTTTTCTTTTAACAGAAGTGCAATAAAACCGTTTTAAACCACAAGGACTACTTCATACTCACCCGTTGCATGCCGTATCGATTATGGGAACACTGCAGATTGGTTTCCGTCCCATTGAACTGGAAGTAGTGCCCGGAAAAATTGTGTTATCACTTGGGAAAGTGAAACAATTTCAAAGGTTAATTATATCTTGCTTGCGGTTGTGATTTATGTTTACACATGTTTATTACTCCCTTTTAAATTTCATGGGAATTTCCAATTTCCAATTAGTGTTGATATTTATATAGAACTTGGGGCAATGCTCGTGAAACCAATAAAAATTGACCAATTCGAAATGATAATTGATTTGTATTTGGTATGAAGAACTTAAGAAGAAAAAGTTAAATTGCTTTATTCAGAGATTGATCTGATTTCGAAAATATGTCTGCACTGAACTAACGCATTTTTTATAAGTTAATATTTAATAACCTTGTTTTGTAAGACCCAAATAATAAAAATGCTTAATTATTATCTAAACTGAAAAGGTCTTTGTTAAAAGTTAATTTTTTTAAATAAGTAATTTTGAAAATATTACTGTTATTTTGCATGAGAAAAATAAAAAATGTTAACAACTAATTTCGAGTGGCCTAACACCTTTCAAGGATTATTTATAATTTAACAAACATTAAATTTAGTTGAGGTCATATTGTCGATTTATTTTTATTTAAGAAAACCGAAATTCACGTCTTTAAAAACATTTTGCTCCTAACAAAATCTCGGTCCCCGGCTTGGCCATCAGTTGCTAATTAAATGGATAAACGACGTTCCAATAAACACTAAAATCTTCGCTTCTGGATTTTTTAACGCAAAATTCACAGCTGCCGACTTCCGTTCCTGTTTGCTCTACAGTCGGCCAATTTTTGTCTTCTTATCTGCAGTTGTAATGATAAGATTCCAAACGCCACCTCACGACCGCGACGTCCGACGTAGCGAGGAATCTCCTATAAATGAATTTAGTTGTTTATTTTATCTGTGGGAAGGAAGTATTGATTTACTTTTTTTTAATTTAAAAACACCTGGGTTTGAAGAGCAAATCATTTAATTAGTGCGATCTGTTCAAGCCGAGGGAGGGCTGCGCGATTTTGAATGTGAATGGGGTAGGATTCGAGGGCATTGTTTGCTGTTGCTCATTTAAACCATTCTTTGTTTATATCCTGTAATGTCGGTGAGTTGGATTTGATATATAGAAATTATGTGGGGTGAAATCCGGCCTTGCAATCGACAACCTACAAGTTCAAATGTTTTCGCATCTTACACGTGCACAATTTCCTCCCAATTTAAATTCACTCCTCGAATGCGTGATCAGGTAAAATCTGTCTTCAGAAGGTGGCTAAAGATGAATTTTCAAAAGATGTATCCAAGGGCAAGAGCAAAAAACGAAGATAATGAAATTGAAGAACGCAGCTGCCGAACATCTGTCGTTTGACCCAATCGGATTTGAGGGCTGAGCACTTCAGAGGGTGTGCGAGAAGGATCTTGAAAATGGTCGCAGCGCGTAAACCCGATCAATTTTTTGATAGCACTGGTTAGTTTCCACACTCCGACGATCTTTTGTAATTTCAGTTTTGAAAATTGTCTTAACGCAGATTCGTTTGTTTTTTTGGCAGTTGAAGAAACATGTGTAAAGCAATGCTGTTGACTGGTTGATTGGTTAATTACAACAAAGATTTTCGTGTTCTGTGCAAAACTTCCGCAACTGTGATCCAAAATTCCAAACCAAAAGCATCAGTGTCGAATCTGGGCAATTCTGGCACTACAGCAATGGACGAAAATAGACGGGGTTCCATGGTTTTTGTTTTGTCGTCGCTTTTTTTGTCAGAATGAGAACGCGTCCATCGACGGATAATGCAAATTCCGCCTTTATGGACTGCAGTCTGCAAGGAACGTGCAATGGACAGAAATTCAATTGATGCAGAAGTGTCAACATTCCGCCGCCAAGCCGGCAGTAAGACGTGCACCTCTGGCGGCGCGTTCGGAACTATGTATATTGTATATTTGTATAATATTCATATTCTCAGTCGCTGTAAGCTCAATGAATCTCGGCGAAATGAATGCGGTGAGGGCGGTGGAGGCATTGATTCGATAGAAAACGGAAGTGACGTGGATTCCATCCGTTGTTCAGTGGCTACACTAGCATTCCACCTCTTTGCCCTCGTTGCTACTCATAGCTAATTCGAATTTAATCACAGAGCTCCAAGAATCGATCCCGAATCTTCCGTGAAGACTGAAGTTGAGTCCTCAATCCATGCAGCGGTCATTCCAGCTGAGTATTTGCGGAGCGTTTGGCGTCTTCGGTCTATCGATTAGTTCCAAACTCATCATGTCACTTTCATTTAATTATCGTGGAGCACGGATCCACAGCGGCGGCGGACGTCCACAGAATAAAATTATGTACTGTGAGGGGCTTGAAGGCGAACCAATTAAGACGTCGACTCAATTATGATGGTCTGCAGCAGTTCAGAGGGTTTGTGGCAATCATGGTTCCTTAATTGTTTTCAGCTGCGGCAATTAGATCCTTCTATGGACACTTTGTCCGTTAAACGGTTGTTTCGCTTCTGTTTGCCATAAAAATCATGAACGAATGACAGAACTTCAGAAAATGGAGAGTAACGACCGCTTCCGATGAAGATGACCATCCCAGAGTCATGTTTATGTAATCATTGTCACGTGAAGAATTCCCAGAGGTTATGACCTCTAACTGGGAAGATTTGAAAAGAAAGAACTCAGAAAAAGTAATTTAAACAAGGAAGATGATGATTTGAGAATTACAAGTTGTTACTTTACAAGAATCTGAGTTAATTACCTCTTAAGACCGTGAAGCACGCAACGCTTGTGAGTTGTGACTCTAGTCGGGAAAAGATGCTGACGTCAAATTACTTTGGAAAAACCGAATTATATAAATTGTAATGAATCCTTTTTTACAGCAGCATATCGCTGAGACTGCATTATTTTCAATTTGCGATTCATTCTTGCTTCGTTTACAAACATAAACGATTCATTGTTTCTTAAGGGTAACAATACTAAATATAATTAACAATTATTGATTGCTTCAACGCCTTTTTCTTAAAAAATAGCTCCAGAAAATCTGAATGTTGTTTCCAATCGATTTTCATTCCTTTCGTGCTTTTTTATGAAATTCCTCAACAATTAAAAATACTGAATTCACGAGGTTCAATTGCTTAAAAGGTTGCCCATGATGATGGAGGCATGAAACAATTTTGGAGGCGCCATTGAAATAAGCCGGCAACACTCCACACTCCAAAATAAAAGCCGATGAAAAAAATATGATACTTTGGCACCTCGGAGAGTCTTTTAAGTCACGCGACATTCAAATTGCTCCATTAAAAGTATTAAACACTGGCTTTTTTCGGTAGTTGCTTTGCAGTGGCAAACCTTAAAAAGTAATTTAACTTTCACCTTGGCTCCTTGGAATTTTATTAGGTATATAAAGGCTTGTTGTTGTTTCAACATCAATTTTATAGTAAAACAAATCATTAGCACTAATGAAATGTGTTTAAGGACGAAAGCTTGCACCTGGAGGCAACAAGGAAGGAGTCATTACAAAATTGGACATCAACATGCAATGTAAATTATTAATGATGTTTTCTAGTGGGAATGTCCTTAAGTCATCATATTTTCCGACAAAAACTTAATTCAGGAACGTTATCGAGTATGATGTCTTTGCTACGAAGTGCAGGGCGAAACTCAGGCAGGATTGCTTTTAAAAATGGCAACGCAGTGATGTCAACACCAACACCTGTATCTCACGCATAGAGCTGGCAACATTGCTTTGAGGTGCCAATTGAAGAATACGAAATGGGATTAAGGACATTTATTCCATTGCGCCAAACTTACGAAGTGGAACAGGTTGAACTGAAGGGTGTTTATAATGTTTACTCTGCTCCTTGTGGAGATGTCGACATTGGGAAAATAATAGTCTAACGACGGCGGGCTTTCTTTGGGATGTGCATGTGGGTGTGAAGTTCACGTGCTCACAAGGAAAGTGTCCTGCGTATTATTGTCCGAAATGTTAAAACTCTATAATCTAGATTCTAGATACACAAATTGCAAGTACACCAACACTGTTTCTATCGCAACCGCGACGGGTTGGGCGGATGCCCTTAATTCATATACCATATACATCCTGGTGCTGGGTGGGCATACTCGTATTTTGCGCGCCCTTTTCGTTGTTTTCGTTTAGGGAAATCACTTCTATGCTGTTGATTTAATTGAACATTTTTCAAGGGATGTCGAGAGGCTTCCAAACTGTAAAGGCCCTTCATCGACACACCCTGACCATGCTAATGCGGGTTGGGAATAGGTATATAATCTTATGGAATTCCTTGAACGTGCTTATACATTAGATTATTAAATGGGGATGATATCACAAGATATCTTTTTCTTTAATATATAGTATCCGGCTTCGAGGAAATTATCCTCGTCGATTAAAGATATCCTGCGGGCTTACTGGGGAGTGTTTGACTCAACGTATAAAGGCAGTTGAAATTGATATGAAGAATTACTATTGTGGGAATTCATTGTCGCCCTTGAAAAGTGCTGATTTCTTTTGTAGTTCTAGTTCCCCTAATAGATGTCTTAGGGGCAAATTGGGTGTTAAAAATATAATTATGTCCTTTGTGCAAAATTTCCTTATCTAAATTCAATTTAATTGATAAAACACTCTAAATTTTTTACTATTTCAGTGGAATCAGCTAATCCGGATGCCGACCTAAAAGGACCTGTCTTTCTCAAAGAACCAACGAATCGAATCGACTTCTCGAATTCGACTGGTGCAGAAGTTGAATGTCGAGCAAGTGGAAATCCCCCGCCAGAGATAATTTGGATCCGAAGTGATGGAACCGCTGTCGGGGATGTCCCTGGACTGCGTCAAGTGTCGTCAGATGGGAAGTTGGTGTTTCCACCTTTCCGGGCTGAAGACTATCGCCAAGAAGTCCATGCTCAAGTCTACGCCTGTCTTGCAAGGAATCCGTTCGGTACTATCATCTCGAGAGATGTCAACGTTCGAGCAGGTGAGTCGAAATTGTTCTAGAGAGGCGCAGAGCCGCGGTGCACCTGTGGAAGTGCGCCGGGAAACGGCCGAGGAAATGCATCGGGTATCCAAAACCCTGAGATTTTGTTGACCGTACTTCTCCGATTAATGGAGCCTGAGGAGGCGGGGAGGGATTTGATCCTTGTTAGAATTTTTCTTTTCATACCGGAAATAACATTTTTCTTGTCAGGTTTCCAGAACTTCTCGATTCGAAATATTAAATGCGAGCGTTCGTTGAACTCTTGACGATCGATTTTCTTCGGTCGCCCATTTTCCGACCATTCAGCCTTGGACACAGTTCCATCACCGTATTTTTATTTCTTGAATAGTGTAAACAGTGATAAGCGGAAACACTTTTCGCAATTACTCGATGTCATCGTCCTTTGAGGACCTCAGTTGGATGTGCTAATTTTAGACACACTGTTAAGAACCAAGTCACGCAATCTCTGCTGAGCTGCTTGCTAATTTTCAATGCCTGCCTAAGGATAATAGAGTAATTTCGTAAATGGCTAACACCAATTTTGTCTCCAGTTGTAGCCCAATACTACGAGGCGGACGTCAACAAGGAACACGTCATTCGAGGCAATTCAGCGGTGATTAAATGTCTCATTCCCTCCTTCGTCGCCGACTTCGTTGAGGTGGTGTCCTGGCACACGGATCACGATGATAATTACTATCCAGGCACCGAATATGGTTGGTCCCAGTGGTTTTGCCTATGAAAAAATATATCGTCATACCCTGCTGTGCCATCCCCCTCCACTCCATCTTCCCTAATTTTGATTTTGTCGATATTTAAAGCATCGCTTTTGTTGTTCAGTGGTGGCCCAACATTATGAGGAGGACATTCATAAAGCTTTCGTTATTCGGGGCAATTCGGCGATCCTCAAATGTGATATCCCCTCTTTTGTGGCTGACTTCGTGGAAGTGGTGTCCTGGCACACAAGCCAGAATGAAAATTTCCTTCCAGGAACAGAATATGGTTCGTTTCGTTAGCAGAATAACTGCATAAAATTACACACCGTTCGTCCTTTTTTCCTTATCCTGGTTTTATTTCTTTCACGTCTCTAATGATTACGTTTTACAAAGAATTGTAATACACACTTTTTTAGATTATGCCTCATCTCAGTGCCCTATTTTAGTGAGTTTGAAACAGTGGGGAACATTATTCTTTTGTTGTTTGACTAAAGTGCTCCTAAAGTGCTTCTTTTTCGTGTAGTGGTTGCTCAACCCTATGAGGAGGACATCTTGAAAGCGTTCGTGATCCGTGGCAATTCGGCAATTTTAAAGTGTGACATTCCCTCATTTGTAGCTGATTTTGTCGAGGTTGTATCCTGGCACACCAATCAAAATGAGAATTTTCTCCCTGGCACTGAATATGGTTTGTCCAGTCATTATTTTCATAAGTACTGCATCTTTCCCCACGTCCTTATTACGTCCTCTTTTATTTTTTTACTTCACGTTTATAGAATAGCTCACATTTTTTAACGATGTCCTTTTTATAGTCGTTGCTCAGTACTACGACACCGACGTTAACAAAGCATATGTGATCCGGGGGAATTCAGCTGTGCTAAAATGTGAAATTCCATCATTTGTCGCGGATTTTGTTCACGTTGTTTCATGGCACACTGACCAGAAGGAAGATTTTATTCCCGGCACTGAATACGGTTTGTTTTCGGCTGCATTGATGGTATCCTTCCCGCTTCCTTCTCCTATGTTTTTCTTATTGCTTATACGAAAAAATTAAACTTAATGTTCATTTTTACTAATGACTTTTTCTATAGATCATAAATTATTTTTAATTTGGCATATTGTAGGTATATTTTGTTCGTTTTTTTCTATATGACTCAAACCTTTAATTTTAAGGTTTTCTCTTTAGTTTCGTTGCTTTTAAAATTAAAACGTAGTTTCTTACCAAATCGTCACTTTAGTTGAAAGCCAATTGTGCTCTACGCTTTACAAAAATGGCCGCGTGAAAACCAACAACAATTGCGAGTTCTCTAATGTCTTTTAATTTTTTCTAATTTGGTCGAGCTTGTAGTTTGACTTGTGGGAACTGAAAAATAAATGAAAATGCACAAAACCTCAATTGGTCTTCCTTCTCGTAAGTTGCCGTGACTCATGAACATTGAACATGGACCGCGCGTATCATGGATCCACGCACCTCTTTTATTACCTCTTTATTTCTCGATTAAATTCATCAACTGCTCTCCGAGATAATTGGACAAAAAATAAAGTCATACGACAGTGTGATTTGCGCTCAAAGCATTGTTGAGATTGCTCCGAAGACAATGAAAGACGAAACTGCAGATAATTTAAATTAGGTCTTCCTGTTTGGGGTGTCTTCGGTCTCGTTCCAACGCTTGTCCTTACGTCTGGTAACTCTTTCCTCGTGGACCTGGACAGTTTTAGTTTGTTACCAGAATTTGTTCAGCAAAATTTACCAGCCACTGACCAAAATGTTTTCTTCTGTTTTTCGTCGTCATCATTAACGTCGTTCTACATTTGGACCTCGGACCCTGTCATGAGCAGTGGTGCAGCAATTCTATGAATCAGAAGTAAACAACGAGTACGTGATCCGTGGGAATGCTGCTGTTCTGAAGTGTTCCATTCCGTCGTTTGTCGCCGATTTCGTCCAGGTGATCTCATGGCAGGACGAAACTGGAACTTTATACGCCACAATTGACAATCCCCAGGGGGGACACGGTACTAATCTAGTTACAGAGTTCCATATTCACTCATCCGGAAATCCTTTCTCATAGGTTCACTCCTTGCGCCATAAGCCACTTGTTTCTTTCTTTTCAGCAAATTTGTTTTCAGATTTTCTTTTATTATTTGTTTTTTAGTGGTTAATCAGTACTACGAGGCAGAGGTCGTGTCGGAATATGTGATAAAGGGGAACACCGCCGTTCTTAAGTGCAATATTCCGAGTTTTGTGGCGGATTTCGTTAAAGTGGAGGCGTGGGTGGGAAGCGACGGTTCAGAGTACCTCCCGACAGAGACTTTTGGTACCTACACTTTGCCTTTGCACGCAAGCTGCACTTATCACAAATCCTTTTCCTTGTAAATTCCCTAGATTTGTTTTTTATATTATTACTGTTTGCCCCCTGGCGTTAATTCCTGCATTTTCTTGGCGCTTTTTAGTTGTGAACCAGTATTACGGCGCCGACATTTTGATGGAGTACGTTATCAAGGGCAATTCGGCTGTTCTCAAGTGCTCCATTCCCTCCTTCGTGGCTGACTTTGTCCGTGTAGAATCCTGGATAGATGAACTGGGAAATGTGCTAAAGCAATCTGAAGATTATGGTTTGAATGAAAAGTGTTTAGGATTTTATTTTCCTTCATCCTTTTCCTAGGCCCCAATTTTTGATTACAATTACAAAAATGTTTTGAAAGGGAATATAACGAGTTTTATTGGTTTTTCTGATTATATTTTTAAATGTACCTATTAAAAACGGGAGTAAAAAGTGTGTGGGGTGGAATAGTTGCCCAATGCCCAGTGACCTGAGAACTCCTGGAAATTATGGACTTCGTAAACATATTTTTTATAATCAAAATAATCCTAAGTGAACTTCCAAAATCATTATTTTATAGTTGTCAACCAATTCTATGAGGCCGAAATTATGAATGAGTACGTGATTCGGGGAAATACAGCAGTTTTGAAATGTTCCATTCCTTCTTTTGTTGCTGATTTTGTACGCGTGGAATCCTGGATCGATGAAAAGGGAAACACTTTGAGACCCTCTGATGATTACGGTTAGCTGTCTGGCAAATCTTAACAATAAGAACATTTCTCCCATTTCCCTTCCCATTTTTACTTTATACCTGTTTTTGAAGAACTTTTGTTAAAACTTTTGTGTAATTGTCTCCTTTTTAGTTGTTTCACAATTTTATATAACCGAGGCTGAGAACGAATACGTCATAAAGGGAAATTCCGCGGTGCTGAAGTGCAAAATTCCCTCGTTCGTGGCGGACTTCGTCCATGTTGAAGCCTGGATTGATGAGCATGGAAAAGAATTGTGGCGAAATTTTTCCGAAACAAACGCATTTGGTACAATTTATGTGTTGCATTCGTGTTAGACTAAGGCTCCACTTTTTCCTTCCCACTAGTTCCCGTTTCGAAGACGTTTTAATTTTCGTTAATTGATATTTCTCTTGTTTTTTCTCTGAAAATCAGTCGTGATTCAGTCTTACGAAGCGGAAGCTGACAATGAATATGTCATTAGGGGAAATTCTGTCGTTATGAAATGTGAAATTCCATCGTATGTAGCAGATTTTGTTTTCGTTGATTTATGGATGGATTCCGCCGGGCGAACTTATTATCCTGACGAGGACAAAGAAATTGGTACTAGAGCAGTAGAACTAGCATGAAAAATATTTAACAGCTAGATACATATTTCCAGTTCCACAATTCCGGAGTTTTGTTCATTCATTTGATGTTTCTTTATTCCTTTGGAAATCTGATTTGATGTTTTATGTTTTGCTAGTTGTTCGTCAGTTCTACCAAACGAGAGTCATTGATGAATTCGTCCTGAGGGGAAATGCAGCTACTTTAAAGTGCATGGTTCCGTCATTTGTCGCCGATTTCATTGATGTTGAGGCTTGGGTTGCCGATGATGGAACTGAAATTGTTCGCGGCGGGGAAGAAATAGGTACATGACTACATGAGTTTGGTTTTGGACGTTTTATCCTGCTCCTAAATCAGTTCTTCATTTTTCTTTAAAAAAGGGGGTGTTTACACTGACATGATTTTACGCACATTGTTTTTTGAATGAAATGTTAATTTACGTTTTTGTTTAAACTTTTCTTTTAGTGGTGAACCAGTTCTATGAATCACAAGTTTACGACGAGTATGTAATTAAGGGAAATTCGGCTATTTTTAAGTGCCAGATCCCTTCCTTTGTGGCAGATCACGTTGAGATCACGGAGTGGCTTGACACCAATGGGGGTCATTACATTAAAAATCTCACTGGTATATATTTGGTGAAACGTGTGAATTACCAAACAGACCCGCTCCTTTTTCCTCACTAAAAGTTTAATTGGTTTAAAGATTCCAGTTGTTTAATATTGACTTCCAAAAATGTGTCTATATAAACAACTATTCAAGTGTTTAATGGGTTTTTCAGAGTATGCCTTTTTCACAAGACTATATCGCAAGTAATACTAAACGATTATAATATTTGTAAAATTAGAGTTGTTCCACAATGCTATTTATAGATATTTATCAGTTTTGTTGCTGACTTTGTTTTCCTTTCGTCATGGATCCAAAATGGAAAAAAGGAAATATTTTCACACATCAAAAATGACAAAATTTCAGTTTGGTAAATTCTGGTAGAATTATTGCCAGATTTATACCTACCCTCTTTAGCTTTTATTTTCTTCCACGTCACCAAATTGAGCTTAACATTTTAATTTACTTGTTTGCTATAATTATAAAATATTATCTAAAACTGTTCATTTGGGCAATTCTGTTTTAAGAATATAACTGAAAATGATTTCAAATTTAAAACGAAAATTACGTTTTTTAATACACGACGCGTTAAAAACGGTGGCTTTCTTTTTTTTAAAAATTATTTTGTTTTATTTATTCCTTTGTATGTTTTGTTTCATTTATTTTGTCCATACCTAACGAATCCTGTGTTCCAAACAACCATGGGTCTCACGGCCTACCCTTTCCAGAGTATCCCCCTTCATTTAGGCTTAAAGTTTATGGGGAAATTTTATTCATATAAGTAATATGTAGTATGTACTTATGAAATAAATACATGCTTTTCAAAATACTAACCGAAAAATTATATACGTACATAAAAATATACAGCGAATAATCAAAAACGGCAATTGGAAATTAATTTTTAATAATTGTATGAATAAAGTTTTTCTATCAGCATGTTTTATATTAAAAAATGAAAATATATTTGTAATGGATTGTAGAAAATGTTTTAAGTATTATTTTCAATTGAAGCAAAATTTTAAAACAATTTAAAAAATTAATTTTTTTAATTGTACATGTATAGTTTTTTTTGGTCCAGTTTTATATGACGCAATGTTGTTGATTAAAATGGTAATAACTTTAAGGTAAATAATCCATTACGAATATGTATATTTTTAATTAGTGATTATCGTCATATTGTGAGTTCAACAATTAAGTCATTGCGTCCCACAATTTCTTATTTGCATTTGTAATTGTTTTGAAAATGAGCGAATTGCCGGCTCGTTGAACTCATGAAATGACCTTAAGACAATGAGCACAATTGTGGGAAGAACACGTGAATTATTTATGGCACTACATATAGATTAGTTTCAAAAGTTGATTACAAGAACTATTTTAAAAATGGGATTTAACACGAGATGAATTTTTACAAACAAAAATACTTGTTATTGTTAAAGTATTTTAAAGTTTAAACACACGACCCGGAAGTTATTTTACAACTCTTTAAAATTAATTCTTTTGTATTTGCAAATCGTTTCAAGCAAACCTTCAAAACAATAAAAAACCAATGGATGAATTAATTGTTACAAATATATGTCTTCCATTCTAAATCATCCCACAAATATTTGCTCGTTGTTTTAAAATGCTTGCACTTTTAAATATTCACAATCTAAATTCAAAACACATATTTTAATATTGCGATATACTAATGTATGTTTATGCATTCAACAGATGGTAAATATCTTGTTCTACCTTCTGGTGAACTGCATATTAGAGAAGTCGGCCCTGAAGACGGTTACAAGAGCTACCAATGTAGAACCAAACATCGATTGACTGGCGAGACAAGGCTCAGTGCCACCAAGGGACGACTGGTGATTACAGGTATGATTTATGGAACTGAATTTTAATAAGTATTTTTACACTGAAAACTAAAATACCTTGAAAAATGTAATGGAAATCTTTTGATAGAAGGAAATTCAGCCATAATTTGTTGCAATTTAGAAACATATTGTAAATACGACACAGAGAACAAACATTATTAAGCAGTGTTGAAAGAATCTTTTCATTTTATAACTATGTCAAATATTTGCCCAAAAAATAATACAAAAATAATTGCAAAGTTTCGAGTGCACTTTAATTTATTCAATGCCAATAGATTATGTGAATTCTTAAATGTTCCATTATTTTACAAAATTCCTAAGTTGAATGTGTCCAGACATAACAAGTCCTTTGAAAAGGACCAGCAAGATACTAGCTAAATCAATATCAAAGTACTGGGGAGTTGTGCCAGTGTTGTTCCTTACATTGGCGAGTTCCAGAACGAATTGAAATGCAACTCAGCTCGTTTTGAAAAACTTTTATAAAAAAAAAAATAGTGAACGACAGACAGAAAGTTTCTTTTATGCCCTTGCAGCTGAAAACTAGTGATTCGATGTAGTCCTTCAGCGAGTCTTTTGTAACTATCCAAACTCATCGGCTGCCAGAAGTGGTGCATTGCCTCCCCGGAAATCGATGTCCAAGTATCTGCTTATGTAGTCATCAGTCCTATTGTGAGTCCTTAATCCTGAAAGATTTACTGAATTTCTTCTGAAAGGTTTCCATTGCAATTTGCAAGTAAAATATATTTTAAAGGATTCTAAGCCGATCTTTGGTTGATCTAAAGTCGTAAATGAACTTGTAAAATTGATTTGAATTAATTTGAAATTAAATTTTACCGTTAACAAACTTTTTTTGGTATTTGAAAAAAAGATCGGAATAGTTGATGAGAAAAAACTTGTCGGGTAAAAAATTTAAAATTTTCTCTTAATGTTTGAATAAACACTACAGCAAATAATATTTTAGAAATCCAATTGGAAAGTTGCACAAGCGACAAGTTTTTTATCTTTTATTGTAACATATTTTTGAATTAAAACAGCAACAATACTTTGAAATGTTTCTAAGTAATAAAAAATTGGAAAAAATGGATTAAAAAAATAAAGATAATTGTTAACAAATTTACAACCACCTCTTCAAAGAATTGTTGCTTTTGACTGCCTGAATGTTGGGATAGGGTACCCTGTTGCGCGTCGGTTGTTAAAATTGTTAATAACTCTAAAGAGAGATTTAAAATTTGTATTTAAAACCAGCGGAATCGTTTTTTTTTTTTGAAAATTTTATAAAAAAGAAACTTGAAATGCTTGACTTGAACTTGGGAAGATGAGCGTTGTTTATTTGTTATTTACTTCAAATTTTGAAAACATTAAGGTAAGTCCTTTTTCTTAATAGTGCACATTGATTAGTCAATTAAATTTTGAATTAGTATTTAAAAAATAAAAAAAAATATTTGCAGAACCAGTTGGCAGGGTTTCACCAAAATTCCCAACCATGCTAACGAGCAGTAGTTTCGAGTCCTTGTCTGGAGATAGTGTCACTCTCCTCTGTCCTGCACAGGCATATCCTGTCGCTATTTATAGGTTAGTTTAACAATATGTTGATTTGTTTTAGATAGAAGCTTCAGAGTTCCCTATTCCAATTTGCGGATTCAAGTAAATGAAATTTAAATTTTTTTTTTCACTAATAATATTGTTAAAAACAATTGTAACTTTATTCCAAAGAACCAGTGGGAAGTGTGGCTCCAAGATTAAATTCGGGTAACGACATCAAGGTTTTATTAGCTGCAAGAAAATCAGCTGTTACACTTATATGTCCTGCGCAAGCGTATCCCGTACCGTTTTTTCGGTAAGATAATGCCTGAAGGCATTCTTCGTAAAATTCATTGTTTGGTTTAAGTTGTAAATAAAGTAAAATATTGGTCTATATTCTTATCCCAACACTCAGAAATGTCCAATCATGTGCAATAGCACATGGCACAATATTTTACCAATTTCTTTCTCCACTTAGAGCCTGTGGGAAGTGTGGCTCCCCGGTTAACATCTGGAGACGAATCTCGCATTGTCCGCATTAGACTAAGGCACAATGTCACTCTGCTTTGTCCCGCTCAGTCGTACCCAGTGCCAAATTTTAGGTAATTTGACACATAATATCCACAAAATGCAAGATTCGGTCAAAATTTTATAGCATTTCAATAGACTAAGAAATCGGTTGAAAGTATAATGCTATTTTTAATCATTTCAAGGAGTAAATTGATTTTGTATCGAATTGGTGCTCACATAGATCGCTGCCCCCTCCCAACATTACGCATGCGCAAAAGATTAACTAACGTAACTAAACACTGGTGTGATTTAAATTAACCACTTCAGAGCCGGTGGGAAGCATTAGTCCCAAACTAACAACAGGAGACGATTCGAGGACTTTGCGCCTTTCCTCTGGAAGAAATGTTACGTTGCTATGTCCAGCACAAGCGTTCCCTGTTCCGGTTTTTAGGTAATTCAAGGATACTTTTCGTTGTATACTTTCATATTTTTCAACTCTATTACCAGAGATATTAATGTCGATTTGTTAATTGCAAGTATCGCAACAACATTTTTTTAAATTTCCCGTACTGCACTGGTACCAATCTCAACATTTATTGTTCTCAGGATATATTTGGATTATACATTCTGATCTGCTTTTCTTAATTTTTTAGAACCAGTTGGTAGTGTTAGTCCCAAAATTACAGCTGGGGATGATTATAAACGTATTCGTACAAAAGAAGGATACACACAAAGTCTACTGTGTCCTGCTCAGTCTTATCCTACTCCCAGTTATAGGTAACTGATATATTTAAGCACGTATTATTTTTTAATTTATTCAAAAGTATTTCAAAAACTGTCGGTTGTCATTAGTTTCCATTTGATCCTATCCTGTCATTAAGGGCAAAAAGGTTTTTTGTTTTCTAAAATTTCAATAAAATACTCTTGAAACTTTTCATTGTAGAACCCGTGGGAAGTGTTTCTCCTAAACTCAGCAATTCTTTGGAAAAATTTAAAATTTTAAGTGTTCCCTTGCGAGGAAGGATTTCTATACTGTGTCCAGCACAATCGTATCCTGTTCCGAATTTCAAGTATGTGTTCGATTAAGTTTTTTCCCCACTATGGTAACTTCACTAAAAAACAGTCTATCGCTATCCCAACATTGAATTATCCAGAAGACGAGAATAAATACAATTTTTTCCGATTGCAGAACCAGTTGGAAGTGTTCGACCAAAATTAACAATTGTAGAAAAATTTAAAATGTTGGAAGTTGAGCTCAAGCAAAGCATCTCAATTCTATGTCCTGCGCAATCATATCCAGTTCCGGTTTTTAGGTATTAGATAAGGATTATTTAACAATATTCATATAAAAAAAAATACGAAATTCATAAATCTAGGAAATCCTTTTGAGTTGACATTTTGTATTCGTACTTTAGTCTCAACATTCAGCTTCCTAAAAATGTTAAATTTACATTGAATTAAAGGAAAAAAACCTTTAATAGAGCCCATGGGAAGCGTTGGTCCCAAAGTAGATGTTAAGGATAAAATGAACTCAATTTCGCAACTTAGCAACGAAGATTTGAGTCTCACATGTCCTGCTCAGTCTTATCCTATGCCAGCCTTTAGGTAAGCGGTCCAGCTTTTCTTTAATTTAATTGAACTGACATCATCCTTCCTTTCAAATCTCATTTCATAGTATTATAAACTTTGTCATTAATATACTTATTAAAACAACGAGTGAGAACCGGTTTGCTATTATTATAAACATGTACTCGTACCCTGTCCCAGCAAAAGGCGTTATAAGCGCTTCACGTCTTTAAGTATTACAATATTTAGTACTAAATTCCGAATACAGAACCCGTTGGAAGCGTTGCCCCTAGAGTGAGTAAAAAGGACGAGTTCAACCATGACCGAATTAAACGCGGAGGAACAATTGCATTAATGTGCCCTGCTCAATCATATCCTGTGCCGGCTTACAGGTATATTTTTATCGATATAAACCACAAACAAATAAGTAACAAACACTAAGTTCCTGTACGTTGCATATATCATTTTAAAAATTTCAATGATCAAGGATAACTCAAGTCTCAACATTCAGAAATAGCTTAAAAGCCAGTTTTAATTAAATGGAATTTGTTTTTTAACCCGCAGAACCCGTTGGTAGTGTTGCGCCCAGAGTCAATATTGTTGATCAATTGCAAAAAGCAACCATTCGAGTTCGTAAAGCGAATGCGCTCCTGTGTCCAGCGCAGTCTTATCCTGTGCCTGCTTACAGGTAAATCTATACAATATCCTCCTCTCGCAGAAGTACGATCCCTTCACGTTCAGGCAGTTTTTTAAATCGTTTAATAAATTTTCCAAAACCAACTATTAATTCGCATCCTTGTTCTTCTGTAGAGCCGGTGGGAAGTGTTGCTCCCAAAGTTAGTATCGCTGAGAAACTGCACAATGCCGGTGTCAGCAGCACGAAATCAGTGTCCCTCATTTGTCCCGCACAATCTTATCCAGTTCCAGCGTTTAGGTAATTTTAAATAAACATGAATAATATGACCAATCAAAGAACAAATGTCAAAATCTAACCGTCTTTCACAAATACATAATATGATATATGTAATTAAAAGAACTATCCTAACATTCATATTACAGCTTAGAGGCATTCAGGCATTCATAAATCACGTAACACCTTAGAGGAGAGGGGGATATCGTTACGTGTTTGGTTAAAGGGTGATCCTTTTTCATTACAGGGGTGCATGGGGGTGAAAATGCTGATTTAGCGTTACGTAATTTATGGATGCCCTCTTATTGATTATTTTAGCTGTAAATAACGCCATTGTCTTATGTTTTAGAGCCCATTGGAAGTGTTCCTCCAAAGATTAGTGCAGAGGAGCGTATAAAAGGTGCCGAGGCGAAGATTTCGGAAAATCTAAACCTTTTTTGCCCCGCACAATCGTATCCTATTCCTGCTTTCAGGTAACTTCCAATTTTTTTTAATTGAATGTTGTAAAAGATATTCTGAATCGAAGCGTTTATTAATATTGCTTATTGTGCGGGAAAAATTGTACTAACTATACCTATAAAAGAATTTAAAAAAAATTTCGGTCTTTGAAGAATTAAAAATTTAGGAACATCTTTTTGAACGGGATTGGATCTTAAGATTGAAGTTATCTTTTTTTTAATACTTAAAATATTCTGTCCCAACATTCAGTAAAGTTCTGCGGTTCCCAAACTAAATTCCGTCAAGGAGAGCAAGGAGCTCTGCGTAAAAAGGAAAATTTTTAAAAAGGAAGCTGCTCAAAATAATATTTTGAAAGAATATATTAAATTGAATTTGGTATATCCTTCGATATTGTGTTCCACGTCTCCTGGAAAATTTTTCTTAACTGACTGAGTTTGGGAACCACTGTTTTACAGTTCCAATTCATTGTCATCCTTTGGCTAAAAAAATTCTTCGTCTTCTTCTGTTTTATAAATTAGAGCCTGTCGGTAGTGTAAGTCCAAAAGTCAGTGCCAGTGACGAGCTGACGAGTGTTCGATCTCGGATCAAGGACGAAATCACTCTCCTATGTCCAGCTCAGTCTTATCCAGTTCCCGTTTTTAGGTGAGATATGATTAACCTCTTTTAATGCTGAATTGAACAACTGGTCTGAATCTCAACATTTGGGAATAAAGTTAAGAGCATGTCATTTTAAAATGGCACTTTCAAAATATGCATGTTTACACCCACAACACTAAAATAAGGAACCACGAATACAATGTAAATACACTTTTTGGATACGTACATATCTCAAAATTGATGTTTTTTATTTTTATTTCTATTTATTTTGTTCCGAAGAGCCGGTTGGAAGTGTAAGTCCAAAATTAACGTCTGGCGATAAAACAAGAAATATCGATGTTAAGCGAAATCGCAGCTCGACACTTCTGTGTCCAGCGCAATCGTACCCAGTGCCTGCTTTCAGGTGAGACATAAACAATTAATATAGTTACCAAATTGATTTTTGTTTTTAAGAAAAGAAGGTTAAATGAAAAAGTGAAAACCACTTATCAAGAATATAAGAATTATAAGCGTTTTCTGATTTAAAATTAAAACACTGTTGTGTTGTTCAAAATGAAGCAACAGTTCTTACAGTTTAAGCAACAGTTTGCCCAAAATTCCAACATTTTCATGAATTTCGTAAGTTATTTTTCACAACTTGATTTATTTTCCCGATAGAACCAATTAGTGGAACGGCTCCGCGAGTTGCATTGATACAAAAGTTAGGAATTGACTTTGTCGAAATTGGCAAGGTCGTTTCAATAATGTGCCCTGCTCAAGCTTATCCTGTTCCCAATTTTAGGTACGTATAGTTCGCTTATCGCTAGTAACTCCTTAAATTTATGGTATCTATATCCCAACATTTTATTTATTTACTTACATCAGCATAACTCATTGTTCTATAATATTTTATCGTCAGAGCCAGTTAGCAGTACAGTCCCCAAAGTGTCGTCTCTCTCTAAATTTGATGTTCAAATATCTCCAAGGAGTGCAACTGTGTCTATACTGTGTCCTGCACAAGGATATCCAGTTCCTGTGTTTAGGTGGGTCGCATTACAACAATGGCATTCCTTTTATACCGTAGATGTGTAGGGTATATATCAGTTTTGAGCGAACTTTTGCAACGCTAAGAAATAATGGAAAAAAATCCGTTTCCGCAGGCCTTCAGGTTGAGGTAGATTTCTAAGTGTTTTTGATTGCATTTTTTGGGGTAACATTTTTCAAAATCGAGAAACTAGTTATTGATTTATAAACTACTCATCAAGAGCTTTTCAACGATACCCTACAAGATGTGGTTCTAAAAATTTCGGATTTTCACCCCGAATCGGTTGTGTCACCGTAAATAGGAGCCGAAATAAATATTTTTAAAAATTCAACCTCCCCCTACATCTAGAGTATTTCATAGTTGGCCTAGAAACCATTAACAAAATATACTTTTCCTAAAGTTCTCGTTATATAAAATATAGAATTGTTTAATCAACATTTAAATTACTTCTACTCGCATTATGATTATGAAAAAGTAACAGGGTCACATCCCAGCGTTTAAAAACTAATAGAAAACACTGGGAATATTAAACAAATACAGGTTTCTAATTGTTTCCTTCAAACAGAACCAATTAGTGGAAGTGCACCTCGAGTGCCTTTGATGCAAAAAGTTGCAATAGTGTTTGAGCGAGTGGGCAATGTTGTTTCAATTGTTTGTCCAGCGCAAGCATATCCTGTTCCTAATTTTCGGTAAGATTAACTCAGTTTTTGTTTTTTGCATTATTTTATGTTATTTGACTTTCAAATTACGTTGAACGCACTTACATCTATTTATATTTTTTGTACGCTCCTCCATTTATATAAATAAAAAGTTTTTATCATTATGAAACATTTTAATCTTTTTCTGTGCATTAAATTAAAATCTGTTGTCTTTTAAAATATGTTTTTAAAGTCTGCTACTTTATGTTTTGAAATAGGACACTCATATTATTGCTATTTTTATTACAAACATTGTCTTTTACGTCGCCAACAGTTCTTCAGACTTTACTCTAGCGAAGTATTCTTTGCGAAATAAATAAATGTCGTTCAAAATAGTATGTACTTGGGAAACTGTAAAATAAAATATTTATGACGCGAATTTCCATAAAAGTGCAATCTTTGACCTCAAAGCGATGAAATCGCATTTCAAGGAATTTGTTTTGTTTAGACTTAAAGCAATCGTGATTATTCTCGACGTGTTTGAGTCCGTCTCAACGGTGAATATTTGTAGTATCTCAACAATCCTAGCATTCAGATCTCCAGAATCCCTTGGAGCAGTCATGCCTTCGTATATCACAATTATGGAGTTCTTGCAGAGCCAGTCTCCAGTTCTCCGCCGACAATAAATTCGCTAACCTACAAGCCCAACATCGCCAGAAGGGGCAGGGACGTGTCCATTTTGTGTCCAGCGCAAGGGTATCCAGCGCCAAGTTTCAGGTTAGTCCACGATAACTGTATCCCTTTTCCCGGCAATCAGGCAGTCTCCCCTTCTCCGATTAAAACTCAATTGATTACAAATTGTTAAATGGTTTACAGAGCCAGTGTCGAGCACTGCTCCAAGAATCCCATCAATTATGGCAAAACCGTACAACATCCCTGCTGGGAACCCCTTGTCGGTTTTGTGTCCTGCCCAAGGATATCCAGCTCCAAGCTTCAGGTTTGTAATATGAATCAGTTCCTTATTAGTAAACAGGAAAACTTTCGCCTCATTTTGTGTGTAATTAAACCTGATTTTGAAGTTGCTGGAAACGAAACAATGTTAAACGAATTTGTTTGGAATTCCCCTTTTCTATCCCGAAATAACAAAAACGAAAAGGACTCTCCATCTGTCAGAGTAGCTGGATTCTGGATAGAGTGCAAAACTTGCAGTAGGAAAAGGCGAATAGTTTCTGGAGAGCCACTTGAGCCGTGTTGACATTTCTTGGTTGCTTCAACGAGCTCTTCTTGATCAGACTGCAGCCCACGGCTGTGCATGCGATATGGTTTGCGGGGCAGCTGCACCCCGCGGGGGTGGGGTGTTTGGTTAAAATTAAATTTTCGCTTATGGTTCACATCGATGTTTTGCATTGAGCTGGTGCATTTGCCTTCAGATGACAACCACAAAAACGACTGCAGTCCGTCGCCAACGCTCTTAATTGCGGCAATGGCGATTTCTAGTTCATGGGAACAATAAGATCTCGTTCGCGTAATTCCACGTGGTTGTTGAATGCCGCGAAAAATAATGCGCTATTCATGGCCACCGACCAAGCACATTCAGGCAGTTAATTGTTTTATTTTGTTTTATTTAAACTTACGTTGTGACTTAATTACCAGAACCTGTGTCGAGCACTGCACCAAAGATGCCATCTTTGATACAGAAACCGATCGAGATTCGCTACAATAGATCGATTTCGCTGTTGTGTCCAGCACAAGGGTACCCTGCTCCCAATTTTAGGTAAGACATCCAGACTAATAGGACGTCGTTTTTTGTTTTGTAAATCTAGAACCGGTGGGAGCAAAAGGGCCAACTTTATCTGTGGATATGAAACGGTCCTGGATCGAAAGACGCCGCAATAAAACCTTCGCGATCTTCTGTCCAGCGCAAGCCTATCCCGTCCCCGCATTCAGGTTAATATTAAAGACAATGTAATATTGTAATTGGTTCCTTTGTTTGTTTGTTTGTTATTATATTGACGCAAAGCTAGTCGAAGCGAAAGCACCCACTTTGTCAGTTGATACTAAGGGGAAGGGAAGAGAAGAGGCCACGATTTCCTCCTCTTGTGGTCCGCTCAGGCTTAGGTATCCTGTGCCATTTTTTTAGGTATGGGATAATCGGTTGGTCTGGGTTAAAGACAAAGTAATTTATTTACATAAATTGGTTGTTGGACCATAAAATATAAAGATTAATTTCAGGATACTAAATAAATAGCAATTTACCTTCAGAATATAAAAATCAGAATGAAAGAGAACTTCTCAACTTTGTATGACAAATGGTAGTCGTTGACGTATGGGAAATAATCCTTTTATTTCCTTTATTTGAACACTTTTACAATATTTTTACAGTATTTCTTTGTAGATTTAGCAATTTAAGTATTGGTTGCTATTTGTATACCGTTTATATGCACAATAAATTACTGAAGGTAGTTTGAGTAACAAGTGAAAATTCAATGCAAAAACACTGCAATTTTTGAAACTGAGGACAAATGCGGGAGTACAAACTGCACTCCACTCGTAAACAATGACCTCTAATCCGCTCAGCGAATTATCTGCTCTGGTTTTCAGAGAAATTAAAACACTTGTTGCTTTTATTCCAGTTCCAATAATTCTCCTCCTTCCAATATTCCATTCTGGAACGAGGAGACAAAATGAGAGTGCTCTCGTTCTCCTTCCCTCGATTTCCAGTCGCCATTCATAACTTGAAACTGTGTTAGTGGAAGCACGTGGAATTGTTTTGTTTTCATTCTCCCCGTTCTGCGTTCATCCGTACAATTGGTACTTCCCTCTCTCTCGACGGAGAGTTTCTAACTGTGTGTTTGGTTATTAATTTTACTACAAATTTACACTACGAGGATCACGTGACGGCGGCGTTCCATTCAATAGCGTGCTTCATGACTCAGCAATGAATTTTGTACACCGCCCGGGCGAGGGGACTAGTTACACTTGCGCGGTGGCCGGTTACGTTAGCTGTTGTGGGGTGTTTCACTTTCGTTTGGTTATCGAGCCTTCAGGGTTATGTGGGTTAGTTATGCACGGGATCCATGCAAGGATACCTGTTGCCTTATTGTAGGAGTCTCTCACCCACGATGACAGAGCACAAGCCAATGACCTTTGGTGGGGATTCCCGTGTTTTGGCGATTTAATTCGCAAGTGAAAGCGGAAGTTTTGCCGGCAAACTTGAATGACCGTGAGCTTTTATCCCACAACACAGAGTGTGTTTTTATTTGGCGAGAGTTTGTGAATCAGGATTAGTATTCAGGTCAAGCATTTGTGGTTTGGATAACGTTTGAGATTTAATCGCAACAAAGTCCCTGAATTGCAAATTTGTGGAATATTCAAATTAAACTATGATAAAATTGTCCTTCACAGAGCCAGTTGGAGCTAAAGCACCGACTTTTTCATTGGAGTACAAATTAATACAGGTGCAAAAGAGAGTCCAATCAAGTTTCGCTCTTTTATGTCAGGCTCAAGCTTATCCAGTTCCTTTGATTAGGTATGTAAGCGATATTTTTAAGGTTCAGATAAGGTTCTCAGTCCCTATTCCAATTATTCAGGCGTTAAATATATTCCGAACAACTCTTATTTAATAATTTATCGATATACACATATAATATCTACAGAACCGCTTGGTTCCAAGGCACCGGCGTTTCCAGGAGAAGTGGCGACATTTGCTCATAAAACTGAAAGGACATCAACATTGGCCTTAACGTGTCAAGCTCAAGCATTTCCTGTCCCTGTTTTCAGGTGATAACATTTCCGATGTCTTTAATTTTTATTATTAAAATACAATGATCAGGCAGTTAGGTTAATTCCGTGTAGGTCCAAGTTTTTCCACTAGGATTTTTTCCAGAGCCTGTTGGTTTTAAAGCGCCATCCTTTCCTAGTGAAGCATCGACTTTCACTGTTAGTCATGAAGAAAATAAAACCTTGGCCCTGTCGTGTGAAGCTCAAGCATTTCCAGTTCCTGTTTTTAGGTGAATACCCAAAAATACTAAATTAGCAAAATAGATAAAAATAATTTCTATAATACTTTTGTTGCAAATTTTCTTTTCCTAACGATGATCCCAACATACAAGCAGTTCTCTATTGTTATTCACTGGTTAATCAAAGGTTAATTGATAAACTTTCAGAACCTGTGGGTGCAAAGGCGCCGACATTTTCAAGCGATTCCAAAGGGAGCATTTTCGAGCGTCAAGTGAATTCAAGTTTCGCACTCCTGTGTCAAGCTCAAGCATTTCCTGTTCCGTTGATCAGGTAAAACCAAGTGTAGTTTTTCAGTCACTTGAGTTAGGTATCCTTAAGTTTATTCTAACATCAGCGGCATCTATTTTATGAGAAAAAAATTTCCTTTTCTAGTTAAGATGTTTTCTTAATTTTTTTTTATCAGAACCTGTTGGGGCAAAAGGTCCTACCTTCGCATCCGCCTCCAGAACTAGTAGTTTTGTAGAACGGCAGAAGAAGGATTTGTCACTTCTATGTCAAGCTCAAGCATTTCCAGTGCCCGTAATTAGGTATTTACCAATTTATATTAAGCGAGTATTGTTAATATAAGAAATTTTAATGAATTTCGCAAATGAATTCTCCATCAACACTTCCCAACATTGATGGATAAAAATTCTTTCTAGAAATGTATTCTTTTAGAGTGTTTTTTCTAATTGTTTTTGCGTCCTCTATTTAGAGCCAGTTGGAGCAAAAGCCCCCACGTTTTCAACAGACTCAAATGTTTTCTCGTACATTCGTTCAATCCATCAAAGTTTCGCACTTCTATGTCAAGCTCAAGCATTCCCAGTTCCTTTAATACGGTAAGTTAATATAAGAACACTTCAACATCTTATCCCACTTCGGTACAACAATTGTTTACACACAAAAATCTTAGATATCATTGTAAAATGTAATCGTGTTCGAATTCAGAGCCTGTTGGTGCCAAGCCTCCAACTTTCTCAACGACTGCTAAAAGTATAACATACGTAGAACATCAAGGACGAAGTTTTTCTCTTCTTTGCCAAGCTCAAGCTTATCCTGTACCGTTGATAAGGTAAATATATATATTAGAAACAGGACGTTTTGCAAATATAATTTCAATAGTCCAACCGGACAATAAACAAGCATTCAAGTTCAAGTCAAGTAAATAAGTGCTTTAAGAATACGAAATGTGAAAAGTTAATTTTTGTTAAACTAATGCTATAATCTTAAACTCTCTGCGCAGAGCCAGTTGGAGCAAAGGCGCCAAGTTTCTCAACTGAATCGAAAAGTTCCACATTTGTGAAACATATTAATCAGAGCTTCGGATTGCTTTGTCAGGCACAAGCGTATCCTGTTCCTTTAATCAGGTTAGTTTAAAAGATTTTAATTATAAAGCAATTCTGTTCTTTCATTTTGATGCACAGAGCCAGTTGGTTTTAAGGCGCCAACTTTTTCAAACGATGCAACAAGTATCAGTTTCGTTCGGGAAGTGAATCAAAGCTTTGCTCTTCTTTGTCAGGCACAAGCATTTCCCGTTCCCCTTATAAGGTTGGTACTAAAAATGAATCCTTTTCTTCAACCTACATAGTACACACAAAGTAAAAAAAATGTGAAACAACATTAGACCTTCAACAAATATAACGATGGAATTTACTTTAATTTAGTATTGCATTACTATTATTTATATAGTTTCCCGAATCTTTAGTACTTTTATTTTGTATTTTATTTACTTGTAAATATGCTAATCATATTTTTTTTCTGAATTGAAGTAAGCATTGTGCTTAAAAGTTGTTATTTGTTTTTTCCTAAATAACTGAACAAATCTTAGGTAAATAATTCTCACCATAAAATGAAAGATGTTATAAGAATTGCAATTCACATAAATATTTCAAAGTCAGATTTCTTTGCCTTCATCCGGATTAAATCGCATAACAACAAAAACTGACTCCGTTTTCTTTCTTATTTATAGACGACAAATGAACAGAAGCAAAAATGAGGTTAATCTTCAGAGGCCCCACATGGCCTGCTACTAGGGGATCCCCGGTAATCGCCCAAAGTAGCAGGTAAGTGGGTGCTGCGGCACCTAAGACTTTTGCATTTAGTTAAACATTTCGCAATCACTTCGATGAATTTTTAAAATTCATAACGCTTCTCTCGCTCATGGCTGCTTTGTTCGTAATTTGTATCTATATTTTTTTGTGCTGCTTTTCATTTTCAGCTTTCGTTCTTCCAAGTTATTGTCAGTGTTAATGCAAAAAATAATGGCATAAAACAAACACTTTTTCACTGCACTCATGTCATAAAGCAAAATAGCTCGTGGTTTAGAATGCTTTAGAATAGCTTTTAAATATTTCTTAAAAATACATTTTTAGAATTCAGAAAATATCTGTATTTCAATGATACCCGTCAACATTAGTGGATCACGTTCTTAAAAAAGAAGGATTTTTTTTAAAAAAATAGTTTAAAACGAATAAACTGCGAAACCCTCATTCACATTTTCTAGTTCAAGATGCATTTCCATAATTAAAGCCAATAAAATTTATTCATCCCGACTCATGGCAAAATTGATCAATATTAAAAAGAGATGTTTCTTAAACCAAAACAATATTTTTTATTCAGAACCTGTAGGAAGTGTTGCTCCGAAGATATCCGGTGGTCGTTTACAGGAATTGACTTTGCGAAAAGGTGAAAATGCTGCAGTCCTGTGTTTAGGACAATCTTATCCTACACCCGCCTTTAGGTAATAGAATTTACTGTTAATATGCATTTCCTGTCTATAAACAATATACGTAAAATTTGTTGTGAAATTCCTGCCAACTGTTCCAAAATCGGTTCTTCAAGCATTGTGCTTTTATCTCAACATTCAAACCCGGACTCTAGCTGTTTTAAAAACAAAGAACATTATAGGTTATTATTTATTATAAAACATGAATATTTAGAGCCTGTCGGAAGCGTTGGTCCGAAAATATCCGGCGATCGTCTACAGGAGCAAACAGTCTCTGATGGAAACACCTTTTCGATTTTATGTCTAGGACAATCGTATCCTGTTCCAGTATTCAGGTACCTACTAAAATTGCATGAACTTGAAGAGTTTTTTCTTGTTGTTTTCTTCATTTCAAAAATGGTTGTGTTTTGCTTACATAATATAGAACCCGTTGGGCACGTGAAACCAAAAGTTGCCAGCAAAAGTATTGAGGTTAAAGAGACACCTTTAAGAGGGACATTTGTGGGCTTATGTCCAGGACAAGCGTATCCAGTTCCTGTATATAGGTTTGTTGTATTTACCACTGTCCACTATTCAATACTTCACTATTCAATAGCAACTATTGAACAAAATATATTGTGGAAAATAAAAGTAAAGGATTATTTAACTCACCTGTGATTCCAACAAAGATCACTCAATTTAAGTTTTGCAAAAATACCTACGTACTTAAAACAGGATATAAGCGGAAAGATTTTTAGGGTTAATAACTCTTCTGGTTCCTGAACAACTTCGACGTATGCACTATACAAATAGACCCAATTATTTTTGAAGCCTCTTTTTGAAATCTTCAATTAAATATAATTTAATTTGAATCAAAAACTAATAAATTTTCTCTAATTTCAGATGGTATAAGTTTATTGAGGGCACAACCCGAAAACAAGCGGTGGTATTAAACGAGCGCGTAAAGCAAGTTTCAGGTACACTAATCATCAAGGATGCAATCGTCGAGGATTCAGGAAAATATCTCTGTGTTGTGAATAATTCTGTGGGAGGCGAAAGCGTCGAAACAGTACTAACAGTAACAGCACCCTTGTCAGCGAAAATTGATCCACCTACACAAACTGTAGACTTTGGAAGACCAGCGGCATTTACTTGTCAATATTCAGGGAATCCAATAAAGACCATTTCCTGGTTGAAGGATGGAAAGCCGCTAGGCCACAGGGATCCACTTTTGCGCATCGAATCTGTAAAAAAAGAAGACAAAGGAATGTACCAATGTGTTATTCGTAATGATCAGGAAAGCGCTCAAGCTAGTGCCGAACTGAAGTTGGGAGGACGATTTGATCCTCCTGTGATTCGACAAGCCTTCCAAGAAGAAATCCTCCATCCCGGACCAAGTGTATTCTTGAAGTGTGTTGCTGGAGGAAATCCTACTCCTGAAATATCCTGGGAACTTGATGGCAAGAAAATCGCTAATAACGAACGGTATCAAGCTGGACAGTACGTAACGGTAAATGGGGACGTTGTTTCATACCTCAACATCACCTCAGTGCACGCCAACGATGGCGGCCTGTACAAATGCATTGCCAGCAGCAAGGTCGGTATTGCAGAACATTCGGCAAAGCTGAATGTTTACGGTCTTCCCTACATTCGCCAAATGGAGAAGAAAGCAATCGTAGCTGGTGAAACTTTATTCGTCACATGTCCTGTCGCTGGATACCCGATTGAATCGATCGTCTGGGAACGAGGTGGGCTTTCCTAAGTCCTTATGCTTTAGAAGATATTAAAATGCTACATTTGTATTTTCTAGATAATCGACCACTTCCTATTAACAGAAAACAAAAGGTTTTCCCCAACGGAACTTTAATCATTGAGAATGTAGAAAGGAATTCCGATCAGGCCACTTACACTTGCGTTGCAAGGAACGCCGAAGGATATCTTGCTCGAGGATCGCTTGAGGTTCAAGTCATGGGTAAGTGTTATGAATGGTTTAAGAAAAATACACCAAAATGGCATCAAAGATATTCAGTGGTAAATTCACCTTGTAAAAGTTTTGGTTCTAGATAAATTTTAACGGCTTTCTCTTCGCGTAATGCCAAAGTAACGAAGATCGGTGGATAAGTATTTTTTTACTATGATATATCAAATTTTCCGTTGTTCCACAATTTATTAGAAAAAGTTCGTTTTTTTAACATAAAATATATAATAATATGATATTTAATAATATATTCGCTTATAATTTTTGGTTGATATAAGATACAATTTTAATCTCTTTTATAAAAAAAAAAAAAAAAAAAAAATAGATTAAGGAGAACGCTTTGATGCCATTTTAAATATGTTTTAGAGGAATTTCAGAAATAATACTTATACTTTTTAACGTGAATCAATTTTTAAAGACGTTTACCTTTCATGACAGTAAAACCAATAATATTGTTTCTGGAATTCCTCAATGTTTAGTTTTCAGCATAATGCCGCGCGCCGCGCCGTAACCAAAGCAACGTTGGTTCTTGAAATTCTCCACGAAAACTTCTGCACCGTTGGTAAACAATAAAAGCTTTAAAATAATTTATTCTGAATACATAGTACCACCGCAAATTGTCCCCTTTGACTTTGGAGAGGAAACAATCAACATGCACGACATGGTCTCTGCTACTTGCACGGTCAATAAGGGCGACTTGCCAATCGATTTGTATTGGACAACAGCTCCTTCGCCAAATTCTGGCCGAAAACTCACCACCAATGATGGTATATTAGTAACAAAGACCACTGCAAGGATCATCACACTAAGCATCGAATCAGTTCATGCTCGACATAGAGCCAATTACACTTGCATGGCAAGAAATCCTGCAGGATTTGTAACTCATACAGCGGAATTGAGAGTGAATGGTTCGAGTTTATTTTCCACATAGACCATATTATATGTATTTTAAAAAATAGTAGGTGGTAGTTTTTTATGTTATTTTTGTCGTCCAAGTACTTCCACAAATCGTTCCTTTTGACTTTGGGGAGGAGGATATTAACGAACTGGACATGGTATCCGCCTATTGCACTGTGAATAAAGGCGATGTTCCTCTGGACATTATTTGGACAAGGAATGGAGGAAAACTGTACACCAACGATGGCATTGTCATCAGTAGAACCAGTCAAAGGATTAGTGTCCTCAGCATTGAGTCAGTTCGTGCTCGTCATAACGGCAATTACACTTGCGTCGCTCAAAATTCGGCTGGTGTTGCCAAATTCACAGCAAGTTTGGCTGTTCACGGTGATTAAACTCCACACGAAACTTCAATATTGATATTTGGTTATCGTTTTACATTTGGTTTGCAGTCCCAATCCTAAAAAAATGCACTAAATTTCCCTATTGTTGTTGTACTGAACTATTGTAATTTTACGAATCAACAGTTCTACCTCAAATCTTGCCTTTTGACTTCGGTGATCCGATAGATGCCTTCGATATGGCCACTGTAAATTGCGCCGTAAACAAAGGAGACACTCCTATTGACATTTACTGGAAGTTCAACGGTTACAAAATAACATCAAACGATGGCATCCTAATCACTCGCAGTGGTCAAAGGATTAGCATGTTGAGTATCGAATCAGTTCGGTCTCGGCATCGAGGCAATTACACTTGTGTCGCATCGAATTCGGCTGGAAGTGTTGAACACTCCGCTGAATTATGTGTTAATGGTATTTTAGAAAACACTTTTTTGTAAACACTTTTCTTTACTTACATTCGGTTTTTCATCCTCATATTTCTTGTGAGCATTTTTATGCCTTTTATGAAGAGCTCGTGACGTCATTTTGATATACATTATTTAATCAGTCAAAGTATTGTAACAAATTTTTATCATTTCGAAAATCCATAGATTGGTTCGGGAACACATTTTATATATTAAATGTAAAAATTTGCCAGAGCAAATGACAGATTTTGTTTAAAAAGATAAGTCAATGCTATAACAATCAAAACAATTTGTTACAAAACCGTTAATGAATCTCAGTTCCGCCGCAGATAATGCCGTTCAGTTTCGGCGAGGAGTCTTACAACTCCGGGGACAGCATTGGTACACAGTGCATGATAATGAAGGGCGACCTTCCTATATTGATTAAATGGAAACTAAATTCCGCCCCCCTTGTCCATGGAGAGGAGGGGATCACAATTCTGAAATTATCGCCTAAAACAAGTGTCTTGAACATCGCTTCGGTCGAGGGCAACCATCGAGGGACGTACAAATGCATCGCGGAAAACGCTGCTGGCTATGCGGAGTATTCCTCCGAGTTGCGAGTGAATGGTTTGCAGATCTTCGTTTTTTCGTAGCGCTTAGAGTTATGATTTAATTATTCGAATCGCTCTCAGTTTCCTTTCCCTGCCCTCCACAGTACCTCCTCAGATAACGCCATTTTCTTTCGGGGATGAACCTGCGAACACTGGTGAAATCGCGGGGGTCCAGTGCATGATCCCCAAGGGAGATCTTCCAGTAGAGATTCGATGGACATTGAATTCAGCGCCGGTTGTAAATGGTGAAGACGGGTTTAACTTGATGAAAATGAATGCAAGGACGAGTTCGCTCAGCATTGATTCTTTGGAAGGAAAACACCGAGGAATTTATAAATGTATTGCGAAAAATACTGCGGGTGCTGCGGAATACGTTTCTGAACTTCATGTGAATGGTCAGAGGTTATTGTTTATACATATTATCGTGCATTTTTGGTTGTTTTTTATTTGCGATACATATAATTATCCTTAAAAAATTTTAACACTACAATCCTGATACGAAGGTTACTGTTTCGTCATTTTGGATCATATTATTGTAGTGCAATTAGAAATCAATCAAATTGGGCTGCATCCTTTTCATTTCTAGAAAATTAATTAATTAAATAGTTGAAATAAAATTCACAAAAACGCATCAATTTAACGAAAATGTTTGCTTAAAGTCCCACCGCAAGTGATGCATTTTTCCTTCGGAGATGAACCTGCAAATGTTGGAGAAGTCGCTAGTGTTAACTGCGTTGTCCCTAAGGGGGACTTACCCCTCGACATCCATTGGACGCTAAATTCAGCACCAATAGTGTCGGGCGAGGAAGGGTTCACTGTGATGAAGATGAACCCAAGGACAAGCTATCTGAGCATAGACTACCTCGATGCAAAACATCGCGGCATTTATAAATGTGTGGCATCAAATATTGCTGGACTTACAGATGCCGCCAGCGAATTAGAAGTTAACGGTTTGTTGAATATGGTCGTTCTTAATGGTGTAATTTACTTGAAGAATGCTAAGATTTCGTGGGAGGTCGTTGTTTCGCCCTTTTAATCACTCTTAAAACAAATAAAATAAAATACATATGTTTGCTTCATTATTTACTTTCATCCGCAATTTTTCGAAACGGTACACTTCATTATTTACCGTTGATTTTAGTCGCTCCTCAGATTACGCCATTTTCTTTTGGTGATGAAGCTTTGAATCGAGGAGAAATCGCGAGTGTAACTTGCATGGTCCCAAAAGGGGATTTACCGCTGGATATTTACTGGACTCTCAACTCTGCATTGATTGTGAGTGGTGAAAATGGCTTCAATCTTCTGCGGATGAACAAACGTGCGAGTGTTTTGAATATTGACTCCCTCGACGGAACTCACAGAGGATTGTACAAATGCATCGCTAATAACAGCGCCGGCTTCTCTGAATTCAGTGCAGAATTGCATGTTAACGGTTTGTCTTTTTTTCTCTTTTCATTTCTCTTTTTATTTTTGGTGTTAAAAAACATCCATTGTATTTTGTTTATAGTTTTTTGCTTCCTTTCCATGCCCGCATTTATTTGTTTTTCGTGTGTCAAATATAAAATTTTATCGGAAAGGTCAAACATTTTTAAATTAATGAGTTTCAACTGAAAAAAGTAAAACAAGAATTTTATCAGAGTTTTTTCTATTATAATATTACAACTAAATATCATATTTCATCTACAATAATGGCGATCATTCAATCCTTTTAAATCTCATCAGTTCCTCCCCAAGTTCATCCGTTTTCATTTGGGGAAGAAACAGCGAATATAGGTGAAGTGGCCAGTATTATTTGTGTCGTACCAAAGGGAGATCTGCCGATGGATATTCATTGGACCTTAAATTCAGCGCCAATTGTAAATGGTGAAGACGGCTTTACTCTAGTTCGGTTGAACCAACGAACTAGCTCGTTGAACATTGATTCTTTGGAAGGAAAACATCGCGGTGTTTACAAATGTGTTGCCCGAAACAAAGCTGGAAGCAATGAATTTGTATCTGAACTACACGTTAACGGTTTGATGAATACTTTAGTTATGAAATATAGTTCCGTTGTTTCGCCATTGTCAAATTTGTTTTAAGAGATAATACCAATATTTATTCGTCAAGATTATATGCAGTTATTGAACAAATGAATACTTGGTATTATGGAAAGTTGGAATTGGATGTAATTACATAAATGTTGTAAAATATCAAGATTTAAGAGACCATGTTGAGTTGCTTAATCCCGATCGACCGTTGGTAGAGATCATGTTGACACTCCAAAGTCTTTATGAAAACGTTGGTCATCACAAAAATTATCCTATGACCTATTCTCTTAAAGTGCTGCCACATATTAATCCCTTCGCATTCGATGGCGACGCTAATTCTGGTGACAGTGTGCAACTGATGTGCCACGTGGCAAAAGGTGATCTGCCAATGCTCATTAAGTGGCTGTTTCGTGGTGAACCAGTCAATCCTGCAATGGGTGCAACTCCAACAAAAATCGGAGATCGCACAAGTGTCCTTTCGATATCGTCCGTATCGGCAGGAAATAGTGGCGAATATACATGTGTTGCTAAAAACGAAGCAGGATTGTTCAAGTATTCAGCATATTTGAACGTGAATGGTCTGGTTTAGAAACTTTGCCTACTATTTATCTAAATTTAATATCCTAATTTGTTTTGTTTTTCTTTATCCATCAAACTCCAATCTAGTTCCTCCTCAAATTATGCCATTCTTGTTTGGCGATGAACCTTCAAATTACGGAGACAGCACAGCTGTTCAATGTATGATGAATAAGGGTGATCTACCTATCCAAATCCAATGGTCCTTGAATGGTCAACCAATTACAAATGAAAACACTGATATTACCATTGTTAAAATGTCGCAAAGGCTGAGCTCGTTAAGCATTGACTCAATCAAGGATCAACATCGAGGAAATTACAAATGCATCGCAAAAAATCGTGCAGGAATTGCTGAACACTCGGCTGAATTGATTGTGAATGGTATTGAATTTTGGACAATCAACAATTTGTCATATTTGTTGTAGAATTCCTTAAACCAAACTTTTAAATACTATAATTTTGTAAATATATATTTTTTTCAATGCTCTTATCCATTTCCCTAGTACCACCACAAATTATCCCTTTCTCGTTTGGTGATGAGGCAACGAATTCAGGAGATAGTATGGGTGTTCAGTGTATTGTAACCAAAGGCGATTTGCCTATAAACATAACATGGATTCATAACAATGTCACCCTTAAGTCCGGTGACAATGAAATCATTCTTCACCGAATGTCTTCCAAATCTAGCACACTTAATATTGACTACATATCCGGAGAGCATCGAGGAATATACGCGTGCATTGCCACGAATCCTGCAGGATCAAGTATACAGCAGGCTGAACTAAAAGTTAACGGTTCGTCGCAATAAGAGATATTAATTTTGAATATACTTTGAATTCCCTTTATCCTAATAATTCACTTTTCCATTTACACTGTACAAAACATTTTGAAAAATTTCGTTGAAAAATTGTTGACAGGAATACAATGAAACCTTTCGCAATTATGATGAACATTGTGATTGACCACACATTGATTTATATTTTTTTGTTGAACATTTTGACTGGTTTTGAAGAAAAAAAAAAACAAAAAAAAAAAAACTTCATTATGCCACCACTTCCAGTTTCTCCTCAAATAATTCCTTTCCACTACGATGATGAGGCGAACGTTGGTGATTCGATAGACTTAGTTTGTCAAATATCCCGAGGGGACACACCTCTGCAGATCAACTGGAGTTTCCTGCGACACGCGAAAATCAAGGGTAGAGGAATGTATCCTGCAATGCGTACCAATAGAATAAGCGAACGTTCAAGTGCATTGTCCATTTCGTATGCCACTGCGTTCCACACTGGCACCTATATTTGTACCGCGTCGAACTTGGCTGGAGTTTCAACATTCAGCACCAATTTGACAGTGAATGGTATTTTGTGATAAGTTCCTAGATAGACTAAGGGTGGTAGTTGTAATTGATGTACCTACTCATCATTAATTCATGTCCCTGATACTAACTTTGCAATAACGTTTCGTCAGTTCCGCCTCGCATCACCGCCTTCCAATTCGGCGATGAACCAATGAATTTCGGGGAGCCTTTGTCCATTCAGTGTACAATCGCTGGAGGAGATTGGCCAATGAGTGTCACTTGGTTCCTGAATGGAGAGCCGATTCCTGCCCATTTGGACATTGCCACATCCAAGTTCACTCGCCATACTCATGTCTTAGCTATTGACGCTGTTAATGCTAATCACGCTGGAGTCTATAGTTGTGTTGCTAAAAATGTTGCTGGAGTTGCTGAACAAACTGCTAAACTTGTTGTAAATGGTTTGTTCAAACTGAAATTGAATTTGTGTATCTTTTGTTAAATTTATTTTCAATGTCATTGTTTTTAACTAACCTACCCAATGTCCGAACGAGTTCCGCTGAGTTTCTTACAATTTTTCTTTCGCTTTGGGAACGATTTTAAAGTCCATTAAAAGAAAAGAAAGAAGTGTACTTAACGGCAAAAATTGAAATTTGTTTCAGCATTTTAAATAATTTAAATGAAATTCATTGAACAATTTTCAGGAAGGTGTTGAATATGAAAATATGTATTAATTGTTCTTAAATTTTCAAAAATAATAAATATCCGTCTTAACATCAATGATTCCAGTTGCTCCCAAAATAGCACCTTTTGATTTTGGCGAAGAACCGTTAAACTACGGTGAGCCAGCGTCGGTTCAATGTACAATTCTCGGGGGAGACTTTCCAATGAATGTTACTTGGCGCCTGAATAATTCAACCATAAGCACATTCTCTGATGTATCGATAGCACGATTAGGAAAACGTGTCCTTGCTCTCACAATTGAATCAGTGTCTGCTCATCATGCCGGAATATATTCGTGTCACGCAGAAAATCACGCTGGGATTGTAGAACATTCCGCCCAACTTATTGTCAATGGTTCGACCACAATGAAATAGTGCACATGTTGTTTAAATTTGTTTTATCGTAGCGTAGACATATAGTGCTATTTATTTTAATTTATTTTAATTTTCGATTCCCAGTACCTCCAAAAATCACACCTTTCTCCTTCGGGGATGAACCAATGAATTTTGGGGAACCGGTATCGGTACATTGCACGATTAGCGGGGGAGATCTACCGGTTAATGTTATATGGACGTTGAATAAACATCCCTTGGTGCCCGAATTGGAAATTTTAACAGAGAAACGTGGACATCGTATTCACAGTTTAATGATTGATGCTATCGAAGCTAAACACGCCGGAATGTACAGTTGTATTGCTTCAAATACTGCAGGAGTTGTTGAACATTCTACTGAACTAATTGTCAATGGTTCGCCATATTATTTATAATATGTATATTTTTTGTATATTAGTTCTCAAAGTCCTTATAATTCCGGTTGTTTCGCTGTTTCGTCTTTTTTGAAAATGTAATATTGTATTATTTTAAAGATATAAATAATATTATCCTTTGTTCGATCTTTTAAGAATAAATTAAAGTCTGTATAAGGCATCAGTAAAGGAATTGGAAATAAATACGCACAACTGAATTTGCTTTTAAACAAAGGTTATAACATTAGCCTACAAAAATTTAGTGCTGAATATAATCGAATAATTGCTGAATAACTTTAATGGCCGCATTATAGTATCTCCTCTCATTATTTTTTACGTATTTTGTTGTATTATATGGACTCTCCTTGCATTGTCGAACTTTAATTCGAAAGGATTCATTTTCTTATGGGGTTATTATAAATCATGAACTATTTTTAGTACCTCCGAAAATCGCGCCATTTTCTTTCGGTGAAGAAGCAATGAGCTACGGTGACATTGTGTCCATTCAATGCACCATAGCTGGTGGAGATCTTCCTGTGAATGTATCCTGGACGTTAAATAACGGGAAAATTGACTCCTATTTACAAGTGCTTCTTGATCGCCGTGGGAAACGAATTCACGTGTTGACAATTGAATCGGTTTCTGCAAAACATGTCGGAAACTATACTTGTGTTGCTGAGAATTTAGCTGGTCGTGTGAATCACACGGCTGAATTAAAAGTTAACGGTTTGTAATATGACATTTTTTAATTTAATTTTCTTTTTTCGTTCCAAACACTCTCCAGTCACACCCAAAATAGCTCCCTTTGATTTCGGCGATGATCCTTCGAATTTCGGCGACTCTGCTAGTGTGCAATGCTTGGTAACATCAGGGGACTTCCCTGTTGAGTTCATGTGGACATTCAATGGGAATCCTATTGACAGCCAATACGGTGTTTCGACAGCGAAACTGGGAAAACGAACTTCCGCATTAACAATCGATTACGTGCGTGGCAGTCATGCTGGAAGTTATTCATGTATAGCTTCGAATTCAGCTGATTCGGTCAATCATACTGCTGAGTTAGTTGTCAACGGTATTTAGCATAAAACTGTTTTTACTTTTCAATATTTTAAAATTAGATTTTAATTTATTTGATATTTTAATACCTCACAGTCCCACCAAAAATCGCCCCATTCGATTTCGGTCATCATGCTGTTAACTTCGAAGAGCCCGTGTCTGTTAATTGTTTGATTTATCTCGGTGACCTACCAATGGATATTGAGTGGTTGTTTAATGGGCAACCTGTAAGCTCCTATTCTGGGGTGTCGATAATTAAAGGAGGCAAAAAAGCGAGTATTTTAAGTATTGATTCTGTTCACGCTGGACACGCCGGAACATACACATGCACAGCGAAAAACCAAGCGAATTCTACATCGTATTCAGCAGACTTGGTTGTAAATGGTTTGAGCTATTGACATTCTTAATATTACAATTAATTTAATGCTTACATCTCCAATTATTATCAAACGCGACAGTTTTTTACACGCTAAAAAGTAATTCAAAGTATTATAGGGAAGTTCTGCTGTTTTGGTCATTTCATATTTCATAATCTTGTTTTTGTATAATTTACAAACAGTCCCTCCGAAAATCGTGCCTTTCGATTTTGGAGAAAAACCCGCAAACTTCGAGGACTCAGTGTCAGTGAATTGCCTCATCATCATCGGGAGACATGCCGATAGATATTGAGTGGATATTTAATGGATATGCTATAAATTCTTATTCTGGAGTGTCCGTAATGAGAGGAGGCAAAAGGACAAGTTTATTAACAATCGACTCGGTAAATGCTCGTCATGCTGGAAACTACACTTGCAAAGCGAAGAATTCCGCCGATTCAGCCATGTATTCAGCTGAATTAATTGTCAATGGTTAAAGCTTATTTACTATTTAACAGCTTGTTTTTTATTTGCTGTGATTATCATAAAAAGTCTTGCACAAATTCAAACGAGCCCGTGTTATACAATTGAACACATTTTCTACAGGATAATCTGCAACCATATTTACAACACTTTGTCAGAATATGTTCACATAAAAAAACACTGTTTAAATACTTAATTTTGAAAACATCAAAATACTAAAAATTTTGAAATTAATGTTTTGCATAAATCACAGTCCCTCCTAAAATCGTCCCTTTCGACTTCGGAGATGCACCAGCAAATGTTGAGGACTCTGTTTCAATCACCTGTTTAATATCATCCGGGGACTTACCTGTTGATATTGAGTGGTTATTCAATGGATACGGGATAAATTCATTTTCTGGAGTTTTAGTTATGAAAAGCGGAAAACGAGCTAGTATGCTAACAATAGATAATGTCTATGCAAGACATGCGGGGAATTACACTTGCAAAGCCAAAAATTCCGCTGATTCTGCGATGCATTCAGCAGAATTAATTGTCAACGGTTTGATTATATGTTTTATGTTTTTCACTAGTTTTAAATATAACTAACATTTTTCGTTGAATTTGTTACTTTCCTTAGTCCCTCCCAACATCACCCCTTTTGATTTTGGAGACAAGCCAGCAAATGTCGAGGATTCTGTTTCGGTGACATGCTTGACACCCATTGGGGATTTACCGATTGATATCGAATGGATTTTTAATGACTATCCAATCAACTCCTTTTCGGGAATAACTGTTATGAAAGGTGGCAAAAGGATTAGTATGTTGAATATTGAAAGTGTGCATGCTGGTCACGCGGGCAACTACACTTGCAAAGCAAGGAATCACGCCAGTTCTACAAACTACACAACAGCGTTAATCGTCAATGGTCGAGTTTCAATTAAAACTATTCTAGAATATTTAATTTTTAATTTTTAAATTCCTTTCGTTAAAAACTTCAATCCTTCCATCCACATAAAAATTCATTCCAGTTGCACCAAAAATAGCGTCATTTGATTTTGGGGAAACCGCGAATTTCGAGGATTCAGTGTCGGCCAATTGTTTGGTGTCAGCTGGAGATTTGCCAATTGACATTGAATGGTTGTTCAATTCGAATCCAATAAATTCATTTTATGGAATATCAACATCAAAGATGGGAAAACGGCTCAGTGTCCTTATGATTGACTCGGTTTTTGCTGCACACGCCGGAAATTACACTTGTAGGGCAAAAAATCATGCGGCTGCAGTGAATCACACTGCTAAACTAATTGTAAATGGTAGGATTCTGTAAATTTATTATTTTAATTTTATTTTTGGTTTGTAATTCCAAGAGTTTATCTTCACCCAGATTTTTATTGCACGATGATGGCTTCAAAGTGCTTTTGTAGATGCTTTTTAGAAGTCTTAAACTAGTTTATTATTTTTGGTTGAATTTTTTAAAACGCTCTTCTTATTTGTCGAAGTATGAAAGAAATTTTGCTGAATTCAAACAGTATCGAAAGTTAATCGTCCAAGTGAACTGTTGATAAGTACAAATATCCAAAATACTTTAGGGTGTTATAAAATCGAAATAAATCCTGTTTACTATAAACAAAATATATTATGATTTTTAGCTCCACCAAAAATAGTGCCATTCGACTTTGGGGATGAACCAGGAAATTTTGAGGATTCTGTTTCTGTTAATTGTCTAATATCATCCGGTGATCTGCCAATCGACATTGAGTGGCTTTTCAACAACAAACCCGTTGGTTCAAACTCTGGTGTATCAACACTAAAAAGTGGCAAACGCGCCAGTGTTCTCACGATTGACGCGGTTTACGCGCACCACGCCGGAAATTACACCTGCAAGGCTAGAAACCATGCATCGTCTGTGAACCACACGGCTACATTGATTGTTAATGGTACAACAATCCCCTTGTGAACCTAGAATTAGTGAAGTGTTTATGTAGTGATGAGTTGTTATAATTTTCCATTTCCTCCTTCATCCAGTTCCTCCCAAGATCGCACACTTCGATTTCGGGGACGAGCCAGCAAATTTTGGTGATTCGGTGACAGTTCAATGCACAATCTCCACCGGTGATCTGCCTGTTGACATTGAATGGCTGTTCAATGACTACGCAATAAATTCATTCTCCGGAATCAGTACATCGAAAATTGGTAAAAAGGTGAATGTCCTTACGATTGACTCCGTGAATGGGAATCACGCTGGAAACTACACTTGCAAGGCTAAAAATCGAGCCGAAACCACGTACCTTGCCGCCGAACTGATCGTGAATGGTTCTAAATTTGTTTATTTTATATAATGATATTATATACAAGTAATGTAGTTAGATATGTGTTTGCTAAATGCACTTTTCCATTGTTTTACCTCAACATCTACAGTCCCTCCGCAAATTTCGCCATTTTCATCGGGTGAAAAGCCAGTCCATCGCGGACAGTACATCACATACCAGTGCACGATCACTGAGGGCGATCTACCACTGAATATCATATGGACATTCAACAAACACCCCATCACCATGGATGGGGATGTTATTATATCAAAACTCGGTCGTCGAAGTAGTGTCCTGACCATAGAGAACGTCAGTGGTCGCCACGCTGGCAACTACACTTGTCAGGGTGTGAATTCCGCTGGAAAAACCAGCTTCACCACAGAACTAAAAGTCATAGGTTATAGCTTTATACGATTATTTATGTATTGTACATACTTTTAATTAAGTGTTAAATTATTTTCTTGTTTTTTTATGGTTTGATAAACATTTTTGGTTCATTCTAGTCCTGCCCCGAATAATCCCATTTGCATTCGAAGAAGGACCAGCTCAAACTGGTCAGTATTTGACTCTTCAGTGTTCTGTGCCAGAGGGTGATCTTCCACTGAGGATCAAGTGGACTTTAAATGGTCAAGAAGTTAGTGAAAATTTGGGCATAACAACGGCCAATATCGGACATCGTAGTAGTGTTCTTACAATTGATTCGGTTGATGATCATCATGCTGGCAATTATTCATGCTTGGCTGAAAACAGAGATGGAACAACGCATTTTTCCACAGAATTAATGGTCAATGGTTCGGACTGATTTTTGTTATTGTTTATAAAGTCATATGGTGACATTTTGGGGAGATATTTAGTTGTTATAATATCCACTTTTATCCGCACCTAGAACTTCCTTTGACGAAGTGATGATAATATTGCATGAACACAACTCGAACTGAGACCGAAGTCAAACAACTGCGCAAACAGCAGATGAACTTATTGTTAAAGCTGTGTACAAAGGCTTTATATTACTAAAAGTGTTTTGTTTACACGATATTGTGTACAAAATTTTAAAATATCATTTAAAAAAATTTTGGTTTAATTATTTCAAAAGCGAAAGGAAAAATATACCATTTGTTTTCTCAATTAAAAATACAAATGAAATTAATTTTTTCCATAAATCCTTTTATAAACCTTGTGGAACTTTTTTCAAAATTTCAGTTTTACCAAAAATTGCACCATTCGCACCTGGTGCTGAAGCATATTATCCTGGTGATTATTTTACATTGCAATGTTCCGTTATTCACGGCGATCACCCCCTAATGTTGTATTGGGAGTTCAACGACATTAAACTAAACGAAGATATCAGTGGTCATTACGGAATCATAATAGCGAAAATGGGATCGCGTAGCAGTGTTCTAACAATAGAATCTGTGCAAGGATCTCACGCAGGAAACTACACATGCTATGGCAAAAATGCAGCGGGAATAACGAATTACTCTGTGCCGCTTGTTGTTAATGGTTTAGAAATAATTATACAGTATCAATTGTTTAATTAATGTCATACTCATAATTTGCATCCTATTCCTTTCCGTAGTTGTCCCGAAAATAGCTCTAATGAGTTCTGATGATCCCTTGTTTATTGGAGACTTCTACCAACTGAATTGCGTTGTTATACAGGGTGATTCCCCGTACAATATCACTTGGTATTTCAATGATGAGCCTGTACATTATTTCGAGGGGTTAACAATTCTAATGATGGGTAAACGAAGTTCTTCATTGAGTATTGATAGTGTTTCGAGTGAGCATGTCGGAAAGTACTCTTGCGCAGGATCCAATAGAGCTGGTACAACGTTGATGTCCACGATTCTATCAATAAAGGGTTTGTTGTTTCCTGTTTATAAGAATTACCAACACTTGGAATCATTCACTGAGAAAGGGGTTAACACGCTTGTTTGGTGATTAGAATTAGTTTAAATAATTGCAAGATAATATAACTAACTTTGGCTATTCATCGCTCTTACAATGCCTTATCCTTGCTGTCCTTTGAAGAACTGCCGCAAATAGAGCAATTTAATTTCAACACGAATGGGGTGAACGGCGGACAATCAGTTCGAGTCATGTGCATGGTGACATCCGGTGATCTGCCAATGGACATCTACTGGCTGAAAGATGGACAGCCTTTGTTGAGATCCATTCATCACAAAATAGATGAGTTCACCACAATGTTGTCCATCAGACAAGCGTCCATTTCGGATGCTGGAAATTACACGTGCATTGCTAAGAATTTTGCTGGCGAATCAAAGAAGTCATCTGTGCTGAAAGTGAAGGGTTGGGAATGGTTCTTTGTCTTATACCAATTTTTGTTTTTTGTCAATTTCATAAATTCTTGTGTTCGGTTGTAAAATTATCGTTTGTAATATTTCTTTTTGAAGAACTCCCGTCCTTGGCTCCGCTTTCCCTCTCAGCCGATGTCAGTCATGAAGGTGAATATGTCCAACTCACCTGTATTGTTAGCAAGGGTGATTTACCCCTGGAATTTCAGTGGACGTTAAATGATGAGGTGGTGACAGGCTCTATCGCAACAATTACGAGTGTAGGTAGGCAAACGAGTCTGCTGATTATACAACGGGTTTCATCATACCATGCTGGAAATTATTCGTGTATTGTCTCAAATGCAGCAGGATATTCTAGTGAATCCGCTGTGCTAGCTGTCAAGGGTATTTCAAAATAAATTTATTGAAATCATTCAATTTTCTGGTATTTGTTTCTCCAATCTCCGTAGCTTCTGTGATATGTTTTTATTACGATTATTTTGTATATATGTACGACTTATTTACTCTATTATATTCTCTTATTTACTAATTTAAAATTTGGCAACAAAAATATACAATCGCACTAGATTTCTATATGCAGGGGGAATCGTGGAGAATGTTATTTGAAAGTATTTAGTTTAGATATTTAAAATGATTGTCCGTAGTTGTTGAAAATCAAACCTTCTCTCTATAAAAATCCAGATATAAAATCAGTTATAAGTTATTATATATAAAATTTATAAGGAATTTTTAAGGTAGGTAAAACTGTTATTGTTGCACAAAAGATTAGGTTTCAATAACGTTAAAACCAATTCTGCACAATCACAGTTTGAGAAAAATCTTAAAAAATAATGTTAAACAAATGTATAAAGATATAAAATATTTGCTTAAATAACCAAAACTATCGCCGAATAATTCTGCTTTGTCTTGAGGAACGCACAACTCTAAATGTTGATTAAACAAGGACATCGCAATGCTTTCCAAAACAAACAACTACACCCGAAAGTGAATGATTGAAGCTATTTAATTATTAATTTTTGAAAATTCAAGGATTATTATTTTGCCGAAATACAGTGCATATAATGTAAATATTTCATGTACTGTTTTAACTGCATTTGAATATTAATGTGCAATGATATGAAATTGAAAAAAAATGGCGAAACAGCGGAACTCCCCATTTGCTATTTGCTTCCAATAATACCCAAACACACAATCACACTGCAAAATGTAATATTATATAAAATAAATCACAAACAGTAATCACATTTACCACACATACACAGCGCTTCTACTTGTGTCGTGCATAAAATATCACAAGAAAAATAATCCTTCATCCGAACTCCTTCGCAACATCCATCCGAAGTCACCTCATCCTTGCACTTCATTTACGTCTGTTTTCGAGGTTTGGAATTTGTCAAAGTTTTTCTTGAATTTATTTTGGAAATTTTGCCAAATGAAAATTTAAAATATTATTATGGAAAATTATATAAAAAAAACTTTGACAAAATCCATTCCGTGCATGAATTAAATTTAATTTTTTTCACCAATTTTCATTTGTCCTGTTATAAAAATTTTGTTTTATTATTTTTTTAGACGTAAGGAGAGTTTAAAATGTTGACTGATTTAACGTACGCATCTGCATTTGTTAAACTGCTTTGAAGACTGATATTGTTGTAATATTTCTTGTATGTTTTATATTACATTCTTTTGTTTATTCTTAATCGTTTTTTAACGACATCGGAATCAAAAGGATTTGTTTTTATGCAAAATTCTTTGTCGTGTTTTGCAGTACGTGTGAAAAATCCGTTTTCTGCTCTTAATATTGTGGACAGGTATTTATTAATGTTTTCATATTATTTAACGGCAAATACCATCTTTAATTATATTAGACGACTACAACGTATATTATCAAATCAAATCAAATCAAATTTTATATTATTCCTTGAGTTAATATAAAAGAATCGTTTTTGCTGAAAACTATTTAAATGATATAAATTTATCTCAAAAACAGGCAAAAATAAATACTTACTCTATTTCAATATATATTGATAAAAATATCAAATGCTCAAAATAGTAACAAATCTTCAAAGCATTTTGAACTTGCAAAATTAATTATTATAATTAAAAAGAACAATGAATATTTAAATCCAAATAAAAGAAAAATTATGTAATTCAGGGTAAGTTAAACAGTCAATATTTTGTACAACCAATGTAGAATTCGTTCTGTATAAAAAAACAACTCTGTTAAATGTTAAATAATTGCAATATCGATACAAATATAAAACAAATACTTTAAAAATACTTTAAGAATAACCAGAACAAATTCTACTGTCCGTCCGTCTGAGTTCAAAGAGTTTAGGAGCTCATTTCCATTTCCGCATGTGTTTGGTTTATTAAAAAACAATATAAATTTGGAAAATTACTAACATTATTTTTTTTATAAAAACAACAGTTCCACCGAGATGGATCTTAGAACCAACAGACAAAGCCTTTGCGCAAGGTTCTGACGCCAAAGTTGAGTGCAAGGCTGATGGTTTTCCCAAGCCACAAGTTACATGGAAGAAAGCAGTTGGTGAGTTATTTTAACCATAAAAACCAATAACAATAAAATACAATAATAATTTTTTAAACATTTAAAGGAGATACACCTGGAGAATACAAGGACTTGAAAAAAAACGACAACATTCGTGTAGAAGAAGGAACCCTGTTTATCGACAACATCCAGAAAACTAACGAGGGTTACTACTTGTGCGAAGCCATCAACGGCATTGGCTCTGGACTAAGTGCTGTAATTATGGTCAGTGTTCAAGCGCCTCCAGAATTTACGGAAAAACTTAGAAATCAAACTGCACGACGCGGAGAGCCAGCAGTTCTGCAGTGCGAAGCGAAGGGAGAGAAACCCATTGGAATTTTGTGGAACATGAACAACAAACGTCTGGACCCAAAAACAGATAACAGATACACGATTCGGTTCGCAGGAAATATTCTTGTTTTAGATAGCTGTATTAATTATTTAATTTCAGAGAGGAAATTTTGTCAACTGGCGTCATGTCAAGTTTATCGATCAAGCGAACTGAACGATCCGATTCCGCCTTGTTCACTTGTGTTGCAACGAATGCCTTTGGTAGTGATGACGCCAGCATTAATATGATCATCCAAGAGGTGCCAGAAATGCCGTACGCCCTCAAGGTATTGGACAAATCAGGACGATCAGTACAACTCAGCTGGGCAGCACCTTACGATGGAAATTCACCCTTGAAAAGATACGTTATCGAATTCAAAAGATCACGGGCCTCGTGGGATGAAGTTGATCGTGTGATAGTCCCTGGAGATACAACAGAAGCCCAAGTCCAGAAACTCAGTCCAGCAACAACTTACAACATTCGAATTGTTGCCGAAAATGAAATTGGCACCTCAGATTCATCAGAAGCTGTTACTATTATCACTGCCGAAGAAGCACCCTCTGGCAAGCCCCAAAATATAAAAATTGAACCTGTTAATCAAACTACCCTACGTGTTACATGGAAACCACCCCCACGATCGGAATGGAATGGAGAGATTTTGGGTTACTACATTGGTTACAAATTGGCCAACACCAACAACTCGTATGTTTTTGAGACTGTGAACTACTCAACGGAAGAAGGAAAGGAGCATTCCTTAGAACTGACAAACTTACGCACTTATACTCAATACTCAGTAGTGATTCAGGCGTACAACAAAGTAGGAGCCGGACCGATGAGCGAAGACGAGAAACAATACACCGCTGAAGGCACACCAAGCCAACCACCAAGTGACACATCTTGCACAACTTTAACGTCTCAAACTATTCGAGTTTCGTGGGTAAGTCCTCCTCTGGAATCAGCAAATGGAGTTATTAAGAACTACAAAGTTGTCTATGCACCCACAGATTTATGGTATGGTGAGTATGATCCCACATAAACGTGTATTTAAATTTAACCTTACAATTGCAATATATCTGGTTTGTAATCAAAATTTCAGATGACAGGAACAAGGACTACAAGAAGACTGCCTCTAGCGACACTGTTCTCCATGGACTGAAGAAATACACAAACTACACAATGCAAGTTTTAGCCACAACTGCCGGAGGTGACGGTGTTCGAAGTGCTCCAATTCACTGCCAAACTGAACAAGATGGTAACCTATATACTATATATTGCTTGTAGAAATAAATTTATTATTTAATTAAAATAACTCCCATTTTGGACCGCAGTTCCGGAAGCACCAACTGATGTTAAGGCCTCTGTAATGGGAAGTGAAGCAATTTTGGTGTCATGGCGGCCACCAGCACAGCCAAATGGTGTCATCCAACAATACACAGTTTATATCAAGGCAGAGGCTGCTGAAGGTGAACCAAAGAGCCAAAAGATTCCCCACTATCAAATGAGTTATGAGGCGTCTGGACTAGAAAAAAATAAACCTTACGAATTCTGGGTAACCGCCAGCACGATAATCGGAGAAGGTCAACCCTCAAAGAGCATCACAGCCACCCCCAGTGACCAAGTTCCGGCAAAGATCGCGTCGTTCGATGACACCTTCACAGCAACATTCAAGGAAGATGCAAAGTTGCCATGTCTGGCTGTTGGCTCCCCCACGCCTGATATTACTTGGAAAATCAAGGGAACCGAATTCACCCCCAACGACCGCATGCGACAATTACCAGAAGGATCTTTACTCATCAAATCGGTCACGCGTCAAGATGCAGGGGAATACATGTGCACTGCCGAAAATTCCATTGCCAAAGATTCAATTACGCACAAACTGATCGTTCTCGCCCCTCCCCAGTCCCCACAAGTATCCCTTTCCGCCACAATGACTGATTCCTTGACTGTTAAGCTTAAGCCTCATGAGACTGACACTGCTCCTCTTCATGGCTACACTTTGCACTACAAACCAGGTAAAGGGGTTAATTAGTTGTGTTTAAATTGTAATAATGCTGGAATTCAATTAGAATTCGGAGAGTGGGACACTGCAGAAGTTTCCGTCGACGCTCAAAAGTACACCATTGAAACTCTTCTCTGTGGATCTCGGTATCAAATTTACGCAACCGGATTTAACAAGTGAGCTGGATAACTTTTTATTTCTTCTTAATTATTATGCAATTACATACTAAAAAATTAACAAATGTTATTTGTTTCAGCATCGGCGCGGGTGAAGCATCTGATATTCTGAATACAAGAACCAAGGGATCCAAACCAATTCTACCGGAAAAGTCTCGGTTCATTGAAGTTTCCTCAAACTCTGTCAGTCTTCATTTCAAGGCCTGGAAGGATGGGGGATGTCCAATGTCTCACTTTGTGGTTGAAAGCAAGAAGAAGTACAAAAAATAAAAATTACAAAATGTTATTTTTATTTTCTTTAACGCACTCTTCTCGTTAGGGATCAAACTGAGTGGAATCAAATTTCAAACAACGTAAAGCCTGACAATAATTATGTTGTCTTGGATTTGGAACCCGCCACTTGGTACAATCTCCGAATTACTGCACATAATTCTGCAGGATTTACAGTTGCTGAATACGAATTTGCCACACTTACCGTGACTGGAGGTATTGTCCCTTAACCTGTAGTTAACACACCTCCCTTAAATCGAGGTAGAAAAGTTGGGTACTGCGGTAGAGGGCGATCTTATCGGCGTTGCTATCCCTGAAGATTGCGTTTTTATACGAGCGAAATTCGTTTTTTATTGCAATTAATTTCTATATAAAGAATGAGCTTATATTAAAAATAATACTAACAGCAATTAATGATAATTAATGTACTTACATTAATTTCATGTTTTATTCAGGGATTAAATTTTTTTTACATAATTATGATGATATGACTCATATTTTTTCATATGAATATTTCCAGCATAATTTGTTTTTTTATTATTATTTTTTTGATGTACATATACAACTAATGTACATTGTAACGTTGCAATAGTGAGATTGCTTTGAGTAATGTACAGTTAGAAATATGTCGATTGTTTTCAATGCCTTATTAGATTTATCATCATACCGCTATTATTTGTGTACCGTTAAATTCCGCCGAAGAGAAGAGCCCATAAAATTTAAACAAAACGCAGTAACCAACTACAAATTGTACCATTAAATTATTATCCTTGCTATGTAGATTGCTTCTTTCTATCTTTTTATAATTTTCTAAATATTACTTTCTTAATTTTTGAGCTTTTTAACTAGACTTTGTTTTTCAAATTTTTTGGTTTTTTTTTATTTTTAACCACACAATATAATCACACTTCGTACGCAAATAATTAGAACTTTCACTCTTCACACTAAAACAATGAGATGCTATAAATCTTGCATTTTACTTAATAAGTTTTGTTTACATTTTATTTGATTTAATTGCGTAAATGCAATTTGTTTTTTTATTGTTATTTTTGATTTAGTTTTGTAACGTAAATTTTGTTCAGGAAAGGGTATATAAAAATGCTCAAATCCTTACTGCTATATCCCGTCCAGAGCTAACCAGGCTTCTGTATGGCTAGGTTCGTCGATGTGCATTTAATTTATCCTGAAAAGAGCACTATTAATGTATAAACTATGAATGACATAAATCAGTGTTGTGTACCTCTATATTAGATAATCCACTGTACACGGCATGACTGCAAAAATCCCTTCCACAGGTTTACTAAAAAAGACAACATTCCATGAAAAATATTGTAAAATGTATAAGAAATAAATCAAGACAATAATCGAGAATATTATTTCAGAAAATAAATAAACAAATGAAGCACATAAAATTAGCTAAGCACATATAAAACATATTGATTAAATGTATATTTTTGAATTTACTTTTTAATACAAAACTCTGACAAATATTACAACTAGTAAAATGAAAATGGAAACAAAATATGTACATTTGAGCATTTTTATCGCACCAATAGGAACAGTATTTTCGAATTCTTTTAAAATAGCATTATTTTAAATTACTGTATATTTTAAACGAAATATTTTTAGTTGTCTTGAATTTGTCTTAAATAATTTTCCCGCGGAAACATTTTTGTATGAGGATTTCAAGTTCAAGCGGATTTGTTCCTGAAACAACCGAAGTTCCATCAAAATATCTTCTTCGTATGATTTTCAAGTATTTTTGTTTTAGTTTAATTAGTTAAATGATTTGTTTATTTGTAAAACTATTCATACTAACATAATTTTGTTCGTGTTTGTGTCTTTTTAATACTTATTTACTTTTTACAAAATATGTATATGTAAAAATGTTAAGAGCTTTAGGCTTCTTGTTATTAATTCGTATATACTTTATTCTCAGATTAAGGAAAGGATTCATATTAAAGTTTTGCTAAAAGGTATTAGGTTGTTATTTCAAATTCATCAAAAAAGTCAAGAGATTACTGTTTGTATCATTTCCAAATAAACATCCATCAAATTCCTCTGATTGTGGAAATTTCCCGTTTATGGGATATTTTTATGAAAGTATTTTCCTTTGGATGCTTTAAAACCAGAGTTACTATTAAATATTCAGTTTAACGCTTTTCAATATCAATGCCAAATGGTAATAACTCAAGAAGTTTACAAATGTAACAGTTTTACCTCACTATTTTTTTTTTTTCTTACATTAAAGCAATGCTTGAAAACAGACAAATTGTCTGTCCGATAACTTGCAAACTGCCTCTTGGCGCCAACATGTAGTTTTCAGAGACTACTCTATGGAATAATATTTAATTAGAATTTTTTGAAAATTTAGTTATTTTGAAATCGTTCTGACCTTTTCATCATTTTTGTACATTCGGGAATTGCGAATCAACATTTATAAAGTTATCAACACAATTGGAATAGTTCAATGAAATTTCATTACTGCTTTTAAATTATAACTAAAAAGAAATAACAGACAATAAATAGAAACAAGAATTTTTTCAAATTAATACCAACAATATTTTAAATGCAAGTATTTCAGGAAATTTAATTATTGCTAACAATAAGTTTGGAATTATTTTCATCTCAAACTGTGACTTAAGTATGTACGAATTTCAACAAAATAGTGTGAAGGAAGCTTTAACTCGCTTTGTTCAATGTAAAAAAATGAAATATTAACATCACTTTCCAAATTACACAAAAACAACATTTTTGGATTTTGTTCGTTTCGATAAATTTTTGTTGAGCGAAAATTTTTTCAAAATTCTCTTTTGGAACGTTTTCTAAAAGCCTCTAATTTATTAAAAGGAAATATTCTTTTTCCTTATTTATCAATTAACGCTGTTTTTTATAGCCTATATTCATATTAAATAATCTACAAAATAAATTTAAAAAAAAAATAGTTAAATGAAAACATATTTATGCTAACTGTAGTGTGTTGTTATTAACATTTAGCCAAAGTTTTTGGAAAACAAAATTATTTGACTAGAAAAACAAATTGCATTTAATTTCAACACGCCATCTGCAAAATAAGAATAATCAAATATTCATTAAAATATAAAACATCATGTCAGTTTCATAAAATGTAAACAATGAACTTAGCTAACCTTTAAAAAAACAAAAAAACTCTTTTCAGTTGTTACCATTATCCTTTGGTTGTTTCAGGGACAATTGCACCCTCCCGCGAATTACCCGATTTAACCGCTGAGGATACAATTCGCATCATCTTGTCCAATTTAAATTTAATTGTACCGGTGGTAGCTGCCATCCTAGTTATAATAATTGCCATTATTGTTATTTGTATACTGCGTAGCAAAGGCAATCATCACAAAGGTATATAATTTAACTAATTGCATTTTTTCTTTTCTTGTTTCTTTGTACTCCTCGTAACTGTCTATCGATGGTCTGGCTAATGTAATTTGGGTCGTTGGCATGGCGAAACCATAAATATTGGGGTACGTATGTAAACAATTGCAATCAATCGACCACAGGGACAATTGCCTCGCCAACCAATGATGGTACCAATGGCAATGGCGGCACTAGATTGGCGATGCCAGCCTGGATGCCCGAATGGCTGGACCTAAACTTCATGGTACCATTGATAGCTACATGTATTGTAGTCGCGGTGGGTATTCTAGTTATTTGTGTAGCACTGTCCAGACGAAGAGCCGATGATCTGAGAGGTGGACCCAAGGATGTCTACTGTAGGTTTTAACATTTACGGATTTAACCCAACTAAATATAAGTATTAACATTTCACATATTAAATCTTACAATTATTTACATTTGGTGTTAATAGATATTATCAATGCAACTTGAAAGTCTATAGACTTTGTTTGTGTATCCTTCGTTTCTAAGTTACTTATAGAAGCATGTTTGTTGATGCTCTTAATCCCCAAAAAGCATTTTCCTCAATCATGTTCAATTTATAAAACAACGATATTTCTTTTAAATTTGGTTGGTGTTCTTATTGAAAATACGCTTGATTCATTTTGCGGCATTTTGCAAATATTCATTTTGTATTTCAATTTATTCTCTTTTTTTAAAGAAGTTTCTGAATAAATATCACTTAAAAGATGGTTGCGTTTAGGTAAAGTAAATGGGTAAGTACAGAGTTTTTTCGTACTAAAAATATCTTATATGTACTTAATAAATAAACAAAAGATGGCAACACTGAAATGTGTAATTCCAAAACAGCGTACGTATATCAATAATATCAACACTTCACGTACACATTTTGGTTCTAATGTTATGCAAACTTGGAGAACCCTTTTTGTTACAAACAGAGACACGAAAGTATAAAACATGTTTACAAACACATCTACATATTTTTCTTTACATTTCAAAGATTTTATTAATTATCCACGAACACACACAAATGTAGAAATATATTCGAAGCATGTTTGTTTAAAAATATTTACCGCTACTTACCATTTGAACTAATCAGAAACTTCTTTTGTTCTTCTTTGATTTTACCGTTATTGCATCGTGTACATACGATTATTCGTGCATTAAACGTTATCGGTGTTCGTAATGTTTGGTCTAGTTATCACAATCCTCATCACAGTTCATGAGATATTTTGCGATAATAAAAAAACAAATATAACTAAAATGAAGAAAAGTAACCAACCAAAATTAAAAGGAATCAAAAACTATGAACTTTTCTAAATTTTCAAAACTATAGTATTTCCTAATGCTGTATCTAAACTAACTATTCTATGTGCTGTCTATCAAAGTCCTCTTGTCTTCTTACCTTCTTTCATTGTAATAAATAACAAATATGCCTTAAAAACAAATAAAACAACAAAGATGCTTTCATTATCGCAAAAAACCGAATTCATTTATCGAGAATAAAATTATTGAATCAAAATGAAGAACTCATTGTCATCTCTGCACCATACTCACAAGAAAGTTCGTTAAATTTGCTTTTCTCACTTTGGATTTTGAAAAATCGAACAAATTTTAAAAACTAGTGTTTTGTTAAAAATATAAAATGAACCGCAATCGTTTGAATCGCTTCATTCCTCAGTCGCTGCACCAAAGTAAACATTTGGAAGATTTGATCAAGTTTGAATAAGTCGAGAATCAGGTTAAAATTCGATTAAAAGTTAATTTTAAGTGCACTTTGAGAAAATTCGCTTTCCGCACATTTTGTAATAAGATTCACGCAAGAGTTTAACTTAAGGAAATGGTAACAAAAGCATCTTCCCGAAAATTGAGAACACGATCATCGATTAATTCTAGACGATGTAGTTTACAATCAGTCAATGGGACCCGGAGCCACCTTGGACAAGAGACGGCCGGACTTGAGGGATGAACTGGGATACATTGCACCACCCAACCGGAAGTTGCCCCCTGTGCCTGGATCTAACTACAACACCTGCGACAGGATCAAGCGAGGTACAGTTATAAGTAAGCATTACTTTCCAACACATTTGAATTTTTTTGTTTTTACAAATTCATATAGATTTGCAAATTGATATTTCTCGTAATTATTAATTATCCCTGTAGAGTGCTTTTGCTTAAACTAGATCCGGAACTTAATCAATTGTTGAGTTCAGATTAAGAATATTGTTGCATGCTTTGTTGTTATTTTAATTTATGCAATTTTCTTACAGAAAAATTAAACAAAAAAATTTAAATTGAAAATGTGTTGAAAAGTAGTGAAACACATTTTCAGTTGCAAAATACAAGTTTTTTGTTGAAAGACAAAAACAAAAATGTATTTGAACAATATTATTTTCCAAATTTTCAAAATTGTTTACATACTTTAATATTTTTTCGGCTTTTTATAATTTTTCTGTGCTGTCGTGTTGTTATTTGATTTGTTCAAAATAACGCGAAAAATAGGTCGAATTATGCGCTCGAATCACTCCACTTGGGACCCCAGGAGACCCATTTACGAGGAGTTAAGACCACCCCCGGTACCGAGGAGACATCATGGGTCCGAAGATTGCTACCACACTCATCCAGGTAGTTTGGGTTTTAGCTAGTTCATTGGACCCGAGCGGTTTCTTTTTATTTTCTGTATATTGATTATATTGGCGTATTTTTAGTTGTGAAATTTTGACTTTGAATAAGAAAATTACAGAAAATGAATTCATTGTTGACGAAATGAGATTTCGTAAAAGGAAATCTGTTCAACATTTCCGGGTTCATGACATTATTAGAAGGATCTCTATAAATTGATATTAACTTTGTAACAATATTAATTAGGTTATTAAATAGCGAAACAGTATTGAACCATGCATCAAAAATTTTGTCCAAAAAGATGCCAATGTTTTTTTTATATTATTTAAATGAAGCGTTCAACATTTCAACAAATTTTCACTGTTCTGTTATTGATAATTGACGATGATCAAAATAATTGATTGATTTGCTAATTACGTTGGGGAAAAAACCAATATTTGTTATTAAAGTGTACGTAAATTGTGGAAGATTTCCTGGTCTATTGTGGGAGAATCTGCGAAGTAATTTGACGGCGTGGAAACAGTTCATAAAATAACTGTTTGTAGAGCTGAAAATTAATTGACTTCTGTAAAACTTTTTGCCAAGAATTAGCAAATGTTTATTTGACGACAATGACTCCATCGAGTATAAAAGAACTGCGTTTTTGGAAATATACCAATTCGATTATCCAAAATGGTGGTTAACAGTTGTGTTAAATGTTTTTGTTTCGTGCTCGTATTTAATCTGTCTTCGATTGTGTTTGCCACCAAACACAACATCTTCGATCTCGAGGACATTAATAGTAAGCCTTTGCTTCCTGATTTTACCCGTCCACCCACGGGCATCACTGCTCCTGGGACGAAATGGTGCGGTCCGGGGGACAATGCTGTGTCCGAAGAAGAGTTGGGATTCTGGAAGGAAACCGATAAGTGTTGCAAGGTCCACGATCAATGTGAAGATTTAATTCCAGGCATGGGAAGTGCTCATGGTCTGACGAACTTCGATCTCTTCACGAGGTGTGTTCAAAAAATTCAGATATTAAACAAGAACATTTTTCAATTTCCAATAATTCTGCGCTTTTTTTCATGAAGACTTAACTGTGAATGTGATCGGAAATTCATGAACTGTCTGCAAGAGTCGAAGTTAATTACTTCTACTGGAATTGGAATTATTTACTTTGGTTTTAGATCGAAATGCTATCACTATGAACATCCTGTTGTTCGTTGCTTGAAATACCATTATAAGTTCGGATTGCTGAAACTAAGATGCATTGAATACGAAGTTGATGAAACCAAAGAGAAAAAATGGCAATGGTTTGACTTGCCTTTCTACACTGCTTAGAATAAAATTTATTATTGTATCATTTAATGATATGCTCAAAAATCAGCGTTTTTTTATATCCAAACCTCCAAAGATCTTTTCTCCTTGAAACCGAACAGAATTTTATGTATATAGCAATTTTTCGAAAAATATCGCGAACAAGAAGAAGGCATGAAAAAAGAAAAATTTTTAGTATATGTAAAATTTCAAGATATTGTAAAAAAATAATTAATTGTATTACGAATTTTTAACATTACTAGCGGTACGCGGCGTGCATTTCTATGCCCCTCCGCGCCTACGTTCCTATGCTTTCTATTTGAAATTATATTATTCAATAATAGTGCGTTAGTTTGTTTTCAGTTAAGGGTAATTCTGGGGGGTTGAATCAGGATAGTGAACACTAGAACAGTAGAACACTATCAGCAACATTGCTAATTCTCATCGTGCTTTATCTAGTCGGACTAGAAAAACTCCTAGATGTTAGAAAAAAGTAGGGATAGCGTTTCAACCCGTATTCCCCCCCCCCCCCCCCCCTTTGGGGGTGAAACTTTCAAAAATTAGGTTAGGAGTCTATAGGGAACAAGAAAATCACATCCTCTTTTATATATTAAGAAGATTTAACGAATGATTTGTTAATATGAAATTAATATTCAGTAAACAAAATCAATATTTTTGTAAAAAAAAGTATTAAGGTTATTATAGCAACATTAAGAAGTTACTCTTGCTTATCTTCGAACTTGGCCTTACCATTTTAACGTGTATTATTGTACCTCTGGTTAAAAGCGTTCTCGACTTATCGTCTGGAGAGACAGACGGATAGATAGACAGACATACATGAATAAAACGAGTTCTTTTTACTTCCCAACCATGAACAGATGGTTTTTTTTCAGCATTATTTCTTGAAGAAACCGTTTTGGGCATGTCCGCCTATCTATCGTATGTCTGTCCGTCTGTTGTATGTCCAGACAATAACTCGAGAATGCTTGTAGCTGGAGACTATAAATTCGGTACAATAATATTTCATTAAAATTGTAAGGTCAGGTTCGAAGATGAGCAAAATCGGGCAACTCCTTCTTAGCGTTGCCAGATAATGCTGAATTAGGTATATTTATACAAAAATTCTGATTTTGCTTACCGAATATTAACATTTTGAATTTCTTTCGTCAAATACTGTATAATAAATGAAAAATGTTTTTGTAAATAATACCATTTACATATTATTATTTATTAAAACAAAAACTTTTGCAGAAATGACCTGTGCTGTTGCAGATTAACTGCGAATACAAAATAAGCAGTCGCGGACAACTAGCCTTAGTTAAACTTCATGTCATAGAATGAGTACTGAGTAGGTATATTTTTCTACATCTGCGGTATCTCATAATTGGTGTGACCTATTTCTTCCTTATTAGTTTGTAATTATCTTAAAAACTTCTTGTTTGTATCGTTTGTTCTCACTACCCAAAAAATTTAAGATATTGTGCGAAGCACTTGAAGGCAACCCCAATGTTTCGCTTGATACTAAAATAGTTAAACATACTGAAAGCCATGTATCAATTGATTGCAACTATCACCGTAGCAAATCAGAAGCATTGATTTCAAATCGATTGCAACCGGAACTAATGACACTTGCATATATATAAAAACTGATTGTTTAGAAAAATATCAGTTCAATTTGTTTAGTCGAGAAAATGATGATTAAGAATTGTGCAAAGTATTTTTTTTTCGAGCTCTTCTTTTATCTTTCTTCGATTGCGTCTGCGTTCAAGCGCCACTTTTTCGACTTTGAACTTATAAACGGTCGTCCCGTGATACCAAACGTTGAACCCACAAGAATGAATATAACTGTGCCTGGAACAAAATGGTGTGGTCCTGGGGATACTGCTAAACATAAAGATGACTTGGGGTACCTAAAAGAAACCGATAAGTGCTGCAGGAACCATGATCAGTGTAAGGATTACATGGAAGTCGGGGAAATTCGTCATGGCCTGCAGGGGTCGAAATTCTTTACGAGGTGTGTAGATGAATGTTGCTCAGGATGAATACTTCAATTTCCAATAATTCTGCATTCCTTCACAATGTAGTCTTCACTGTGAGTGCGATCGGAGGTTCATGAAGTGTCTGAAAGAAACGAAGTCATATGCATCTGATATGATTGGAATTGCGTACTTTGGGTTCAGATCGAAATGCTTTGATTATGTACATCCCATTGTTGGATGTGTGAAATACCAATACAAGTTCGGATGTCTGAAACGAAGATGCGTTGTATACGAAATCGATGAAACCAAACCGAAGAAATGGCAGTGGATAGATTTACCGTTTTACAGTATATTTAAATAAATAGTCAGTGTAAAAATCATCATCCTTTTATTATATGATTTTATTTACCTTATTCTGTGAGAAAATTGAATGCCACGGAATAAAAAAAAAAAATATATGACGTCATTATGGCAACGCACTATACTTGATGTATAGGATGCCCTAGTGAAAACGCAGTTTTTACAAACTTAATAACTCAGGTAATAGAGAACTTATTTTGAAGTTTTTTTTACTAAATATTCAGAACCACTACATCATAACCTAAACTTTATATATTTGAAATAATATTTAGCACATGCATAGCATGTTCAATATTTCTACAAATAAAACAACCATCAATTCAAATTAAAACAACAGAAAGTGTTCTATTATAGGTGGATGTTTTTTTTAATTTTCTTGATTGATTTTTTTGTTTTTCATTTTAATCATTAAACTTACGGTTCATAATTTTAATTTTAGAGAGCATCCTTCAGCAGGAGATATTCAAATTTTGTGACGGCTCAGCATTTTCTTTCAAACGCCTTTTTAATAAAGGTGTCTTGAACAAAATGTCCTGTAATTGATAATAACTGTCTTTGTCTTAGAAGTGATTTGACCAAATTCATGCATTTTTCACTGAGTTAGCACAAGCAGAAATCCGTTTTGCCCTGAGTTCTATAGTTTTTAAAAAAACGAAATAGGTATTTCACTTTTTTATGACTGTTTTTCTTGGTTTTTGTTTTGGGATCGTTTTCACTTGCATTTTGTAACGGTCTTAAATTTTACAACACAAATTTCTTCACTGTTTCCCATAATTTATTATTGTTTATAATTCTGCAACGCTGACATCACTTTTGTGAAAACATGGCGGACTCTCCGTTCATATTGATGTTTCCTCTAGTTATTCTTTACTCCGTATTGAAGGCAATCTTTTAGTGATTAATCCTGCGAGTTTACATATTGGAAAAATTGTAATTTCTTAGTTGCTAAAAATATATTCGAAAGCCGTTAACTGATGCGTTTTTCGAATTAGTTAATTCAGTTTCAATGATTTCATTTCTTTGTGTAGAAAAAGCTATTGAAATTTAAATAATATATAGAATAATCGTTGTATACAATTTGTAAATTATTCATAATTAATAATCTTGTTTTGGGTTTCTAAAGTTTACTAATGAGTCATAATTACTTTGCAATTAACGATAACACTAAAATATTGTATCTGTATGAAACTATTCCAGTTCTGCTCCCTGTATTTACATAATATTATGTTGACACATTTCGAAGCGCTTTCGGAAACTCAATGTTTTACCGACCTTGTATAAGCATATCATCTAGATTATTTCTACATCCTAGTAATGCACCTGTTTTAATTAAACCTTCTTTATAAATAAAAAAGCAGTCCGCATAGATCCCAAATTCTCAACAAACGAAGTCAAAGTTTTTGATTTACATTTTTTAGTCGAACTTCATGACTTAAGCTAATAATAACTGTTGAATAAGTGAATGGCATTTGTTTAACTTCGCGCATAAACTGTCGAAGCACTTAACAATTGTGCCACGAGTAATGCTCAAAGTAATAATCGTTGGAGACACGTTTCCAAAAATGTCTGAGGAACGAATCACAAAATTAAACCAAAGCTAATCGTTAAGTGGCTTCTTTTTATTTGTAAAGCTGTAATGAGGTAATGAAACGGAAGTTGCAATTGATTCTGGCACGCGTCATGTTTACTACGTGTTTCCGATCAAAAATTTTTACTTGGTTTGCTATAAAAATACACTTGAGTTGTGCATTTTCGTTAGTTGAAAGTTTGTCGCTAAATACTGAGAATGGCGACGAAAAATCGAATGCCTACTTTAGTATTTTTGTTTTGCTGTTTGTCTCTGGCGGTGTCCTTCGAGGACGACGCTGTGCCAGACTTCGACGAAATATACGATGAAATGAAAAAATCAGACAGTAACGGATCAAAGGGTTTCACAATCCCTGGCACAAGGTGGTGTGGCCCCGGAGATACAGCCCGAAGCTATGACGATCTGGGACCATTCAAGGCAACTGATTCTTGCTGTCGTCAACATGACAACTGCAAATTAATTATCGAGGCCGGAGACACAAAATTCGGGTTAACGAATCCTGACAAATTTACGAGGTTTGTACGGTGATGTAAGTTTCCCAAGGTTATCCTCATCGAATGATGATCTTTCACATTTCGTAGACTGAGTTGCGATTGCGAGGATCAATTTTGGATCTGTCTTCAGAATGCAGGCACTCCACAAGCTAAAGCTCTTGGGAAACTGTATTTCCGACTCAGATCGAAGTGCTTCAAGAACGATCATCCTATTGTGGGTTGCTCTGCGCATTCGGGACTCTTGAAGTCCAGATGTATTTCCCCCAAGTTGGACAAAAGCAAATCCAAAGAATGGCAGTGGTTCGACAATCCGTTTTATAAGCGATGAATTGTTTGTTTAAGTCTAATAAAGTAATTAAAATAAGATATTTTGGGGATTACTTCCCAACGTTCCTTGAGAGTAAAGGCATCTCGTTTCAATTTGAAAAATAGATATTCCCAAAAATGCTCCACAAGTACGATAACAATTTATTTCATTTTCTGGAATTTTCATTTAAGCAAAATAAAAAAATTACCATGTTTCTTTTTTTTTTTTTTAAATTTTCGTTATAAAACTAACTATAAAAAGTCGCTTTCTGGGATTTGTGTGAGCTACTAACCAACAGCTGTGAGAGTAAAGGTAAAGGAGTAACTCTGCACGTTTTGTTAAATTCAATCCTACTGCTGTAGATGGCTTAGCGATGTTGCATGCATGTTCAATTGTTTTAAAATTTCTTCTCTAATCCTTTTACAATGAAACTTCCTGTAAGGTATGGAAGATGAAATCTGCCCGTACGCGACTTTCCATCTACTTGGATTCCGCGAGGAAATGGATCCCACAAAGGCGATGAACTTCCAGACCTTCCCTCATCAGAATGGACACAATGGACCAGGACATGCAGGAACAATGGGACCAGCTGGTCATCCAGGACATGTTCATTCACGATCTGGATCACAGTCAATGCCGCGACAAAATAATCGATATGCCCGAAAGAACAGCCAAGGCGGACAGAGCTCCATTTACACTCCAGCTCCGGAGTACGATGATCCTGCTAACTGTGCTGAAGAAGACCAATACGTAAGTTGTCCAGGCAAAATGATTTGTCATGTTGTTAACCGTTGTTAACCATTTTGATATATTCTACAGCGGCGTTACACTCGCGTAAACTCACAAGGTGGAAGTCTTTATGGTGGACCTGGACCAGAGTACGACGATCCTGCCAACTGTGCACCAGAAGAAGATCAGTACGGATCACAATATGGCGGACCATACGGAACTCCTTACGATCACTATGGATCTCGTGGCTCAGTTGGAAGGCGAAGTGTTGGTAAGTTATATTCGTTGAGAACGTACACTCTTCAGTACATTGTATAAATCACAAGCGATCATTTCAGGATCTGCTCGTAATATGCCCAACAATGGATCACCCGAACCTCCACCACCACCACCAAGAAACCATGACATGAGCAACTCTTCCTTCAACGATTCTAAGGAGAGCAACGAGATCTCTGAGGCTGAATGCGATCGTGATCATGGACCCCGCGGAAACTATGGCGGTGAGTAATCCTTTCTTGATTTCGATAAACAGAATATATGTCTCTTAATCTTAAAATGACTCAAAAAAATGGTTTAACATGTGATTTAAAAAACAATTTCTTTCCTTTTTCCGTTTGCGGTTTTTTAAACACCCGATTACAGAAGACTCTGCTGAGGGTGAGTGAATAACCTTAGAACTGCCTGTGGAAATGTTTTTAATGAGATTTCAGAGTTGGTTTGAATTCTTTAACACCATTTTGTACTTTAAGTTACAATTCTGTGACAATAGCTGATTTGGTTTGTCCTAAAGACGTTTGACCATAACTACATCAAACTTTTTGGTATATATCTATATTTTTTTGAACTTTCTTATCATGGTATGCCATCACAATTCATCCAACACAATTAGTCTTTCGTCGAAACATTTACAAAGTCTTCCCATCTTTTGACTTCGAACGTTGTGTTTTTTAGTTTTCGTTTTACAAATCATATATATTTTTTTTATATAGCGTCAGAGCAAATTAAAAAAATATTATTTTTAAAGTAAAAAATTCCTGAAAAATTCATTTCCAAAACAGCAAGAAGTGCGTTTCTCCAAAATAATTGTTCCAAGGGATGAAACATTTTCAATTCAACAATCTTGCAACTTCAATTATGTTTTTTAGTAAGTTATTTTGGAAAATAGAATCATCACATTCTTGCGGAGACCAACAAACATCATCCTTTCACAGTCATCCTCTTACGATGTGAAACTAATTTTTACTCCACTTCTGATTATTTCTTCCTTCTGTCAATAACCCTTTTGTCGGTGTTTGTTTTTCTTTATTCAATTCTCTTTGTTTGTGTTATTTATTTGTTTCAACATTTCTAACAACATTAACTCAGAAATGTGTGTTTGGCATGAATCAAAATATTTTTTTGATAAGTTTTAGTGGCTAATTACAAAGTTTAATTAACAGTTTTTTCGTGGCAATTGGAATGAAAAATTGTTTATTTTTATTTAAATTTGTTATTTAGATATATAAGTGTGTTTAATTGCGAATCACATTTTATTATAAATTGCTTTTGATTATTTGCTGAAAAAATTTAAAGCGTTATTCAATTAGAAACTTTTTTGCATTATAATGTTCTTAGTGAAGTGATTTTTATTATTTAGTGAATTTAAGTTTGAGAAGTAGTAAAAAATATTGCTATTTGAGATGACTTAAAATATTACTTTCATATAGTACGTTTAACGATGAGATATTCGCAGGTTTTTTACAAAGTATTTTACAATACACCCCAAGTACGTGTGTAATGTGTAAAAGAGAAGTAAATGATATATTTAAGTGATTTTTTTGCAAATATGAAGTACTACAAAAGTCGGTGGCTTTCTTTTTTATATTTAAACTCAATTAAGAAAAAATTCCAGAGGTATATAAGCGTTATTCGTCATCTTGTCCACTGAATTGTTTAAGGATATAAACATTTATAAAAATTGGGAATCTATTTTTCTCTGTAAAAATTTCAAAATCATGTGAAAAAGCAATGAAAAATTCGTCTTAGAAATTCGTTCCATTCTCTCTCAGTCCCCATAAGACCTTAATAATTAACTGTTATTATTTTATTTTTATTTTATTACATTTCTGTTTTTGTTTTATCATTTTCGAATGTACTTATAGCAGCCAAACGTTCACCACATCCAAAGGACCCTCGCACCACTGAAGAGATGCGAAAACTTATCGAAAGGTAAGGGATCGTTGTAATATGGAAAACTCCCCCACAAGTAGCCAAAAAAAAAAAAAAAACATTTGTTCCTAAATTAGAATTCAATGATTTGTTTCAAAATTCAAAATTCTAGCCAAATTCCAAATATTTTACCATAAGTTTTACTAAATTGACTAACAACTAACATTGCTTAATTAATCTTCCAACTAAATGCTCCATTTTTGTGTGTTGGCTAATCAGGAAGCAGTAAGTTTTGCATGTCGTTTAACAACAAATCTCTTCTAGTGTTAAAAGCAATTAAATTAGCTGCTTTCAATTACATATTTACAAACATATCAGCGGCATCATTGGATGGCTTCTTCAGCATTATTTTCAATAAAAATAAAATTTGCTTTTTGCAAAATGGCTACTCAATGTTCTTATTACTCACATTATTACGTTTAGTTGTTGTAATGACATTATTTAATTTTATTATTTGTTTTGAGACCTTTAGTCCTCCCTTGCAGTTTATTTAAAAAAAAAAAAACGGTTAGTTTAACCCACTGATTTATGAAAAAATAACTAAGTATAACAATCAAGGTATATACCTACGCATTAATATTTATACATTCTTAGTGGTGTAAATTACAATAGATAATTGATTACAAAAAATTAAACACGATTAAAAGCTAAGTTTTAAGAAAATGGTAAGTTGTATTAGGTGTGCTTTTGTTTCTATTGTATTTTGTTCTAAAAAAGAAGATGCGACTTCCGAACTACAAAAAACTATAAACGTGTGAATATTTAAAATTGATTTCCTACGAAAGTAATAAACGGACAGTTTTGTACTGAACAAGAACATTTTGAAAAATCGTTTTCTTAACCATCTTAAAAAGATGCTGACTATAAAAAAACAAAAACCATTGTTTTAAATTCATAAAATATGTTTCATACAATAAAGAAAATGTGACTCTTAAATTGTTATAGTTTCAGTGCTTTCGTTGGTTTATGTTGAATAAACAATATTCAAATTAGTTATATTTGTTGCTCAATTAACGTTCAATACTATTTGAAAAATACTTTCAATTATTATATCAGCATTCATCACCAACTTTTTTTTTACACAACACCAGACTTTTCGATTTTAGAAAAAAAAAAACATTTGAATGCGACTCACATGCCAAATGTAATTTTTGGCGTTAATTGAACCATGACCCAAAAATACAATATTTGTATAAATCATATTTTCATTACAAAAACACTGAACATAAATAAATCATTTGCTGACAAGATCTCAATATGAACGAAGCTAAAATGTGCTATGGACCCATGCTTTGCTTCAAAGTTTACCAACTGCTCACTACTCACTCATAACTAAAAGATATTGTTAACAATTGCGGAAAGCAAATAGATAAAATGACTTTTTGCTTCACAATTTCACAGAAACGAAGCCGGCCCAAAACAACTCCAACAACAAGGTGGCGCAGGATTCACAGCCTACGATACTATGGCAGTGTAATTTGTAAGCTGTTCGCCAGGACACCACGATATTCTCGTCTGATTGCATTTTTCTGAGTTATTAGTTTAGTTGTTTTTTCGTTTAATTATTTCTAAAAACTATTTGATGTGTGTTGATGAAAAACAAATATGGAAAACCCGACAATTTTTATAAATAATTGCTTCCGGCACGAATTTCATTGAGTTGTGTTTGTTTCTGTTATAAATTAAATTTTTAAATGCATCATGCTCTTTCTCGATTGCTTCCTTATTTCTGTAAAATGTTGTTTCCGTTCTTAATTTTTATAAAATTTAATACGAATTTTAAATTAGTTCTGTAAATTCTGATATTTTATATAATGTATTTTTTTTTAACGGAAAATGATAATTTAGTCACTAGATATTTTAAATTTTGCATATAAAATTAAAAATACGAAATTAATTTAATTTATAATTACAAATTTCAAAGGGAAGCTCTACAAATTTACGTTTTTTACTTTCCATAAAGGTAAAAGAACCTCCGTTGTTGTCTTCACTGTTCATCAAAAATAGTTATATTTCTAGATGGACATACATAACTTAAAGTTTCTGTTTTTTGTAAATTAATTATTATTTAATATAAATCCAATCACGTAGAATCAAAAATCGATTTATTTATTGTTTATGTTTACATATAATATTTGCATCAAAATTACTCCACAAATGAATTTAGCCAAATTTAGTCAAAATTACTGTGGTTTTTAAAAATTAAATAAATAAAAATAATAAGCAGCTTCCCTTTTAATACACATTAGTCATATTTTTTATATACGAAAATATTTTTAGGAATAATTTAATAAGCAGAAGTCATGAGCACAAGAATTAATTTAGTGTTACCAATATTTATATGATTATGAATTAATTGATTAATTACATAATTAATTATTATAAATACTGATTATAATGCTTCTATATGTGTCATAGTGATTATCCATATGAATAATTATTATCATCATTATTACAAATATTCTTTAATCATAATTAAATGTCGTTGTGAAGTTTACTCTAACCTTAGTGTGTTTTATAAATTAGATATAATACATAAAAGAAAATGTCAAACAAAATAGAATAATTAAATTATTGTGTGGTGCGAAGAACTGTCTTAGATGGAATGAAAATTGTTTTTCTTGCATCATTGTACTTCAGATCCTGGTGTTCTTCCATTAAAACCGAAAAACAATATCTATTGCAAAATGCAGGCTTTTATACAGTAAAGTCAATTGAAAGCAAGATAGTTCATAAACATACAAATAATTTTTTTAAATTTCCACAACATTTATCAAAATTTAATTCGACTATTTTCTCACTAACACAAATATTGAGATCTTAAAAACATGAAATATTTTAATTTATGTATTTAAAAATGATTATTACATCTTTGTGTTATAATATTATGTAGCTTTAATAGAATTAGCTATTTAATTTTGAATAATTATTTTATGTTTGTATTCTTTTGTGTAAAAATGCTGAATATTTTTCATTTATCAAAAATTAAGATTAGAAATTTTACTGGTTTTACACAAAAGTGTACAAATATTTCGTGATTTCTAATTGTGTTTACTATATTTTTTACATCATAAGTTATTGATTGAGAATAATTTGCTCATTTTATTAATTTCCTATTACATTTGTGTCATTTGATCTCAGTAAACTTTACTGGCGATTGAAGTAAACCTTCCAAGGATACTTTTTATGTGTAGGTACTGTCTGCATACATATAAGATACCTAATTAATAAAATATTTGCCAGAAATATTGGGTTCAAAAAATGTTCTTTTTGTTTTCTTCTATCCACCTTTATGTTTTACTCAGTCCACATAACAAGAGCTTTTATTTTACTTTTAATGTATTTATTTTGAATAGGTATTTAGTTTATTAGTGGTACGTATTATTAATTTGTTACTAACATCAAGAATACAAGTCCTTGATAATTTCTCTCGGTTCAAATGGCACACGTGAAAATAAATAAAAGCATCCCTCAAGTTGAAGGAGTACAATTCAAAAATGACGCCCTGTCCCTAAAATTAGGTTCATTTATTTCATTTTCGCCCTGATTTAAAGACTGATGATTGCTCAAAATGTTGAGATTGAACAATTCTTGTTGTAAATCAACAAAATGTGCCATAAAACTCTTTCTTGTACTCCTTTTTAGTTTTTCTACATTTTAACGATTGTTGATTAAATTTTGGAAAACATTTCATCATAAACGTGCATCAAATACTTTTTGTTATATATATTTTTGGGTATATGTCGTTTTGAAAAACTTATTTTTTTTAATACAAAATAACTCTAAAACTACAACCAAATACATAATACATATACATACATATAAGTCACACTGTTACCCATACCATTACAAAAATAAGTAAATTGCAATAACCCAATCAATCAGGAACACTGTAGCAAGAACCTGGAATAACCGTAGATATTATTTACAGTTAATATAAATCCAAAAATAATGGCTTCTGAAACGATTTTTTCTCTCTTTTTTTAACTACATAAAATAAACGTAAATTCTAAACGTAAGTAACATTATGATTATACGTATTAACGAGGTCGTAATTTGATAAGGGAACTATAAATAAATATTAACATCTCTTGCCGTTCAATGTCTTTGCTTTTACAAAAAAAATTGCATAAATATTGAAGTATGGAACAATTATTCAACAAAATGTAATACTTATGCATAAAAAAGCTACTGTATATGATTGTTGCTTTTAATCGAGTGTGGTAGATCTAGAGTCTAGATAAAAAAAACGTTAAATAATTTTTGAAATTTCGAGAGTCAATGTAAGAATTTTTGAATAATACTCTATCTGAAAATATTTACAGATTTTATACACAAACTATAAACAGCAGGAAAAACTGCTTCAAGTTTACTCGAATATTTTTTTTTTCTTCATAAATTATAAAAACGTTTTGAAAGGCAAATCAAAAAAAAAATCATTTCCAACTCCTTAATATAAAACAAATACCATTTACTAATATTAATTATAAATACGCTAGATTTAATTTAGTTTGTTGGCGTTGATGAGGATTGATCGATTTAAGTTTTTTAAAAACAAAAACAATTTAGTTATCCTCTTGCGTTGCTTATCGTAATTTTGTTTTCACACTGAAAATTAATACCTGAACACATCCTCATAACTTTCGTCACATTTAGAATTTTTATTCTTCCATTTAGATAATATACACGAAACTCTTCTACAAAAATAAATTTAAAAATCCAATAATTTTAAAACTATACTAAAAACATACTCAAGAAAGAAAAGATTATATAACATCGTAGAGAATAACGGTAAACGTAGAGATACTTTGAAACATTGAACACATTTACCAATTATGATATCAATGTAGTGTTGTGATTTGAATGCTTCATTTACAATTTATATAGGATTTAAGGAAAGTGAACCGCTGTAATTATACTTAACTATTACGAAAAAACCAACAATTCATACTTACGAGTATTAATAATACAAAATAAATGATAATTAACGAAAATTTTCGCTTTAACGTTAAAAGAAATTAAATCAAAATACCAAAATGAAATGATAATAAAATATTGTATTTCCGGATTTGAAATAGTCAGAAAATAATCTCCAACAAAAATAAAAATTAAAGACTCCCGTTATGTACATCCAAACAATAATTTGTTCTCTTTTTTGGACATAATCGACAGTAATAAAATAATAATTAATTATGGGGAGAATATTCAAGACCTCACCATATACACATGTATATTTTTTAAAGAAAAATAAATTTGTAGCTGGAATAAGTTCTCGAATAAACTTATTTGATATAAAAATTTCGTAACCTAAAATGAATCAATTTTTGTACGCAGATTTAAGATTTTATCATAAATTTTGAAATTTTTACCTTTGTACTTGAAGGTTTCAGTTTTAAATTAAACATTTTGTGACAGTTCTTTTTAGCCATAGTAGATTTAATCACGATGTTAGAATCTATCAAAACGATTAAATGAAAGGTAATAAAATAATAAACAGCGATTATGTTGGAAATTAAAATGTCTTTTAATTATCTTGGTCAAATGCTCGGTTTCGTACAGTTCCAAGCTAGGAAAGAAACCGTTATGATTAGAAATTAAACAAAAAACGTTTTATTTATTTTAGTAAAGTTTACTATATTTAATAACTTATTTACAAGAATACAATTAAAATTATGAAAAAATATCACCAGTCGTTAGGAGCTCGGACTTTAGCATTGATCTCGGGGCAAATTGAGCTTAGATTGAAATTGGTTAGATTGCCGGGGATGGCGGGCTGGACATTGTTCTGCACATGATCGGTGCCGAGTTGTCCCATATCCGTCGAGGAAGGGAAATGTTGGTTCTGATGGTGGTACGATGGAAAATTGGTGGTGGTCTTTGAGCTCCAGTTGTTCGATTGGAAGTTCCCAGAATGATTGTATGAATGTGGATCGTACGAATCGATTGGCGAGTTGACAGCGAGCGGAACAGAAAAGTAGTTTGAATCGTAGGATATGAAGTTGGGAGGTGGGGGTGGAGGGAGTTTTTTATCTGATTTAGTATTAGTGGATTTTGTAAATTGATTCTCGCCAGAATATGCACCCAAATAATCCGACTCTTGGGCGTAATTTTGGTTGGCTGAGTAGTTGTAGAAGTAATTTGAATTGTAATTTTGGTCCGACTGATCGGGATTGTTGTAGGCAACTCCCGAAGGATCTACGGTGTTGTAGAAATCCTGGCCTGGTACTGTGGAAAAATTCTTGTGTTTCTCTTTTTTTGAGATCAGCGCCTCCGCAGAATAGTTGTTCGATACTTGGGGTTTCGAATGACTGTTGCAAAGAGAATTTTCGTGAAATAACGGTTGAGTGGCAGATGATGAGTAAGGAGCTTTGAAGTCGCTTTGCTTTCGGTTATCCTTGAACTTAGACGTCGACTTCTTCTGGTATCCCTGATCAACCAGCTGACTGACCGACAAAAAGTTAGCCTGATTGATGTTCGCGGAAGTCGATTTGCAATCCTTGCCCACCTTCGTATCTGGTACACTTGGCGCAATGTTGTAAACGGGATTGTTGAAAGTTGTGTCGTAATAAGCTGGAATTGTTGTTACTAAATGGGATGAATCGTACATCTTACCTGGTGACCATGCTAGAAGACTCTCGTCACACAGTGAGTACGAGTGATAGGGATCAGTTGCCATTCGGTACGACGGTTGGGCGCAATCCGACGAGCCAGAAACCATATCCGTGGAAGTCATCCAGTTAACGTGTCCTTTCTGTACCGGTTTCTCAACTTTTTGGTTACAATCATAGAAGCTGTTCGCATTCAACGGCGTAATATCCGTTCCAGCGGCTTTGGGGTTTAGCTTGAGTTCAGTGGGCACATTTTTGTTCTCGCTCCTGGAATAAGCGGATCCACTCGTGTACTTCCGGTTGTTCTCAATAAAGCAGTTGTTGTTGTTTGCAATACCCAATTGAGCATCAATGGTGAACGAATGGGCAGATTTTTGTGCCACTGGAGCAGTTTTAGATGGTTTGGTTAATGCGAACGTAAAGCAAGAGTCCTTTTGAGTTCCCTCCAACGGAGTGTTGAAGCTGAACATTTGATGTGAATTATTCTGGTATTTGGCATCGGAATTGGTGAATTGTTGAACTTGTTTTGCTGGAAGCACCGAAAAGTTTCCTTTCGATTCTGTTGTTGTTCTTGTTGATGTTGGATTTGTGAGGGAAAAAGTAAAGTTAGTAGACATAATAGGATTAGGAAGAGCAGTTTTTAGATTCGATGTAACTTTGCTGACAGTTGGAGTTTCAAATGGATTGAAAACCGATTTTGGAGCACCCTCATTGCCCTTTGAAACCCCAGGGAAACCGGTCACTTTATTCAGGGAGGACATGCAGGTATTTTGAGTGGATTCTTTGAACACGGTTGTTGATGTAATTGTTGTTGGCGTGAGACTAAAAGTAAACGATGGTTTGTAGTCGGAAGTCACCGGTGTCATCCAGGACATGTCGTTAATTGGAGGATAGGATAAAATGTTTTGGGATGCAATTGCTTGGCTCGAACTACTCGTATTTGGGAGTGCTATACTGAAATTTGTATTCGCCTGTGGATAGAAGTAACTGGCTGTTGAGGAATAGAGGTACGACCCGGTATTGGACACATTTTGAGAACTATTTTGTGAATAAGTTGGGTTCGTTTTGGTCAAAGTGGAACTCACTGTCTTAGGAAGGGGGGCATAAGAAAGAGTTGAGGGTTCACTAGATGCAACCAAAGCTGCATTTGCATGTGTTTCTGAGCTGGCTGTAATTTTATTTTTCTGATTGCTGGAAACAAAATTCAAAGTCGTTGAAGTGTAGTTCGGAAAAGTGGAATGAGCAACAGTGCAAGCACTAGTCGTACTTGCAGATGACTGCACAGGAGCTGCTTGAGAGTAATTGGTCGCAAAATTAAAATTGGAAACGTTGGATGATTGCACTGGTTTTGAGAGCAAGAAATCTCCACTGGATGTTTTTATATTCGACACAGAACTCGGAAAAGGAGACATCTTCTGTTGGGAATTGATTGGAGCCGAAGTGTTACACAAATAGTTGTGGGTTTGGGTTTCTGAGTAGCTCAAAGACGATGTTAAGCTGCTTTTGGCAAAAGTTTGAGGATTGAACATTTTTGCGCGAGCACTCTCCAGTGGCAGAGGAGTGCATTTCGGTGCAGCAGATGTCAAGGAATTAACAGTAGTCGTAGTTAGCGGGAAAGGATTTCTAGGCAAAACGCTTTGGGAGGTTTTTGATACTCCCGCATCGGAAAATACTGCAGTTGGAGATGCATCCAGAGATGGAAGTGAATTGTGGGAAGTAAGATTGGAATTTAGTGCATTTGTCCACGAGGGATAGCAACTAGGAACTCTGCTCACTGGCAAAATTTGATTACACGAAGTATTTCCAGTGCCGACTGGTTTCGCAGCTGGCCACGATTGCAAATGGGAGAATGAAGATGGGGCGAAGGTTGTAATTGTTGAGGGCATTGAAGGCGTGGAAGATTGCGGAAAAGTAGTTGTACTATAAGGGGAATTGTTGTATTGGGAAGTGACTAAACTAGAAACTGCAAACTGTCCTGGATTCGCGACGCCGTGACTTGTCGGACGGGTACTTGTTGTCTGAACTAAAGTAGTTGCTGCAATCGATGTAGATGGTGGTAAAAAGTGACTTTGACTCGTTTTAGTTTGATGACTTGTTGTAAAATGTAATAAGGGCGGTGAAAGACGAACGTCAAATTTTTCCTCTTTGTGGGGAATACGTTTAGGTTGAGGAGAATTTTTCAAAGTGGAACTCCTTTTGTCGGAAATCGAACAAAGTGGAGTATGCAAAGCAGTTGCGTAACTTGATTTGACTAATGGTGGAGGGATAACTGCAGCAGCTGTAACATCAACTGGATTAAGGGTAGAGGTATTGGGGACGTATGCAGAGGGAGGAGCAATTTTAATATCTTCCAAAATAGCAAAGCTTTCATGCGTTTTCCTTGTCTCATCCCTTTCAAGGCTCTCTCCACAATATTTTGTGTACTCCTTCGTCGCAAAGAAATTGTTCAAATTTTCTAGATTGTCCACGCCATGATCTTTTCTGTCCAAATTCGGTGTAAGTATAGTACCAACGTCTCCTTCTTCAGTGAATTTTCCGCTGGATGTATTTACAACCGGAAATGACATTAAAAATGCCGCAGTTGGGGAAACAGAATGCGAATTTGTAGCGCTCTGTGCAATATTAATGGACGACAGGTATTCATTTTGCATTTCGTCACACGAAACACTAAGATGTTCTTTTTCTTTTAATTTTTCGTCGTCAGTGCGTCCGAGAGTTGTATTTAACTCTGTAAGTGTGCCCTTAGGGCAATCACTTGCACTAGTTTCAGCCTCATTTCTCTTCTCTTGTTCTGTATTGGCTTGAATTTTTAAGACTTTCTTCTTTAAATTGGTATCTGTGGAAATTTTTCTTTTACTTCGCCGTTTTTTCTTTACAACAATTATCTTTTTCTTTAAAACGGGAATGGGCACTTTACCATCATCTCGTCGAAAATAAAATTTGATTTGTGGCTGTGGCAAAATTTTAATTTTTGCATTTTTGTCCCTATTGGTCTTGGATGGACGAGAAATCGTTGTTGCTTTGATTGATTTTGGCGTTGATGTTACTTTTATTAATGGGGGTAGAGAGGCTACAATTGGAATCACTTGTGTAGGTATTTGCGAAGAATTTACGGCTTGATGAACCACAGGTTGAGGTTGAATCGGAATTACTGGAACAAGTATGCCGGTTGCAAGCGCTGGAGTGTATTTGAAATAAATATTTTTCTATCAAAGATGTAATCGATACGTACCTGGTTTTGTAAAAGTCGAAGAGGCAGCAGCCACTGCACCAGGAACTGCAGGTGAAATATTTTCTTTTTGACCAGCGAGTCCGCCCTTATCCGCGTACACAGTGACGACACTACTGGCTGGATTTGGCTTAGTGCTGCCGAAATTTGCCTCAGATACCTCAAATTTTTGAGCATTTTCCTTGCTTATCTTGTTGATATACTTTCCAGGGCGACCGACTGGTTTTGTACTTATATTATTAGTGGCATTTTCCTCAAAGAACGTGGGATTATTAGCTATAAAAGCGGGCAGTTTGAAAGCTGGCAAAGAAATATTGGCCTTTGCCAGTAATCCTGCTATCTGTGCATTTCGGGACTGGTAGTACTTAATTCCCTCAATCAAATCATGGTATTGTTCTGTAAGTAATTGCATTGTACAATGTTAAGCTTCGCATAAACACGATTTAAGCAATGTGGGAGAAACTTTACACTCACTCAGTGCCTTCGGGTCTCTGGACTGAAGGAACTCTTCATGTTGCTTGTGCAGATCCTTTATGTGGTCAATGGACTTCTGAAGAATTTCGATTTTACTCCAAGTGATTGTTGGATCGTATTTTGGTATTAATTTTGCTAATTCTTCAAACGCCTTGTTGAGCCTTTCACGTCTGTCCTTCTCTAGGGTTTTCCACTTACTAAATGAAATTCAAGTCACACGAAATGACTTTGCGATAAAACAATGTCACTCACTCTGAGGGTTTCTTCTTCGGCATAATTTTCCATTCGGTCAACACATTTCTGTCGCTTTTTACTGCCGCAACAGTTCATGATTACCACAATGCATTTTGTTGCCCTTAAAGGCGAGGGACATATTTATTATCCAATGTCTGAAAGTTCCCTTAACACTTTAACCGCTTCTACACTGTAAAAATAAATGCCAACCTCCGCCAACTGTCAGTTAACTGTCAACACGAAAATTCCCTCTCTCTCTCCTGATTTCCCAATGATTTGATGTAGTACCAGAATCGAATTTGACGAATAGATTTGGTGAGGCTACATTTCGTTTATGATTTGAATTTGATTTCGAATAAAATTTTATGTTTTGGCCAATTAGAAAATGTGAAAAAACTATCGAACTGTTAACTCAACTACTCAACCCGCGTTTACATGCACTTTAACTCGACTCCTCGACTGGACCTCGAAAGTAGCAAAGCAAGTTCCGTTTCGCTGTCGGAAAATCAAAATTTCAACTATGCCAGGAGTTGATACTAGGTTAGTACTTAGTACTAGTTAGTACCCTAAGCGTTACTGAGTTATTAACGCAATGCCCGTCAGGCAAACGCGAACCATGATAACCATCTTTCTACGTGTGGTGATAATATGCAATAAACAACATTTACCGGAGGCTGAAGCGTAATAGATTGCAGGACTATATAATTAAAGTGACTCTTCTCTGCGTCTAATTTAAGGTCTAGATTAAAAAATCCCTTTCGGCAGGGCTACAGTCTGACGTATACTACGTTTCCATGCGGGGTTCAACTCGAGTTGAACTCGAGTTAGTGGTCATGGAAACGCAAGTTTCGTTAAATCCAAGTTAACTCCACGAAAAAGGTCGGGTTGAGTTGAGTCCTAACACCAAATGCCAACTATCAACTCAACTCCTCAAGTACATGGAAACACTTCAGGTTAAGCGGCCGTTTTATTAACTCAACGATAACTTAACTCCAACTCAACCTTGCACATGGAAACGTAGTAGTAGATTTCGAAGTGTTTTTGATTGCATTTTTGGGGTATTTTTTTCAAAATCGAAAAACTAGTTATAAAATGATAAACTACTCATCAAGAGCTTGTCAACGATACCCCACGAGACGTGGTTTTGAAAACTTCGAATTTCCACCCCACTCCCATAGAGAGTACTCTAATTTATGGAAATAAAGTTTCTCCCTAAACTTTATAGGGGCCGAGATATAATTTTTTAAAAATTTCAACCCAAATCCCCCGGCCCCGATTTTTCTCAATAACGAACTTAACCGAGCTATTAATTATAATTGAACATCTCAGATTTTGTATTTTTTTGTGATTCCGATTCTAAATAGTTATTATGAATTTTTTTTATATGGTGATGCACTACATCCCCCATAATGCATCATCTTTTTAGAAGAAAAATCTACTTATTGAGATGTACACCATGTCACGACTTTCGAAAAAATTTTTCATAGTTTTTCGTTTCATGCCTCCCTGAGTACGAAACCACCCCCCGTTCGAAAGTTTATATATATATATAAAGTTTATATATATGTATATATAGGAATATATATAAGAGCTGACGGTGCATATACAGTGCCTTACAGCCGCCCATGTAAATTTGACAAAAATTAACGAAGAAATGCGTGCGATCCCAAGTGCAAGTATTAAAGCCGATGAAAGTGAAAAAATTGCAGAATATGAGGAGATTGCTATTTGTACATTGGCTCGTACAAAAAGTTCTGTGAATCATAAACCTGAAAATTCATCATCGTCCTCACAGCCATAGTTGAAATTTTGATTTTCCGACATGGAGCGAAATGGAGCTAGCAAAGGAAGTTCTGCAACCCCTACATTAATTCAGGACTTCAGGCGACGAACTTGCGTCTGGCTAGGAAGTTTGAAACATGATTTCTTAATTCAGACAAAAGCTTGATTGCAGAGAAAAGGAACTGCCGGCAGATCGTGTGGACCATTACGAGGAAGATGAATTTATTCGACGCAAAAACAATTGCACTATATTCCTTGAATATAGCTCTAATATAGTGTCTTCAGGATTAAGGGAAACAATTCGATATTTGGTTGAACATAAAACGGGTTAACTGAGTTGTAAACCACTGCAGGTGGAATTGAGGAAGATTTTATTAAATGCCCCAACATATGTAGGTAATTTGAATCATTTATTTTTATTACTAATCTTGAAAGGATTATATCTAGAGTCAGTTGAATTATCTGGAAGGAGTTTTCTTCAGAAAAGACTTAATAGAATTGTCGCGCCGTAAATGACCATCGTAAATCAAATGTTAGCCCCGACCTTCTATAAAAATATTCAAACGAAAGGAAAGAAACAAAAAAGGCATTCTTGGAATCTAACTTGAAGTGCTGTTTCATTCCTTGTTACCTCCTCACTATCTACGTAAAAGTACTGAATATCTTTTAAATTTTCAAAGCAGTAATTACATAAACATATCTTTTGCATTTAGAATTTGATTGTTTGTTGTATTTGCTTTTCTACTGAGTCCTCCAATCACTCAAAATCGCCATTCCTCAGGCGTAAAAATGACCGCCATTACCAAAAAAAAATTTTAAAAATAAACTAAATGCATTTTTGTACTCCCAACAGATGGAGCTTTTTATGGTAAAAAAATAAAAAATATTAAAAATGTGGTCGCAACCACCTCTGGACCACTTCATACGGATTGACCTTGTAACCGTGGCTTTAGAGGCTCTATCATATAAAACATGATGTTAATAAAATTAGATACATATAAAACCACACACTATGTAATCCTTTTGGATTATGGATTACCCAGGAAAAAAGAATCAATACATTCAAGCATTGAATCTTTTCGACGAAAAACAAACTAATATTAAAAATGTTTTAAATCTTAGAGGGAATCATGGATTTTATGTACTAATTAATCCTAGACTTTTAAAAATTGATGTAATTCCCAATTCTATCAAAGATGCTGCTTATATGTTTACGTTGAGGGGATAAAACTTGTTATTTTATCCTTTATCTTTTAAATGTAGGCATTATAAGTTGTATATTCGAATAAATAATATATGGAGATTGATTAGTTAGAGCGTTTTTGGGCATTTTCTAACGCTTGCATACATTTTAAGTGCAGAAACATAAATATCTTCCACAAACACATATATGCTCGGGGCAACGAAGTGATTACTTCTAATTACTACTAATATTTAAATATCCCTCACAAAACACAAGCAACTTCTATTTGATTCGGGGAATTTCAATTTTTCCAGATTGAAAGGGATGGTAAAATTTCAGCAAATTACCCACGCCATCACTTTTATAATAATTTTTTTATTTGTATTTATTTATTTGCTTTAACTATAACATTGATAGTATTACACTAAGAGAAATGGATAAAATACAGAGTTTAGGTTGTGAGCATCCTTTACAACTGGAACATTAAATTGCAGTTTTTGGTTTATTATTCTCTGAATAATACACCTTTGTAATCGGTTCGGAAAAATTTTTTATAACACCCCCTCAAATTTTTTTCTTTATGTTTCAAGAGTCCAAAACTGCAATGTCTGTCCGCCGTCCACGGTCCACCGATATCTACCTTAAATAACGGTCGAAAAAAATCGTGCTTTCGCATATAGGCTACATTTGGACCCTAGTTGTGTCCCGAAGCTTCATCGGAATACACCCTGTGGTTTTAGGGGTGAAAAAGGGGGGTAAAATTACGCATTTTTAAAGTTTTTGTGAACTTGGGCATGTGGGATATGGTTTTTTATGTTTTTTAGGATAAGGATATCGAATATGCAGTCGATTTTGACAAAAAAGTGAAAAATTAAAAAAAAATTAAAATTTTTTTTTTTTAAAAAGAAATTTTTTTTTTTATAAAATAAAATAAATGCTGCTTGGGAGGATTACCAATGTTATTGTATTCAGTCAGAAATAATAAACCCATGTGTAAAGACATTGCAGCGTTTTTCTTTTTATACCCTAGATGTAGGGTATATTAGTTTTGAGCGAACGTTTGCAACGCCAAGAAATAATCGTCACAGAAAAGAAAGAACTATATATTCATGATTGGGAAGTGAAAAGAAACCGTTTTATGCCTGTCCGTCTGTATGTCTGTCTGTCTGTCTGTCTGTCTGTCCAGACGATAACTCAAGAACGCTTGTAGCTAGAGACTTGTAATTTGGTACAATAATATTTGATTAAAATTGCAAGGTCAAGTTCGAAGATGAGCAAAATCGGGCAACTCCTTCTTAGTGTTGCCATATAAGCATGAGTTGTCTTTATACAAAAATGATGATATAAGAATGAGTATATTTTTCTACATCTAGGGTATCACGTAATTGGTGTGACCAATTGCATCCTTACTAGTTTAAATTAATTATGAAACTTGAGGAACCCAAAAGAATACAATGAAAACCTTCTAAATTAAAATTTATATACACTTTAACCTAATTAAAACCTAAACGTAGCTTAAATTAACTAGACAAAAGTTTTGGAATGAGGGGATTACTATTTTGACCGAAATAGGTCAAAGTACAGCTATAGATTGTACTTTATTTTCGAAAAGATCGATGTTATGTTCGCATGTCAGGTACAAATGCTGAAGATCACCAAACCCCTAACGGTGTTCATTCGGAGGAAAATGCAGGGGATCAGACCAAGGAAGGTTATGTAAGGAAAAACAAAGCAATCTTCTCTGGACAGATTCAATACGATAATTGATGTAGACCAGAGATGGGCAGGCCTCAAAGAATATCTCTACTCAATAAGAACCGAAACTCTTTTTTGAGTGTATAGGAATAAAAGATTAAAAAGAAAAATGTGAGAGAGAGGTCACTAAAATAATGTAAATAACGTACAAGAGGAAAAGAGTGCCAAGAAGTTCGTCGGCTCTGACGTAGTAATTCTCTGCCTCTGACGTCGATATTCTTTGCCTCTGACAATCAGCTGGCGGTTTTTTCATGCCGCACTTCTAAATGGGCAACCATGAGCTTTAAGTGCTTCTAAACCAGGGATGGGCATGCAACCACAGTCTCAAAATGTGATTGTGTAAAAGCTCTTCAAAGCTCTCTCCGGCCTTTTTTACACTGTTAATTTTGGTGACGTCACCTGTCATGTAAAAGTGAAGCCACATGGCAAAATGACTTCAAATCAGGGATGGGCATGCAACCACATTCTCAAATTGAGATTGTGTGAAAGCATTTCAAAGCTCTCTCCTGCTTTTTATACACTGTTATTTTTCGTGACGTCACCGGTCATGTAAAAGTGAAGCCACATGGCAAAATGACTTCAAATTTACAGTGTACCTGAAAGCAAAGTGCAAAGAAACATAGTCCCGCTCGCATGACGGCCGGCGGCCGAATGATGCGCTCTCGACTTGAAAGCTGCTCGTGTACATATTCAAAGCTCTAAAAGCTGGAGTGCCCGCGGGCATATGCCTGCCCATCCTTGTTCTAAACCAGTGATGGGCAGGCCTATGCCCGCGGGCACTCCAGCTTTTAGAGCTTTGAATATGTACACGAGCAGCTCGCAAGTCGAGAGCGCATCATTCGGCCGCCGGCCGTCATGCGAGCAGGACTATGCTTCTTTTCGCTTTGCTTTCGGTACACTGTAAATTTGAAGTCATTTTGCCATGTGGCTTCACTTTTACATGACAGGTGACGTCACCAAAATTAACAGTGTAAAAAAGGCCGGAGAGAGCTTTGAAGAGCTTTTACACAATCACATTTTGAGACTGTGGTTGCATGCCCATCCCTGTTCTAAACTCAAAATGAAAGCTTGTAACAAGTCAAAAGCTCTGTTTAAACTGCGTTGACAAGTGCTTTCACTGCAGGGCGACTTGGAAGTTCGCACGCAAA